>JAJTUV010001097.1:940000-1288107 GCA_021653895.1 Mastomys natalensis | reverse complement strand
AAATGTGGTGTTTCTCAAAATGAGAATAGTTCTTCCTCAATACCCAGCTATACCCTTGAGACAACCCAAAAGATACTCTAACATCTCACAAAGAACCTTCTCACGATGTTCATAGAAGTTTAATTTGTAATAGTCAGAAACTGGAAAAAACTCAACTGAAGAAAGTCTAAGAAATGTGGCAATCTACAAAATGAGATACATCACCTACTAAAACAAAGGACATTATGAATTTTGCAGGTAAATAATGGAACTTGAAAATATCATCCTGACAGAGACTGGGATAAGAAGGTCTCAGAAAAAGGAAGGGACTTAGCTGTGACTCACTACAATGTGTTATGGAACTTGAAGTGCCCCTGTATCCAACAGGAACCCTAGTGTATTGATAGAGACATCAACCCATCCACAGAACTTTCAACCCAATATTTATCTTACCTACATGCAATATAGGCATAGGTGACAGAGCAGAGACTGAGGAATGACCAAGTATTACTGGTCTAACTTGAGACCCATCCCATGGGCAAGCACCAATCCTTAACATTATTCATGATACTCTCTTAAGCTTTGCAAACAGAAGCAAGTTGTCCTCTGAGAGATTCCACCTATCAGGTGACTCAGAGATGCAGACTCCCACAGCCAAACAGTGGATGGAGCATCAGGGTTCTTATGGAAGAATAGGAAGAAGAATTTTGGCCTCAAACAGGATAGGAATTTCAGAGGTAGACTAACAGTGTCAACTAACCTGGACTCGTGGGGCTGTCAGAGTCTGACCCACCAACCAAAGAACATGCATGGGCTGGACCTAGGCCTCCCGACATATATAACAGATGTACAGCTTGACTTTCATGTAGGCCCTGAACAACTAGAATGGGGGCTATCTTACAAGCTGTTGCCTGTATGTAGGATATGTTCTACTAGCGGGGCTACCTTGTCTGGCCTCAGTGGGAGAGAAAGCACCTACTAGCCCCACAGAGACTTAAAGTGACAAATTGGGGGAGGGGGATACCCAGGAGCACCCTACCAGCTCATAGGAGAAGTAGAGCAGGGAGGGAGGAATGTTTATGGGAGGGGTGACCTGTAGGGGGCAGTGAGCAGGACATAAAGTGAATAAGTACAAATAAGTAAAATTAAATTAAAAATAAACACATTTGTTTTAAAATAAACACATGTTTTCTGTGCTGATTATAGATTGTTAGCTTACAAGATCTCAAATAATTGGGAGACAAATCTACAGGAAGAACTGCTCTAATGAAATTATATGAGATTATTTAGGTTAATCTAGTCTCTGAGTAAAATTTTGAGGGATTATCTTGATTAAAGTAGGAATAGGGATCCTAAAGAAGGTAATGCCGTTCTCTGGAATCAGGGCCTGGACGACATAAGAAAGAGGTAAATTACTGACAGGAGCATCTTGACTGAAGAATATGACCTGCTTCTTCAAACTCTTTCTTTCATATGTCCCAGATGGACTAGACCCTGAAACTGTGAGCCAAAACTAAACTCTTCTCTCTTTTCTTGGTTTTTGGTTTGTTTCTTCTTTGATCCACGTTTCTTCCTTCCTTTTGTTCTTTCATTCTTTCTTTCCTTCCTTCCTTTCTTCTTCTTTTTTTTATTTTTTTCTTTATTTTTATTTTTAATTAACCAAGGTTTTATTTACTTTACATCCTGACCAGGGCTTCCTCTCACTCCTTTTTCCCCAGGCCCTCCCTGTCACCTCACTCCTCCATCAACCCCCCTCTCTTTCTTCTCAGAAAAGGGGAGACCTCATGTGATACACCAACATTGGCACATCAAGTTGCAGTATGACTAGACACATCTTCTATCGAGGCTAGACAAAGAAGACCAGTTAGGGGAAAAGGTTTCAAAATTAGACAATGTAATCAGAGACAGGCCCTGATTCCACTTTAGGAGTCCCACATGAAGACCTAGGCGCAGAGCTGCATCACTAACTATGTGCACAGGGCCTATGTCTATCCCATGAATGCCTTCTACTTGTAAGTTCAGTATCTATGAGCCTTATGTGCCTAAACTACTTGAATCTGTAAGCTTTCTTGTAGTGTCCTTGATCCTTCTGAACTAAGCCCTCTTCAACAGAATTTCAAGTTCCACTTAATGTTTGGCTGTGGAAACAGTTTACAAAAATTGCTGGGTGAAGTTTCTCTAGTGACATTAAGCTATGCTTCTGTCTGCAACTATGCAGAATATCAGTGAATAGCTGTGAGGGGTGGGCTCCCTCTCATGGCATGGGTCTCAAGATTGCCCAGTCATTGTTTGGCTCTTCCCTCAAATTTTGCTCCACTATATTTTACCCCTGCGCATTTTGTAAGCAGGACACGTTGTAGATCTAAGGTCTTATGGCTTGGTTGGTGTCCCAGCTCTTCCCTTGGACATTTCCCTGGTTATAGGAGATAGCCAGTTCAAGCTCTCTATGCCCCATTTCTAAGAGTCTTGCCTAGGATCACACTTGTAGATTCCTGGGAGTTTCCATTGTCCTAGGTTTTTAGTTCATCCAAGAGATGCCCCAACCCCAATCCAGTTGACTCTCGCAAGTACTCTGCATCCATCCTCCTCCAACTCTCCCTCCTCTTCCCATTCACATCTGTTCTCTACACAGTCTTCTCCCTCCATCTACTCCCAAAATTAATTTATCTCCCCTTCTCAGTGATATTCAAGCCTCCTTCCTTGTTATTGAGCTTCTTTGGGTCTGTATTTTGGAACTTGGTTATCCTGTACTTTATGAATATTATCTACTGATAAGTGAGTACAAACCTTTTTTGTATTTCTGGTTCTAGGTTACCTCACTAAGAATGATATTTTCTTGTACCATCCATTTGCCTGAAAATTTCATTTAAAAATTTTAATAGCTGAGTAATATTCCATTGTGTAAGTGCTCATGTTTTCTTTATCCATTCTTTGGTTGAGGGACATCTAGGTTGTTTA
Source organism: Mastomys natalensis (assembly GCA_021653895.1). Lineage (NCBI taxonomy): Eukaryota > Metazoa > Chordata > Mammalia > Rodentia > Muridae > Mastomys > Mastomys natalensis. The sequence goes on along the minus strand of JAJTUV010001097.1, from coordinate 1,285,170 downwards.
CAGTTTCTGGTTACTACAAATAAATTAGCTATGACTTTTGAACAGCAAGCTTTCTTGTAGTATGATGGAGATTCTTTTGGGTATTTGCTCAGGAGTGGAATAGCTCAGCCTTGAGGTGATACCATTCAGAAATGTTCTGAGAAACTCCAGAATTAATTTCCAAAGTGAATTATAAGTTTGCACTCTCACCAGCAATAGAGGAGTGTTCTCCTTGTTCCATATCTTGCCAGCAAGAGCTGTTGCTGGAATTTTTGATCTTAGCCATTCTGACAGGTATATGATGGAATCTCAGAATTGTTTTGATTTTCATTTCTCTGATTATTATGAGTGTTGCTGGCTAAGATAGGGAACAATTGGAACACTTTTAGGGACTTCAACAAAGTTCAAAACATTCTTGGGACTTGCACATCAGGAAGAAAAAAAAATATATTCCATGTTGGTATACTTAAGAGATTTGTTGTCCTAGTGAAAATCATGTAGTGACCAAGTGTAATTGAGAGTCATACCAAACACCTTTGAACATTCAGCTGTATAGGAAGAAGATAGAAAAGCAAAGATAATTCTCTTCTTTGTGACGGCTAGCACAATTCTATAAGAAAAAGATAAGCCCAGTCATGAAATTACCAGTATGTCAGCAGAGGTAAGGGTGAGGTTCTTGCTGCCTGGGGCCTGCAATCTAAACTTCTGAGAGAACCAGGAGACTCAAAGAGATGGAAATGTCAGTGTTTCTGTAACCCAAACAGCAGGAAGTGTGACTGTCACTCAGAACCTTCTCTGTCAGCTGGAGCCAGTCTTCATTCAAAAATGAGATTTCAACTACTATCCTCTCAGTTGACTCTGGGGTTCCTTTTTTCTACTGAACTGAGTCAGACAGAGATAGAAAACTCAAAAGCTATTATTGTGGTTGTTCAAATAACATAATTCTTTCTCTGAACATAAAATAAAACAATACATAGGGAGTGGAGAGAAGAATAGGGTAAAGAATATTCTGTTCTACAAGACAAACAGAATAGTCCTAGATAAGGTTTTAAAAACTGATTTTGTAAAAAAATTTTTCTTCCCCAAAATAACTGTAGTTGTTTATAGCTAAAAGTATTCTTTTGAGATTTGCGAGCAATGTGTAATGCTCAACATGTGTAATTACCATATCTGTCATCTTCTAATACATTATCAATTCTTTGAAATAAGAACACTCAAATCTTCTCTTCTTTCATTTTTTAAAGCACAGTACAGAAATGTGATGGTTGAATATGTGCGACAGACAGTATAGCAGAACTCCAGGGACAGGAGGATATGAGGAAAACCTACAGCTACAGAGCTTTGTGAGATTTAATACTGATAGGTTTTCTGTTTGCTTCTGGTTCTAAAATTTATATCTTACTATTTGAACTCTAGGTTCAACCAGTCTCACAAACGTCTCTGTCTAAATGACCTTAACCAAACAGATGACTCACCACCTGATATCCAGATGTTAAATTTCTACTGGTAGGCTATTGAAAATTTTTATTGATTTGATTTTTTTGGAACATTAAACTTTAGAAAAGTCTTTTACTCTAATAATAATAGTTATCTTTGTATGAAGTTGTCATTCCTGAAGCAAGATAAACATAAAATATAAAAATATATTCCACAGATTACATTAAAATATTTGTGACATATATGTGGCTAATATATATATATATATACATGCATGTATGTTACACACATGTATGTCACACATAGAATATATATACATATATGTATATATATTTACATGTATATATTTACATGTATATATTTATATGTATACATGTAAATATATATTCACATATTTTGAATATATACAATACATATATATGTTGTATATATCAATATGGAATATATATTATATACATTTTACTATGGAATATTAAATATATGTGGAATACACATAAATATATTATATATACATGTATATATAATATATATTAATATATATATACATAGACTGTAGCTCATGTATATATATTATGCATATTATATATGTGTATATAGATTTATATATGTATATGTGTATATATACTTCCATGTATTTAGGAATATGTATATCTATATGTATACATACATAGATTTTATATATATAAGTATTCATACATATATGTTATACATATATGTATGTAGATTATATGTATATACGTAACAATAATTATCAAAGTAAAGGAAGTTTTCAATTGAGAGTGTTGGGAGGCATGGTCAGGCTTGAAGGAGGAACATGTGAGGGATGGAGGAGTAAAACAAAGGAGAAAATGGTATGATTATATTTGAATTAAAATGTAAAATGAATAAATAAAAATACATTTTGATTAAGTATGTTAGAGACATATCTGTTAATTTTTTATTTGTATAACAATTAGCTTATCTTAGTGACAAACAGGCAGCAAATAAAAATTTGTGGTTGATGAAATAAAAAGAAAGATGATGAAAACCATATCTGATTCCATACCCCATAATCCTAGTTAGATTTCTAGGGCAGGAAGATCTTGAATTCAAGTTTAGTTTGGATATACAGTTAATCAAAGATAAGGCTAAGCAACTTAGTGAGGTCCTATCTCAATAAATTATAGTTAGATATGTAGGATAGTTTGATAGTGAGGTAACTAGGTACTATTTAGGTAAGCATGTAGTTATGGTAGGTAGGTAGGTAGATAGGTAGGTAGATATGGTAGGTACGTAGGAGGATGGATGGATGGATGGATGGATGGATGGATGGATGGATGATGGATAGATGAATGGATGGATATCCAGAACTGTAGCTCAGATAAAGATAGGTCCTACATTAAATCTTGAATATCACTTCTTCCTCAACAGATAAAATCCTACACACAAAAAAAAGAAAGAAGGAAACGTATAAACAAACAACAACAAAAGTTGTTTTAAAATATGACTTTAAAGGCATTATAGATCATATATTATGACTATTTATCAAAAGAATTTCAATTAATAGATGTTTTAACTTGTTCATAATCATAATCATTTAAATTATTCTAAGAGACTACAGTAAAAATATGGTTCTACTTGTTCAAATGTAAAACTTGCATGAATAAATCAACATTTACGAAAATTTAACAAGGTAGAAAGACAGCAAATTTATTTAAAGAAATGAAAGGCAAGAACAGGTATATTTACAATGAATCTTTTGAATAGGATTAACTTCCTTTTGTTAATCATTTTTTTCTTTACTTTTAAAGGTATTTTCTTGAATATATTGTGATTTAAAAAAAATTATTCACTTTATATCCTAATATCAGCTCCCCATCTCTTCTCAGTATCTACTCCTGCTCCTCCCTCCCCTTCTCCTTTGAGCAGGGAGAGTCCACCTAAAGGTAACACCACCTTCTCTGCTCCTACCACTGCTGTACCCTCTCCCAGACTCTTACTCCTATAATTTGGGTTGAAGGTTTGGTAGGTGTGTTGTCCTTATCCCTCCACTGATGGGCTTACCTGGTAAAGGGAAGTAGTCACTTCTGAATCTACATCCCTTACTGACACTCTTAAAGCTAGAAAGTCCTGAGCAGAAGTCTGGCAGACACAAAGACACAGCAGATGTCAGCCCAGACTACTATATCCAACAACACTTTTAATCACCATTAATGAGGAAACCAAGATATTCCATGACAAAACTGAATTTAAATGATACCTTTATTAATCTTTAAGGAATGGTTAACCATTATGACCTCAGTAAATATTAACTAAAGTATCTTTTAATTAAATGTTGACTTATCTTTGAAACAAATTTTATATCAAGGAAGAGTTAAGCTAGAGCAGCACATGGACATGAAATGTTTCTTTGAAGAATTACTATTAAGCAATATCAATGCAGAAATAATATTTGCTGTAAGCAGCCTCTGTTCCTTTCATAATTATTGATGTCTGAGACATTTTTAATTGTTTTGGCATGTCCATATGCAAGACCTGCTTTAACTAGCACAATTCATTCACATTTTAAATCAAACATCACTTGAAAATAAAAGCATTAACTTTATAAGTAGGATCACATCATCTCACAATTGTATATTTTAATGTGATATGATGTGGTATAATCTTACTTGTGCAAATGACATATGATAGTCATGATAAATTTAGCGGATCTACCCAATGAACGCTCACACTTCATCAATTCTGCATGCTTGGTTGTGTTATAATTTCTTTGCTCATCTCACAGGTAATTTTTTTAGACAGTACACTTTTAAACAATTCCCATCAGAACCAACTACATGTGGCAATACATTTCAGTGTTCAAAAGAGTTGACTGAAATTTATACTCAGATGATCACATAATTTGAATATATGTTCATATTGATCTCAAATATTATCATTTACACTTAAAAATTTGGTCCTTGAAAATAGCATATTGAAATCTTTGGAAGAGATTATTAAAATGTGTTTATTCACATGTATCCTCAAATATGTGCCTATGGGTAAAAGTGCCCACTGAGGGCAGTGTTTTAAGATGCCTGGAATTGGAGTTACAGCACCTTGTATATAGATGCTGCCAACTAAACTCAGACCTTATGTAAAAGCAGCAAATATACTTTCACCACTTACCCATTGTTTCATCCCTTGATGCCTTTTTGAGCTAATCATTTCATTAAAAATACAGAAACTTAAAACTAAAAACTAAACACTATCTGGAAGGGAAATACATGGTTAACTATCACATGTGAATAAATCGCCTTCTTCTAGAAAGTAGAATGTGTTGGGAAGGAGCATGGCTCAGTGGGTAAAGTGGTTCCCACACGAATGTGAAGACCTGTGTTCATATCCCAGAATGCATGCAAGCCAACTATGGTAACAAAAATCGATAATCTCAGTGCCCTTGTGGTGATATTACAGGAAGAGAAAGAAGAATCCTCAGAGACATAGGTCAGGTAGCTTAGCACACCCAGTGATGAACTAGTTCATCAACTTAGCCTCCAACAAGGTAGGAAAAGAGAATCAACCCCTGAGGCTGTACTTTAACCTCCACATAGAACATGCACCAGGTCATAACATCACACTCACACACAGAAGAATGCACACACATGTACAGGCACATGCACATACATACACACATTAAAATATTTGGATAAAAAAAACTACATTAATGATTTTTCTTTTATATTGTACAGTGGAAATACAAGATATTTGATACCAAACAGACTGATGATCATGAGGAAAATGAAGAGCTAAATTTGAGTTTTCAAAACTTTTAAACAAATTACAAAGGTCGAGCTAAATGTCTGCCTCACGACTGGGGTGTCCAATCAACTGTGATAAAGCTGCTCCAGGAAGGCAGAACAGTCGGTGATCAGAGTCCCAGCCTGTATTTTCCTATGTGAGAAACAGCAAGATCTCTGACAGACGCTGTGATTCCCGGACTTCTGTAAACCAGATGCTGCTGGGGACCACAGGTAGTTGGGAACCAGGTGCCTACAGGATGGAGATAGCTGAGCCAAGGATAGGGTAGAATCCGGTTTGGTTCCAAGTGAGTGCTGACACTACAGAGTTGCTGGAAGAGAAAAGGCCTTTTCCAGAAGATTTAGATGCAGCTATGTGTAGACTTATACCCACACACTTAGTGATCCTTGATAAAGGAAACAAATAATCCTTGCTTACTCAAACTGCTTTATTTGATGGCAGATATAAATGCATACATCGAACTCAAGTTGAACCAAGGATTAAATACCCTTTTCAGGAAGGGGTGTCCGTAAAGGAAAGCTGATTGACTGAATACTCAGGCCTATGTGGACACCTCATTAGCATGGAAAACTCTAGGTTTTTATGCTAAATGACCATTGTCATTGGTCCTCTTAGTGGGGTGTCATGGTTACCTGTTCCAGATCAGGTAGTTTGGCAGGGTAGCTGGCCTCATCCCTACTGTTCTTAATTGTGAGATTTCTCTGGATTTAGGCTGGTGAAACCTTACCAGTTCTTCTGTCTGGGAGCACAAGTCTGTGCCACACATACAAGTAAATATGTACCATTTGAAAAAAAATATATATATAGACTTACTGTTTCACAAAGAAATGGCAAGTAGGCTTGTTGTGACCTAAAATTGAACATTTGTGTAGTCAGTGTAAATACGGTGCAGGTTGGCAGAGCTGGTCATTATGGGAGTAGGTTTATTGTCAGTTTTCCTGGGAGTAACCGCAAAAAGCAAAATTTAATTTTATATAAAACTGATAAGATGCTGAGAGTTGTGGATGTTAGGATCTTTTTATAAGGTAAACATGGTTTGATATGAGAATTTAACATAAAATAATGAGAAAAAATTGAAAGCTTAAGATGTATATAAACTGCTTTCCAACAGTGGATACACTTCGTAAAGCTGAACTTGGAAAATCATCACATCGTGTTTTATACAAAGAACTAGGAAGTAAATTGACTGAATAATTTTATATGGTAGAATTTCAGAAAATTGTGCAATTTCAGTGGTGTGCTCAGAAATGTTTAAAATCACATCGATTAGTTTTAGGTAGAATGTTTTTCCTATTTTACATCTTCAAGGGTACAAATACTTCATCCTCTCTACTACATACCACAAACACGTTTCAAACCTGTCAGTTTTAAAAGAATACAATCGCCATCTCTGTTGCATGAATTAATAGCAGTAAAATCAGGGGCTCAGAATTTTCATAGTACAGGTAATTTCATATACCATGTCAAAATTCACTTCCCAATAAAAATATTTCTCACTGACAATTTCTCTGTAATGTGTAGGAAAACTATTGTATGAAATGAAATTTTCAAATCTGAGTTGGTTCTTACTTCAAGGATGATTTGGGGAAATAGTTTTGTGTTTGCTTAGTTATACTGTCTTTTGTTGAAAAGTTTTCAAAGGGGCATATGAACTATGTTTATTGAAACAAAATTTAACAATGAAAACTTAAGGAAAGAAGAAAGAGAGAATGGACCTATAGTGGGGAAAGCATTGCCTTTTTTATTAGTTTGTGATAAATATTTTGGTACCCTATAAGTAGAGCTGTGAAAATTGTTTTGTGTCGCTACCCTCGTCCGACCAGCGGAATAAGGCAACAGCAACCGTGTTCTTCTTCAAGCAGTTTATTCAGGCTTCCTTGTACAGCAAGCTGCTCTCTCTTCCTTTCCCTCCTACAACAAGCCTCCTCCTACCGCCCTAGCAGTCCGTTATATACATTGCCTTTATCCTATCAGCAGCTGCCATGCCATCACTGTTCATTGGCTGTTCCATATGATGCTAGGTGGGCTGATCGGGTAACCACACCTGGAAGTGCAAGCTTTTTCTCTTTTTTTTTTCTTTTTTAATTTTATTTTTTGCTTTTCACTTTATAACCCGTCCCAGTCAACCCCTCCACAATCCTTCCCATCTCTTGTTTTCTGAGTACCCCTCCTCCTGTATCCCCACCCTGCATTTAATGTCTCTAAAGAGGCTAGGTGCTTCCTCTCCCATTGGAGGCCAGATGAGGCACCCAGCTAGAAGACCATACCATATACAGGCTGCATGTTTTGGATAGCCCCCACTCCAGATGTTTGAGACCTGCATGAAATCCAAGCTGCACATTTACAACATATGTGCAAGGAGGCCTAGGTCCAGCCCATGGAGGTAGATCTATGTAGACTAGGTATGCTCCACGGTTGGTGATTCAGTTCTGAGAGCTCAAAGGGGTTCAGGTTGGTTTACTCTATTGATCTTCCTGTGTAGTTCCTATCTCCTTGGCCCACAATCCTTCCCCTATTCTTCTATAAGAGTCCTCAAGCTCCATCCACTGTTTGGCTCTGGATGTTTTGTATCTGTCTGAGTCAGCTGCTGTTAGAGCCTCTCAGAGAACAGCTTGCCCCTGTCTGTTCTCAGGCTGGGGGTTTAGATCCTGGGAGCTCTGGTTGAATCTTTTGATACTCGTTCTAAAAAGGACAAAAAGCACCCTCACTTTGGTCTTCCTCCTTCTTCTTGAGTTTCATGAGGTTTATGCGTTGCATCTTAGGTATTGTGTGTTTTGGGGCAATATCCGCTTATCAGTGAGTGCATACCATATGTGTTCTTTTGTGTTTGGGGTCACTCCTCCATTGTTGGTGGGATTGCAAGCTGGTACAACCACTATGGAAAGCAGTCTGGTGATACCTCAGAAATTGAACATAGTGTTACCTGAGGACCCAGCTATACCCTCCTGGGTATATCCCAGAAGATATTTCAACATGCAACAGGGCCACATGCTCCACTATGTTTATAGCAGCCTTATTTATAATAGCCAGAAGCTGGAAAAAAACCAGATGTCCTTCAACAGAAGAATGGATACAGAAAATGTGGTACATTTACACAATGGAGTACTACTCAGCTATTAAAAATAATGAGCTCATGAAATTCTTAGACAAATGGATGGAGCTAGAAAATATCATCCTGAGTGAGAAGCTTTTTCTCTTTAATGAGCCACAGCCGCGGTGCCTACTCATGCCAAGCGCCATCTTTTAATGGCGGGGGGAACTGCTTCCTACAGTTTTGTTTTCAAAATGTGTAAGTAATTGCATCACAGGAAGTGAAATATTTTGTCTGCATATAAATTTCTTGGACAGAACTAAGAGTGGCATCACCTCTTAAAAAAAAAAAACAAAAAAAAAACCAAAAACCATAGCTCATCAGATTTTGGATTTCCGGATTAAAATTGAAAGTGGTTCATTCAGCTCCTGTGTTAGGATTAGCGAACGTGGCATTGCCTTCCCATTAGGATTAGCTGTCCCCCATCAATTCTAACACTACAAAAATCACAGCTCTACTCTGAGCAGACAAAGGATGATCCTGAGGAGGTACTGTCAGGTTCTGCCTTGCTGTGGAGAGCCAGCAAACCTTATAAGAAGGCAAAGCCTGTATTGGGAGTTATCAAGAAAGGTCTGCAGAAAGTGAAGGATTATGAGCTCACTTGCTTTCTTTAATGGTATACTCTAAATTTTTGGCTCATCCACATCCATCTCTCTAAAGAAGCCTCCCTGTGAAGATGAACAAGCCAGACAGTGTTGCTTGTCTATGCTGATTTAGAGAAGAAGTGACTCCAAAGAAAGGTGCTTGTGGTTTAGGCTTCCAAGATTGGATATTCAGGACATGCAATTTAATATTCAGGTTGAGGCTAAAGAAGTAAATTACATTGCATTGTATTAAACTATATACAATGTATCAATGTATATGTCTCCATGTATATTAATACATGTATCAGTATATAAACATATATTTTCCGGGCTAATTTTTATATAGCAAACATCTTCTAAGTGGGTAGATTTTTTTTAATTGAAATAGGAGATGAAAGGAAGATAAATGTGCATGAAACTAAAGTCACTCATGTATTCTTTAGTATGGAAGACTGATGCACACATAAGAAATAGGGTTTCTCTGTTCAGCATAGGCATGCAACAAAGAGGAGAATTTGAAATGACAACATAAGGACCCAGGTTACAAAGGATATATTTAAAACTCTTAACTCAGCAAATGAGTCGTAAGTAAACATGTCCATTAGGTCAAGCGAGAAGAAAATAGAGACTTCATGCTTACATTCTTTTTAAGGAGCTAGTTCACCAGACATGGACAAAATGTACTATCATTAGTCATATTTGTCCACAATATGAGAGGAAATTAATTTTTATAATACTTATCAATTCTATAATGCCCACAATCTCTAACAGGATAAATTCACAACCAGGAGATGTCTCCTGAAAATAGAAAAGGAAGAAGAAGAAGAAGAAGAGGAGTAGGAGGAGGAGGAAGAGGAGGAGAGGAGGAGGAGGAGGAGGAGGAGAGGAGGAGGGGAGAAGGAGAGAGGAGGAGGAGGAGGAGGAGGAGGAGGAAACAAAATGGCATTCATGTCCTCCTGGGAAAATTCAAAAAGACATTGTTGCAAAAATGAAATTAGTAACCACCTACCTAACTTCCTAGGAAGGCAAATTCTTAAATCCCATAGGTTACATTCACATAGTTGAAAAGAAAAAAAAAAAGAAATAACAAATGATTTCCCTTCCATGTGTGTTTTTCTCAATAGTAGCAGCATTCACAAGAGATTATCTCCACAGAGCAATGCCTAACACAGTTAAGACTCAACATAAGAACACTTTGGCCTACTAATCCCTACTTAGAGAGGAAAGAAGCATATTAAACACATATTTGTTTAAATTTGAGCACAAGTACTACTACAATATTTTCATTGATAATAGATAAATATTAACTACAATATGCATCTCCTGTGTTTAACATATCATTAATGTATTTCACAGTATCCATCCTTTTACAGGTTTATTTGCACCTAAGAAGATATGTGTATGTGATTATCATAGAAACACTTAAAGAACTCTGTGCCTACTGCCCTGGCTGTCTCTTCCCCTTAACACAGTAATGTTGAGAACACTCTCTAAATTCAGGTTAGATTTCGATTATACTGACACAATTGTTTAGAGTTAAGCACTTAAGGAGAAAAAGAATCCTTAGGTAAGCACTATGTCACTTGTATACACATATTTCTTTTTATTCTGGTTTGTGTGTGTGTGTGTGTGTGTGTGTAGAGAGAGAGAGAGAGACTGAGAGAGAGAGAGAGAAGAGAGAGAGAGAGAGAGAGAGAGAGAGAGAGAGAGAGAGAGAGAGAGAGAGAGAGAATTAGAGCTTCCAGGTAGTTAAGAAACTACAGTTGAGGTTGAGAATATCTCAGCTTTTCTGCTAAAGCAAATAAGCAAGATTTTCTTTCTTTTTATTTTTTTCTTTTTCGTTTAGGCCTCTTTGCTGTTCTCCAATACTGTTCCTAACCCTATCCTCCAGTTGCTTCTCTGAGTGGTAAAAGAACAATGTGATTGAATTATTCTTAATATAACTGTAAACATTGAATTGATCCAGTGGTTGTATTTTTTTACCTTATACTATTCCCAATAATCACACAAAACAACCAATATTTATTTAAAACTGCACCTCCATTACTGAGTAGTTATATGATCTAGCTGTACTGTTCTACAATAATATGGCCACCTCCCAGCCACATCCCATGAAACTTACATTATCATTGATCTGTCTCTTTAGACTTCAGGTGGTTTCCATGATCTGTCTCCAGACCCAATACTCATGGTTCCCAAATGGTTCACCCTCCCATCGTAATTGGTAGAATCTCCCTCCTTCTTCTGGTTGGTGGATATTCCACCCTATTCTCTATTCTGCCCAGTCATTGGGTGATCAACATTTATCAAGGCAAATAATAAATGATAAGAGTTATTTACATCAACTTGGAACAGGAGATTCTTGATATAAGCATGAAAATTCTGTGTCCAGATTGAAACAAGATATGAAGGTAGAGAAATCAGTATTTGAATGACACAAGGGTAAACTTTACATAATTAAACTTTACATAATTAAAATCATTGAGCCTACACATCAACACTTAGACACATGATGGAAAATGTATTGTTATTTATTGCCTCAAATGATACTTGATATTGAAAAGAATGCCAGATATTTATGGTTGATTAGATTCTATAGTTGTAGAATCTCCCTTTGGGCAAATTTATAATGTTAGAAACATTACTTCTTTTCACTAATAAAAACCTGATTCTCTTGATGATTATTAACCCCTTATTATGTATGAAAATATGATATGCAGCATAAGAATAAAACAGCACCAGAATCCCAAAGAAAATATCTGATGATTGGTTAGACTAATAATTAGGCATGAATTTGTAAAACCAATTTAAACACATGTAACCATGAGATATAAGTAACTAGTATATTCCTTTGGCAGAAATATTCCTAAATGCTAATCTAGCAAAACTTTGTTTATTGAATGATTCCATTTTTAAATGTGTTTCCCTTATTAAGTATTGTTTTATCTAGCGACACAATAAAATTGGTCAGTGAAGTTGAGTCTCTCCATTCTAAGATAAAAGTAGAACATTTGCAGTCATTTTTGAAAGCATCCTTCTGGATCATTTAAAAATGGCACAATCAGCAAGCAACTTCTCTAGCTCCTGAAAACATACACAGATTTTTCTTTCTGCTTATGTTTTTCTCTGAACCCAAATCCATATATTACTTTCTGTACAAGAAAGGAAAAGATTCAAGGGTAAGTCACTCTATGTCTACTAAAAGTTGAAGGTCAGGTAGGGTGAATGTTGGCCAAGATTTATTAGGTTCTTTCCAAACCAAGATAATCCAACATTACATAGCACAGTTAAACCAATTCCTTTTCAACAATTTCCCATTTGCTAAATGTGATTGTTACTTTTAATTGTCAACTTGGAACAATCTAGAAATTCCTAATAGGAAGACATTATGAGGGATAATTTTACTTATGCTGATAGAAATAGGAGGACACACTTACTGTGGGCAGCATTAGTCTTTGAGACCTGAGCTGTCTATAAATGGAGAAACCATAATTCTAATTCATGCAATCATTGTTTTTTGCTGTTGTTGTTTTCTTCTTCCAGTTATAGACAGCATATAACTTCAGCTTCCTGAAACCTTGACATCCCCAGCATAATAGAATAAAAGAGAACTCTGAGCTACTGTTAATAAACCCTTTCTTTTCATGCCATTCTCATTTAGAATAACTTGGGTGCTCTTATCACTCTTTCTTTCTCTCCACTCTCATTCCCCATCTGTCTCCATTTTGCATTTGTAGATAAGATGTGAGCTCTTAGTCTCAACTATTGTGCTATTCTTGCATGCCTGGTGGCATGCTCTCTGTCATTATGGTCATGGACTAATGCTCTGAAAACATAAAAATTTCTATTACTCTTTCTTCTGTAAGTTGCCTTGGTAATTGCATCTCATCATATCAATAGAAAAGTCTTCTTAAGAAAAAGCCCAAAGACAAGGCCTTTTTGTTACTTATTTATCACCCTCTTTTACAATGCCTTCTCCTTACCCATCCCATTGCTATTCTAATTTCTTTTAAACCTACTACTCTAGAAGATTCCTAAAATATATAAAAGGTATGAAAAGGCAAATAATATAAAATTGTTGAGACAATGCCCAAGTTAATCAGCATGTGTTACCAAGTGACACTCCTAGTACTAAAAATGGTCTACATCTTGTTAAGTGGTTGGCCAAATGGCCCTCAAAGGCTCCACCCACCATTATAGCCTATTGACAATGTTATTTATTACCATTCCCCAATCTGACAGAGAGAGCCTGTTATTGAAAATACAATATATATATATATATTATAATATTATATATATATATATATATATATATATGTCATAGAACATGGAGAAATCTAAGTAGTTCTCAACTAGTAGCTTCACTTGTACAAACTAGGGTTCAAAGTATTAGAAGTTGTTACCGATACTACTGGGAAAGAAAACTGATTACCAGTTTCACCCATCTATGAACCCAGTGAACTACAATAGCAACCTGCCAACAAAACAAGCTTACAGAAATAACAGTATCAGAAATATTGTAGGAATGACAAACCACTATTTTTTTATTGGATTCAAGGCACTCTATATGAGATACTATCTATATTTGACATATTAATGGGGACAAAAACCTGAGGCTAGATAGACCCTACTTATAAACCAACTAATATTGTTCTTCTAAATAGATATAGCAATACAATAACTTCTAATGATTTAATGAAGTGCTCATTGCACATCAGTGCATTGCTCAACATTTGCCAGAGAAGAGTCTGAATTACTACAGATGGCAATTCTCATAATGGGACAATGTGAAGAAAGAAATATTTTTGGAGTATTCAGACCTGTAAGGGATGTCTTTATTACACTATCTATGCTCTTAAGACTCACAGTAAATTTGACAGCTTGCATAAGAACTACTACAGTTACAGTCATACAAAATTTTACTGAGAAGAACTAAGCACAAACTACTAGTCCTAGCTAAGAAACTATTTGAAATTGAATGATGCATCCTGGGACATGGAAAATCAGTTTTCTTCAAAGGAGTAACACAAGGTATATGAACCATACTCTAAACCATGCACCATGCTCAGAAATATTTGGCCCACACAAATCAGATTTCATGCTTTTTCGTTTGTCTGATGGTTTTGGTCTTCTTTTTCTAATAACAAAAGTTTTCTTTTTTCATACAACATATTATGATTATGCTTCCCTCTACCAAAGCTCCCATCCACACCTCTCCACCCAGCCAAATTCACAACCTTTCTTGCTCTGTCTCATTAGAAAACAGGCAAGTATCTAAAAAGAAAAAGTAAAGATAAATGATAATGATGCTTGAAGTAAAAAGAAACTTGAATACAACAAAACAAATGAACAAACACACAAGTGGAAAAACAAAGCATTAAAGAAAAAGACATAGACACAGAGACATATGCATTGTCACTTACACTAATCCCATAAGAGCAGAAATGTAGAAACCATAATATTTAAGGTAAGGACTTGTAAGTTAAGAAGAAAGACAACAATGCTCAAACAAGTCAGTATAAGACAAAAAAAAAAAAAAATAGATGATTGTTATAGATATATATAGATATAGATATAGATATATAGATAGATAGATAGATAGATAGATAGATAGATAGATAGATGATAGATAGAGAGATAGATGATAGATAATAGATGAGATTCTAAAGAAATACCATTGAGTCTGTTTCTGTTGGTCACTTCCTTCTGGGCATGAACTCTGGCCTTAAGAATGGTTTGTATGTATAGGTAACCGTTTTTGAGAAAGTAAATTTTTTATTTTTTGAATGGTGATCAAATGGAGATATCTTCTGTGTTAAAGATGTGGCCCTGTGACCACTTCTGCTCTCACCACTGGCACGCCATCATTCATAGACTTGCGTAGACCCAGTGCATGCTCCTGCAGTCTTTGTGACCTCATGTGTGCCTCAATCCTGCCGGGTTTAAAAGGCCTTGTTTCCTTTGTGTTTCTTCATCCACCTTGGCTCTTACAGTCATCCTACCTCCTCTTTCATAAAACTCCCTGAGCTGTTTGATGAAGACATCCTATTTAAAAGCAAGTGTCCCAAGTATCTTACTCTTGACACATTGTTCAGCTGTGGGCCAATGCATTTATTCTCATCTTCTGGATTAAGAAGCTTCTATGACTTGGCTGAGCAAGACACTGACCTATGAATCTACTAGAATGTTGTTGAGTCATTTTGTTGCTATGTTCCTTTAGCGAAAGAGTAGTGTTAGTTTCCCAGCTAGATTCCTGGCCTATCTTGTCTCAGGTTCTTGGACTCTTGAGAAATGTCAGGCTTGGGTTCTGTCTTATTGAGTGGGCCTTCAATCCAACCTGGTATTGATTGGTTATTCCTATAGTCTTTGTGCCACTCCTGAACCAGTACATCTTATATACTGGTCACAATATTATATCAAAGAGTTTGTAGCTAGGTTGGTATTTACATTTCTCCTTTGATAGCGTGCAATCTACCTTCTAGTAATATAAACATTAGACAATAGGAATGAAGGTGCTAGGTAGGAAGTGACTCAACTTCTCTGTGTTCAATAATTTGTGTAGTTGCTATCTGTAAAGAATTTTAATTCAACAACATGGCTATGGGCAGGGGATCATATTTGAAGACCTCCTAGGTCTGTGTGATATGGCTAACATGAGACACTTGTAATACTTCTGACTGGAATACAGACATACTTTTAGTCTGTCTTTAATCCAAAACATGAAAGGTATACTTGGTTTGTAGAAGGAAGCAGACATATTTGAATGTGATATCTAATTGAGGGGCAGACAAAGTGACTAATCAAGGAAAGAGTTGGGAGAATGAATCAAAGAAAGGGTATGTCCAACTTTTCTGATGACAAGAAATAGTTGACCTTAGAGAGCACAAGAGAGAGAGAGAGAGAGAGAGAGAGAGAGAGAGAGAGAGAGAGAGAGAGAGAGAGAGAGAGAGATGCAATTTTACTGGGAGAGTTTTATACGGATAAGTTACCAGTGAAGACAAAATGATCCAGAGAATGAGCAGGAGCCAGATTAGAACAGATTGTCAAAGTTAGTTTGAGGCCATCAGAGCAATTCAGTCAGAAGCTGAGGGAAGCCTGTTTGAATCAGTCAGCTTGGAAAGGAGTTTGAACCAGAACAGCTGAGTTGAACCAGCAGCCAGATTTCAGAAAGAATTTGAAAGGGTGAGCTTATTTGGCAGTAAACCTCTGAGACAACACTATATCTGGTGAGTAAAAGTTACTTTCACAGGTATCTTCAGTAATAGGAACTTACCATCAAATTGTGGAGAACAACCAATAATATTGGCAATACCCTGGGTTGTTTTGGGTTCCACAAAGAGCCTATTTGGGTAAAAAACACATTTAAATATAAACCACTTTATGAACTTAAATTTTCATTTGATTTCAAGATATGTCCAGGTTTGGTTCCCTCTCTCTGCTATTTGGCAATCCTATTTAGGCCAATATTGTATATGTATATATTTTGGAAAGCCTCTGTTCTGTTAGGTTTACATACAAACATTCATATTAGACCTTAGCTTTAGTTGTCCTTCCTTGTATTCTCTTCTTCACACTCATCTTTCCTCTCTGCCCATTTGATCCTTCTATGCCAGTAGTTCTCTATCTGCAGTTATCTACTTTATTTCATTCCTATGGTGACTCTATCTCCCCTCAGTATCTTACTTTATAACTAAATTCTATGGTTCAATGGATTGTAGCTTGCTTATCAAAAACTAAACTGCTAACATATATATATGTATATGTATATGATATGTAAGTATATGTATATGTATATGTTATGTATATGTATATACACTACAGGAATATAGACCATGTTTGTCTCTTATGGTCTACTTTATATCACTCTGTATGATTTTATTCTAACCCAGTTCATTTACCTGTGAATTTCATGATTTCATTTTTTTTAACATGTGAGTGATGTAACATTTATAAATGTACCACATTACCTTTATGGATTCATTGATAGATGAACATCTAGTTTGTTTCCAATATGTGGTTATTATTAATAGAGAAATAATGAATATTTTTAAGCCAGTCTCTCTGCAATAGAATGTAGAGTCTTTGGAGTATATGTAATATTGTAAAATCTAGAGGCAAATATGTTCCTAGATTCCCAAAGAACTACTATACTGGTTTCCTTTGTGACTGTACAAGTTTGCAGTCCAAGACTCAATGGATGAGTGTTGTATTCCTTGTATGATATCCTTACAACTATCACTTGTTTGATTTATTTGGCCTTTCTATTAATAAGATTGAATCTCAAAAACATTTTGATTTGTTTTCCTGATGACTTAGGATATTTGACATTTCAGTAAGTGCTTCTAGGCTGTTTGTGGTTTATCTTTAGAGGATACACTGGTTAGAGCTCTATCCTGTTTTTAAAATGCTTTATTTGTTTTTATAACTTTCAGTTTTATTGAGTACCTTATGTAATTTATAATTAACCCTCTATTGATTGTATAGTTGAGAAAGAATTTTCTTTTACATTCTATAGCCTTCTGTTATATCCATGTTATATTATATTGTGTCCTTTGCAACTCAGAAGCTTTTCAGTTTCATGAGGTCCCAGTTATTAATTATTGTTCTTAGTAGCTATATTCTTGATGCTCTGATCAAAATGTATTTTTCTGTGATGTTCCCACTTTCATTTCTATTTTGTTCAGGGTATCTGTCTTATGCTGAGATCTTTGATTTATTTGGAGTTAAGTTTTGTTCAAGGTGATAAGTTTGGCTATATTCACATCTTCTACAGGATATCAACCACATGACTATTACCATTGTTAAATCTCTGCTTTGTCTATGTGTATTTTTGGCTTTGTTATAAAAAATGGTGTCATATTCACAATTATGTTGACATATGTCAGAGTTTTAATTCAATTCTTTATCACATCTGTTTTATCCAAACTGTGTGTTCTTATTACTATAGTTGCTGTAATATTAGGTCAGAGTCTGTCAATTATTCTCTTATAACATATGTTTTACCCTATCGTGAGTTTCTTTACTTCCTTTGCTTTCTTTTTATCTTTCCTTCTCCACTTTCTTTCCTTACTTTCTTTCCTTTCCTTTCCTCTTTCCTTTCCTTCCTCTCCTTCCTTCCTTCCTCTCCTTCTCTCCTTCCTCTCCTTCCTTCCTTCCTCTCTCTCCTCTCCTCTCCTTCCTCTCCTCTCCTCTCCTTCCTTTCTCCTCTCCTCTCCTTTCCTTTCCTTTTTTCTTTCATTTTCTCTTTTCCTTTCCTTCTTTTCTTTTGTGTCTTTGTGAGTGTTTTTGCATGTAACGCTAAAAGCATCTTTTCAAGGTCGGTGAAGAACTATGTTGGAATTTTGATGGACATTGCATTTAATATATGGTTTACCTTTAGTATGATCATTTTAGTATATTGGCCTTTACAATCCATGAGCTTGGGAGCTTTCCATCTTCTGATATCTTCTTTAATTTCTTTCTTCAATGTTTTAAACTGTTCATTATATAAGACTTTAACTAGCTTTGATATAATTACTGAAACATATTTTTTCTTTCTCAGTCCATTTTTTGTCTAGGAGGGCTACAGATTTTTTCTTTATTAGTTTTGTAACTTGTAGGACTACTAAAAGAGGTTATCAGTCATAGAAGTATCCTGCTGGAATTTTTAGTGTCAGTTATGTATATATTCATATCATCTATACTTAAGATCAAATATAAAAAAAAAAAATTATTCACGGGGCGGTGGTGGCACACACCTTTAATCCCAGCACTTGGGAGGCAGAGGCAGGTGGATTTCTGAGTTCGAGGCCAGCCTGGTCTTTCCAGGACAGCCCGAGCTACACAGAGAAACTCTGTCTCGAAAAAAACAAAACAAAAAAAAAAAATCAAATATGATTTTTACTGCTTCACTTCCTATTTGTTTCCTTTTTGTATTTATTTTTTCTTCTGGCTCTAAGATTCCAAGTACTGTATTGAATAGGTATAAATAAAATAGAAAAGCTTGTCTTGCTACTGATTTTAGTGGAAGTAGTTTGAATTGGTCTCTTGTTTGAGATTGGCTGTGGGTTTGTAGATTTCATTTATCATCATCATCATCATCATCATCATCATCATCATCATCATATTTCTTATATTTTTAGGCTCTGCAGGCCTTTTATCATGAAACTTATTTATTTTGTCAAAGGCTTTTACTTTATGTAATAAGATGATCTCGTAGTGTTTTATCTTTTAGTCTGTTTATATGGTAGAAAACCTGTATTGATTTAAATATATTGAATCAACCCTGTGTCCCTGCTCTGAGACCTGCTTGATCATAGTGGATGATCTTTTTCTTGAGTTCTTTTATTTGTTTTGCAAGTATATCATTGAGAATCTATGCATCTATGTTCATATGGGAAATGGGTGTATAATTCTCTTTTTTGAGCTTAGAGAGCATATCACCTGTGTTATCTTAGAAAAAAAAATCAGGAAACATTTTTTTCCCTTTTGTTTAGGAGAATAATTTGGAGAGTATTGACATTGATTCGCCTTTCAAAGTAAGTCAGAATTCTGTGCAGAACCCACATGTCTGCTTCTGTTGGCTGGGAGACTTTCAATTACTGTCTCTGTTTTATTAAGGATCATAAGACTTTAAATTGCTTACTTGATTTTGATTTGATTTCAGTAGATTGTATATGTCAAGAAAAGTACCTATTTGTATTCTGCTTTTCAAATTGGTGAAGTACTGTTTTCTTATTTGTTTCAACATATGTGGACAATTTTGGGTAGGGCTCCAAGATGGGCTGTGAAGGAGATATATTCTTTTAGGTTTGTGAAATGTATTATAAATATCCATTAATGTAATTTGGTTTATAATATCATCACCTTCATCATTTTCCTGTTTAGTTTTTTCTTTGAGTTACCTGTCTGTTGGCAAGTGGGGTATTGAAATCGCCAACTATCACAGTTTGAGGGTCAATATGTGATTTTAGCAGTAGCATCACCTATTTAAGGAACCTGGGTGATCTTGTGTTTTAGTACCTAAATGTTCAGAACTATAATATCCTTCCTTATTCATCAGATCAGTTTTCTGTTGATGTCTATTTTGTTAGATATTAAAATTGCTACCCCAAGTTATTTCTTGGTTCAATTTTTTCCATTCTTTTACCTGAGATGATGCTTATCCTTGATGTTAATATGCTTTTCTTGAATGCAGTAAATCCTATTTTGTTTGACCGTTTGTTTGCTTGCTTGTTTGTTTATTGGCTCAGGTTTGATATTTTAAAGAAAAAATAGAACATGAAATTGTGTTTGTAAGGAGGTATTGAAGGGTTTGGAAGGTGTTGAAAGAGGAAAAAGGAATGATCAAATAATATAAAAAAATAAGAAAATGAGATTTATGCAATAATTGATGCTAATTAAAAGGTTCATAATATACATAATTTTTCAATTCTTCCTCTTAATTTGTTTTACTTCCTAGCTGGTTGTTTAAGTGACCCCATTTAGCAGCATTGCTGGGAATTCACAGTTAGGAGACTTGTTCAGCCAAATTAATTAAGTACCATTTTCTTTACAGAGGAAATTAGCTGTTTGAATAAATATATTAATTGTGTGTTTGACTGTTTATTGTAATATAATTCAGGATACCTTGGCACCCAACATCTTATTCCCAAACCAGGTTTAAATATATGAATCATTTTTCTATTCTGTGTTTAGATTATAATTTTGTTGTTCAAGGAGTAACTTATGCTTCTCAGTTTACTATACATTGATTGCCATTTTAGCTTTCAGACTGAAGTACTTTCAGAGTATTTTAGAATCAATGTGATGTTATTACCAGTCACTCATTCAAAGCACACGTAGGTTTAATCTCCTTACTGCTTGACATATAGTGACTGACCTTATCATAATGACTCTATAACCCTACACTGCAAAAAGGCTCTACCCAGAAATTCCCAGTAAAAATGAAGAATATGTCATAATCCTTGCAATAAAGGAAATAAGAAATCTTAAGGAATTTTGTTAGCAGTACATTAAGAAGAGAAGGAAATGTTCTGCAGAGATGTTCCCAGCACTGTAATTTTCCAGAAAAAAAAATGTTAGGAGAGTGTGATAAGTACGATCAAGCTGCAGAAAACATAGAGCATTCAAAGAATGCAGTCAAAACGTTGAGATGCTGATTTGACTCAATTACTTCTCTTAGGAAGCTAACAGTAACCATTTTTTTTTTTTTCAAAAAGCTGACCATATTTGAACTCAGACCTTGAAATTTTTTCAATGGCTCATTGAGAAGATTTCATGTTAGGATTTAATGGACATCATGAGTGTCTTGATCCAGATATCCATTTAGGAGACAATTCAAGCAGTATTCTTATTTGTTTATGACATTTTTAAACACAAAGATTCCTTAAAAAAATAGCCATGTCTTTTCCTTTCTGCTCTTTTATTTACTGCATTATCCAAAAATTTGTTTACCTATCAGTAGTCTACTGATACATAAGAAATATATAATCAGATACCAATTTTATATGTGCTTTCCTATTAGTCTACTGATACATAGATACCAATTTTATATGTGCTTTCCTATCTATGCCTTAGAAACATAAGTATACATGAATACAGAAATAATGGTAAAGTAAACATAAAAAAGAAAAAAAAAGCTAGGGTATGAATGGAAGAATCACAAGAGGGTTAACTAAGCATTTGCACTAAGAGTAGTTATGCCATTACACAAATTATTTTATAAGTTATCCTAAGGATATATTTAAAACTTTATCTGAGAAGTGTTATGTTAATCTGCTACTTCCACATCCCCTGCTGATATATTTTCAATGTCCTACTTTGTCCTTTAGCAGTGAAGTATGCTATGTTGTCTTAATGTGTTTCAATTGCAGTAGGGCTTTGTGCTTGGATACCACTTGAGATTGCTAACAAATTGCTCCCCAATTTGTTTTTCACATACAGTACCTTCACTTACTGGTTTGTCATGTTGCATCTGTTCAATGCAAGTCATTTGAGACTAAAACAACTTAACATTTTGAAAACACCAAGGCATCAAGTTACAATATGGATCATTACATCACAACTGTGCAGACAATAGTCACTGAGCCTGGAGGATGGGGGAGTACACAAAAGACTAGACTGTGAAACTCAGAAGAAAACATCACAGAAGAAGACCCTAAACCTTAAACTACAGAGTCTCGTAGTTCTCTTTACACCCGATGTGAATTCAGGACTGCATTCATAGGACATGCACTAGGCTTATTTTTAAAGACCAGCTGTGATTGGCCATTGTCTCTGTGGTAGCTGTTGAATATTCTGATTCCCAGTCAAACTCAAATGTCACTGGTTAAATATCTTCCTCCTATTCCACACACATACCTCAATTAAGTTTTTCATGCAAAATAAAATCAACTCAGAGTACTACTATTCTCTTTCTGATGAAGTCATGATTTCTTTTTCTCCTTGAAAATTCTAATTGCCTCGAGGAGATGAGAGGGTAAAGCTTGATACAGTAACTGGCATTAGTTTCGTAGTCCACCCAATCTTTTCTGTCTAGAGTCTGGTTCATTTCCCTGTTTCACAGTTCACTGGAGCCCTTTGTGGTCACTGAGTTCCATCCATCTTATTTTGCTCTGACTTTGTGAATCTCACACATTGAAAGTATTGGGTAGAGAGAAGTGGCATCTCAAAGTAAAGGCCTCACACTCAAGAGACATGTAACACCTAAAAGCAGAGTGGACAAAAATGAAGGGGATAGCGTAAGAAGTGACAGGCACAATGAGCATGGTGACTTTTGTGTTCTTGCAATGAAAATATGCAGCTTCCTGTTCACACAAACTACATAAAAACATACATAAAGATGTATATTTTTTTCAGAGTGATAAAGCCTTCATAAATTAATCTGTTTAAGCTATGATTTCAACATAGACACTCATGTTTATTGGAGGATCAGTTTTCTCCAGCATGTCACCAGTGTTTCTTCCTGTCTGTCTATTCTTTATTACCTCCATTATATTTTTTTTTCTGCTTTCATCTCTCTGATTTGTGTACTTTCTGATTGCATCCCTTTGGTTTTGTATTTATACTTAGCACTTATTTGAGCCTTTTAATCTTCAAAGCTCATAGAGAACATTACCTAATTAATGCTTCCTACAGACTTGTAAAAGAATTCATTATTAGCACGTCTACACTTTACACATGAGGAAAACAAGGCATAGGCCAAATGGCTTAACAGAGATTTCAGGAGATGGGGCACCAGGCTGTAGTGAGTCTCTGGCTCAGCTTACTCTGCCACATTGCTCCTGCCTCTTCTCATATCTTCCCTCTCATGTTCTCTTCTGTAATTTATTTGCCTCAATAGCCTGTATTTGATTTCATCTCCCACAGTAAGCTGTCAATCTTCTCCAATTTATAGTTTTATATATATTATATATATAATATATAATATTATATATATACTATCGATCCCTAATTTTCTCAATATCAATTTGAGGACTATCCTGCTTCTGTGTTAACTTTGTGTGACATCAGTTAATATCTTCTCTAGCTTTTTAACAATCTAAAGGTATTTTTTGAGCTACATATTTTTTAAAAAAATTGTAAATTCAGGTTGAATATTAACTCTATTTTTATACAGACTCCAATGAATTAACTCCTCTGATCCATTATATCGTTTTATATATAAGAGCATATATTTCTTTTTACTATGGAAAATATGAATGAATACTCACATAAAGGGCCTGGAATCCCTTCCACACATATTTTTTCAAATTTTTCTTCTTCTGTTAATCTCAGCTATTTTTACAAGTTAGGATCTATTTTATATGTATTTAAAATATAAAAAATTAAGTATGTATTTTTATGATAGTTGACAGATATAATATAATAAGTTAGTATATAGTAGAATTCTATTGTTTGTAAAATTTTCTCAATGACTTTTTCTGATTAATACCATCCTTAGGAAAATATTATTTTGTTATTTTGTTTTTTAAATTTCATTATGGTTACAAAAGGACAAAATTAATTTATTCTATATATATAATAATATTCAAGGTATCCCTGCAAATTATATTAATATGAGTCAAGCCAGACATAATCAATATCCACATTTTCAACTATTTCTCCTGAATTCAGGTTAGTCACTATGAATGTATGTCCTTGTGTGTGAAAGGGAGAAATAAAAATTATGAAAATGAATGAAAGTAAAAATATATTTTGGAAAACAATAATCATAAAATAAACACTGACAGATTCTGTTGGAAGGTTAAAATCTTAGTAGATTTTCAAGAAGGCAGGAGGTCAGTTCAAATTACCCAGAAGCCACCTATGAGATGGGAACTAATTTGCAAGCGACTTCTTAAGGAATGCTTCCAGAAACTAATTAGAAAAAGAGAGAATAGGACAGAACCCAAGGATGGTGACCCACAAGTGCAGCTTTGGGGAATGAAGTGTGTCTCAGTGTCTAAGCTCCTCACTCCGTGGAGTTGATCAACTCCTGCACAGGTTCATCATGCGCTGCCTCAGGGAGATCAACTCCTAAGCCCTTCCTTTCTTCTGAACTCTTCAATGGCAATTTTCTGACCTATCAGTGTTTCTAAGGCAAGAGTATCAGGACCAGGAGAAAGAAAAGAACATTTTCTATCTATTACCACAGAGAATTTACTCTGTGAGACTCTACTTTCCCTGGCATTCAGCTTACACTTTATCTTTTCCAGTTTTGTGTCAAACACAAGATAAACAACCATAGGCACAAGTTGTTTGTGGAACAGAGCAAACATTCAACTATCAAGGCTCAAAAACAGATGAAGAAAATAAAAGCTGGGAAAGCACGCTTCTTTGGTATTGGTTTGAAAACTGAGTGTTTCAACTGGGGCCTTGAAGTTGTTGCTCTTTCCAAAGAAATATCTCTTGTTCCTAGAAGCACAGCAGAAAATAAAATGAAAATATTTTTACAAGATAAGGCAATAGAAGATTAGGATAGATAAAGAGAACCACACACAAACTCAAGTGGACTCAATTGGGGCAGCAGCCACGCTCAGTATAACTTCTATCTGGAGAAAAATGCCCCGAAAAGTTCCACTGGTATCCTGGTCATTGGGGAAGTATGGGGGAAACATTGAGGAATGTGAAGAGAGCCTTGTCTTTTCCACTCAGAGTTCTCATAGAAAGGAGGAATAATTTTCAATGTTTGTAATTTATTGGTGTATATTGGAAGGGAACAATTAAAGCCAAGTTATAGTCACAGTATTCTCATTATTTAAATAATAGGTACTTTATGTACCTTAAGACAATATAGGTGCTAGGAGACTATTTCATATTCAATGAAATAAGGAAGATGCTGAAATATAGATGTGGCATAATTTCATTCATAGTCCATATTAATTATTATATCTCATAGATGTAGAATTAAGAAAGTCTGTTGCCAAGACTGAAAGGTTTGGAAGCGGGTATGTTGATCAAAGGGTATGTTGATTATTACATTGAAATAGTAGAGTAGCAGTGAGTTTAGCTATACTGCTTTGTGCTTCCAGTAGATCACACTCTTCCAGCCACCTGCCAGGAACTCTTTGGATCCACAATGAAATGCACACACACATTAGGTTTTTGAAATGCCTTGGATAGTCAAAGTCTGGGCAGTTCTAATCTTGTGCATGGCTATCATAGATTTCCCCCCAGCACCCCTAAATCAACATCCTCTAAGTCTATGATCTATCTTTGCTGCCCTGTTCCTTCTGGTGGCGCCCTAATCTTTGCTATCCCAGATGCCTCTGGGCAGCCCTTTTGGGGTTGCATTCCTTCTCACCTACATTCTGAATGATTTTCTTTCTGCACCTTTAAGTCTGATCCATCTCCTTCCTAAATATGGCGATTCTCCCTTCCTCTCTTCCAGTTCCTAGCCCACGCATTCGAAAAGTACCACCCCCCCCTCTCTGCCCAGCCATTGGTTATTGGCTCTTCATTGATTGATCAAAAACAAATTGGGGACAAGAAACAAAGCACTGGGACACACAGATTCATGATTAATTCAAAACATTAGAACCTAGTGCCAAAATAATAGGACAAAGTTTAAAAATCTATTTTATTTATTTATATATAGCTGACACAAACATATTACGTTTTAAAATCTACAGCAAATACTAAAATACTCTTCTTACAAAATATCTTTAATATGTACATTCATGTCTTTGTTAAATACGCAGTGTCAGCTCTTCATGATGCAAATACACCTTCAAACATATTTTATTAGAATTAACAAAATGTTACCATGCTCTATAAATATTTTCAGAATTTTAAATTGAGGAAAAGTAACTTGAAATGGTCACATAAAGGGACATGATAACTCAATTGAACTTGATCGCTAACCCACTATCTGGGCTGCAGAAGAGTTTTGAAAAGTCCCTGGCTACAATGATGAGAAGAAATATTCAAATAGCAACAATGAATAGTTGGTGCAGTGAATGAATATGTCACTACTAAGAACTACCCAAGGAATATAGATCTATCATGTCTGTTAACACTATAGAAAACAGAACAATACAATATTTTCTTACTATGTAATAAATATATATACATATTTTTCATTATATATACATATATGATAAAATCTAACTGAACTAATTACTCTACCTAGATGTCAGATATTAATGCACACACTAAATAGATTAGCCTTCACTATTCAAAATCTTCCAATGTGGAGGAAAACAGGAAAGATAAATGAAACAGAATAACAGTTCTTAATTAATTAATCTCAAACATATTGGAAACTTAATTCATAATACTTGGGGTGGAATTTATTTTAAGATGAAGAGATACTTAATAAATGATAAGGAAAAATGTGATGGAAGGGGAAAAATACTAGCCTTTATAAGTACCTTTGCTTTACATTCCATTTAAATATAAAAAAAATACCCAGTATTTCATTCCAGAAAAGAGAAGAACATTATGCTATGGAATATTGTTATATCAGTGAACAGTTGATAAGCAGACCTTAGGAGGTATGAGTGATGAGTGCATACAGGTGCAGAAACAAAGGCATAGACGGTAGGACACCATAATGATGAAAGAAATACTGCTTAGGTAGGTTACGATTAAAAGTCATTTTATGAACAGTGAAGAACTGGTAAATAATTTCATTCTTGTAGAGTCCAATGAAAGCATCATTTATTATCATCTTTTCTCAAACTGATACATTTTTTCTAATCAATTAAATATCTGAGATTTTATTACATTAACTGAAAAAAATAATCCATTATTTTTCTTTATCTCATCTCTCACCATGACAAAACTGAAGATCACTCTTCTATTGTAACTGGTTTGTTAGTATTACGAAAACAAAAATGCAGTAACAACTACCAAAACCATAGGCACCAATTGCATTACTATATTAATAAAGAGTCAACCCTTCTTTGATTCCAGCATGATCTCATAAAGTCCTTCAGTCTTTATGTTGTCATGAGGACTGAGGAGTAAGACCACCACAAACACTCACAAGAGTTTGTGGAATGCTGAGGTTTTGTTTGTTTGTTTTTCCAGTCAATACTTCATGGGCTGAGTTCTGTGCTGAACAAAGACAGCCAGAGGAGCACTATCATGAATGCATTGAGTCACTGTTGTGTCCTCTTGACTGTGGATGTAATCTGATTAGCTGCTTGAAGTTCCTGCCACATTTACTTCTGCAATGAGATTGCAACCAGGAATTATGAGATGAATTATTCTTTCTCCTCTAAAGTTGCTGTTGTTGGCATATTTTACCACAACAGAGAGAAACAGACTATGACATCTGCCATGACTTCTAATATTTTCCGCAAATACGCTTAGATTTACAATTCTGAAAGCATAAATATAAATATACTGACCTGCTTTCTAATAATGCTGGATGGTTGCTTATTACTATTTATATTTAATTGATAAAATACTCATTTGACTAACATGTCTTATAAGATGTAAGTCCATATCCATCTTAGTAACCAAAAGCGTTCATTTGAGGAATAGACTTTATTGACTCTTACATTAAGGTCTTTAATATCATGTTCCTATACCTTACCTCCCTAACTAAGTCCCCTTATTCTAACATTATATCTTAATTGAATGCTGTACTACTAAGGAAGACTTCTCTAAAGATAAGAGTTAATCAGATTCTGTGAGTTGAATTTGACCCTTTTTTAGAATCTGGGAGCAAAACTACAAAAGGTGGATCATAAGGTATAATTTGAAAATATAAGGATGCCATAGCTATAAATACTCAACTTAAAACTTTAATTTAATCTAGAAATGTCATTAAGACTGAAAATTTGCAGCCGGCGGTTGTGGCGCACGCCTTTAATCCCAGCACTTGGGAGGCAGAGGCAGGTGGATTTCTGAGTTCGAGGCCAGCCTGGTCTACAGAGTGAGTTCCAGGACAGCCAGGGCTATACAAGAAACCCTGTCTCGAAAAACCAAAAAAAAAAAAAAAAAAAAAAAAAAAAAAAAAAAAAAAAAAGACTGAAAATTTGCAAATATGAAAGACAATAAGGCTTAGAGATGTTTTTACTCTTTCAGTCATCTTGTTATTGTTTGCTTAGGTATTTATTTTTTTGCTTTGCTTTAATTTTTTTGTCTTCATTGAGATGGGTATTGTTTTAGACACTGTTCTGAAATGAGTTAAATAATCATTAATTATGTGTTACCACAGTTGTTATGTTTTCTGCTTTGTGTAGTGAAGAAAGAAAAGTCATCTTTTTTTAAACAAATAGAAAATCTTATATCATGTCTTATATAGTTTGCTAGATTAAAACATACATGACTGGATCACACATGGTCTATTACTTTTCTCCATATCTGGTAGCTGTTCTTGCAGACAATAGACATCGAAATTGTCTCATTATCAGCATTTACATATTCAAAGAAGATGAACTCAATAATATCCAGCAAAAAAAATCATTAAATTGCTCTTGATTTTAATAACATAAACTATTTTAAATCAATGTATTGTGTCTCAAGAAGGATGCTATTGATCTTAAATAAATTCCTATTCCTTCTAAAAATAAATTGTATTAGTGAGTTTATTTTTGTTTTATAAAGATATACTTTATGGACAGCAAGACAATTTCCATGTTAATTAACATTATAATAGCGTTGCTTGATATATTTTAAAATCAAGGAAAAAAAGAGAAAAATTAGGTTAACAAATTCTAAATTTAAAAAGAAATTCACATTTTCTAAATTGATAGAAGTGTCAAATGTACTCAGTGGCTTGTTGTTTAATGTGCTGGTGATCAGTGCAAAGAAAAAAATCAAGCCTGGCTGTCACAATCAATGCCTTTTGTGAGTAATCTCCAAAATGATTTCAATAATGGATACATTAGTCTGCACCTCCATTAGGCAGGGAGTAAGAAGTTCTCTATCTTGATATCATTCTAACATTTGTTGTCAGAATTCTTGATGATAGCCATTCTGACTAGATGAGATGCTATCTCTTAAGAATTTTAATATGCATTTTTCTGAAGTCTTTTAAAAATAGTTATTACCATTTGTGTTTCTACGTTCACTACCTACATAAGAGAGACAGAGAGAGAGAGAGAGAGAGAGAGAGAGAGAGAGAGAGAGAGAGAGATGTAGACATAGACATAGATATCTTTGTAATTCTGGATTTTAGTCCCCTGTCTGAAGTACAGCTCATAAAGATTTCCTTCTATTCCATGAGCTCTGCTGACAGTTTCTTTTTTTTCCTTTTTTTTTAACTTGATTTTGATCTTCATTTTTTTCTTAGTTTTGTATTTGAAGCCATGTCCCATGTAGCCCAGGTTAGCCTTAAACTCAACATGTAGTTGAGGAAGGTCCTGAATAGAAGTTAGAAAACCCTGCTGCCTCTATCTACTGGGTCTTGGGATTACAAGCATGAGGAGTCATTGCTGGCACTTTTTTTTCTTTTCTTCCTTCCACGTATCCATTAAACCCTAATAGAGTTATTTTGATAATAATCATTTCTCCCTACCTGTGACGCTCAAATCTTGTTCTAAGCCTGCTTCCTCTCATTGAGGCTCCTTTGTCAGTTTCCTGACTGGGTCTATTGTCTTTCTCCTTACTACTCTGTAATGATGCTCCTGTAAAGTGGCGATCATTTTGAAATGGCAATCTAACCCTGGTGGCTTCAGATGATCATTACACTGGATTCAAATGTTAGATGTTCCAGGATACGCATACTCAGGCCCTCCCTCCCTCCCTATCCCAGCTTGCACCCTTCCCCTTCGTCTGCCTCCCAAGTGTCACCCTTGGCCATCTGATTGCTCTTCCCTCTACCTGAAGGTCTGGCTGCCTCCTCATTCCTCAGGTCTCTGCTACATTACTACCTCTTTGAAAACAAGCTTCTGACAGTTTCTTGTCTGTGCAGAAACATTTCAATTTTATGGAGTCCCATCTGTTGGTTTTGGGGCTGGTTCCTTTGCTACTGAAGTTTGGCTTGGAAATTCCTGTGTAGTTCAGTGTCCTCCAGAGCACTGCCTATGTTTTCCTCTAAGGCGTTAGCATTTCATGTTATAAATTTTTGAATGTCTTCAATTTGATTTTTTATAGACAACGAAAAGGAAAGGTAGGATCTCTCTTTATTCCTCTGCATAGATATGCAGCTATACCAGCACCATTTATAGAAAAGGCTATCTTTTCCCTCTGTATATTCTGTCATCTTTGTCAAAATTTAGTTGTCCATTGCTTTTGCCATTTATTTCCAAGTCCTTTAATTTGCTGCACTAGTGACTGTGTGTGCTCGTGGTTTCAAGCTTGTCTTCATCCCTATAGCTTTGTAATGTAATGACGTCAGATATTAGGATATCTTTAGTGATGTTCTTTCTTCTCAGAAATGACTTGGCTATTAATAAACTTATGAATTTTTAGGTATTATTGAAATATATTATTAAATTTGACATCAGAATTTTGATGACTATTACACCATATTTGTAATGGGCTTTAAGAATCTAAGTCACTTATTTGTGTCACTGTTCATCTTTGTACTTAAAAATAACTCTTTAGGTCATAAGTGCATCCTCTAAGATGAGAAGCTGGTATTATTCTTATTGCTATTGTTATTGTTTAGATCACCAGTCAGCATTATGCTATATAAAGATTACCATGCTTCAGTAAAGTTCCTGGGTATTGTAAGAGTGGTAAGATTGCTAAATTGGCCAAAGGCCATAGCTATTTCACTAAAGCTAATGTATTGTCACTGTGAAGCACCATTATTTAGATAGCACTAAGGAAGAAGAGATGATACTATTGAAATACAAATAAGTATTGCATATTCTTTCACTCTGGAGAGTATTTATTGGAAGAGATTTTATAGATATAATACCATTATGATCTTGTTTGCTGAAAAAGCATATGTGATCTATAGCTGTTAAATGCCATTAAAACTTTTTATAGTCAATTTCTCACCTAAAACTTTTCAACTTAGTGTTTGCATATATAGGTTGTGTGTGTTTGTGTATGTGAGTGTTTTCCATGTGTTATCCTCTAAACATGAATATATATCACAATATAATACATAAATAAATTTTTACAGAGTGTATGTAACTTGCTTTATTTGCTACACTATATTTGTTCTCCCATATGGCTTCTCATATCTATTTTCAGAAATCAGATTGTAGTACTTTAGCAGAGATTGCTTACATAAGCAAGTATTTTGTACTGACAACCTTTACTAAAGTAAGATATAGTAAAATCAGATTTTGATGCCTCATTCCAAAAACATTTGGCTACCTTAGTAAAAATGATTATGCCAATTTCATTATGGAATCTGAAATTTTACTTTGTATTCTGAGTGATGTGGCATGATATTCCCCAGATACGGCTTTCCCCTAATCCTCCGAACCTGTGACTGTGTTGTGGTATGCAGTAAAAGAGACTTGGAGTTGCTGATAGAAGATGGTTACTAACTAGCTAAGCCTGAGATAAAGCGATGGTGAGAATAGTATGAGTGAGCATAATGCAGTAGCAAGTATCTTTTTAAGAAAGAGGAAGAGACAGAAAGAACAGTTTTATTAATTTGTAGACATCTGCTACTTTAGTTTCATAAAACCAAGTTTGTTTGTTTGTTTGTTTGTTGGTTGGTTAGATGGATGGATGGATGGATGGTTGGTTGGTTTGTTGGTTGGTTACAGGGATGGTTGGTTGGTGGTTGGTTGGTTGGTTGGTTGGTTGCAGGGAGCGTTGGTTGCTTGGTTGATTGGTTGGTTGGTTGCAGGGATGGTTTTTGTGGTTGGTTGGTTTCACAAAATCTTGTTGAAGAGAGGGGCTTAGTATAGAAAGTCCTAGTGAGCAGAACTTGTTTCTTCCAGTAATTTGTATATATATTTTAAAAATTGCCAAGGCCCTTCTATACTTAGAGAAGGGAGGAGATGTCAGGAGCAGCCCTGCATATACACTAAAGGCCTAAAGTCAGCCACAGGCCTAAAATCAGCAATAGGCCTGACATACATGCATGCTAACACAAAGTCTTGGGTCTCTGTGGAAAAACAATGAAACAGAAGGCTATAAGCTATTGTAAACAGGCAGCTTCTGTGGAAATTCACCAGACCAAGTAGTCATAGGTCTTATAAATAGGCAGCGTCGGTGGACAGTACCAACTTAGATAAGGACAAGTGAATCATAGGCAGAGCCATAGTGACCTTTCCCCTGAACCTACACTCAGCTGATACCCTATTCTGAAAGGTTTCTGTACTCCCCCTGAACACCTATGCTCTGGTGCCATTCCCTTCCCCACATCCTGCCTTTTTGTGTTTATAACCTCTGTGTAAATAAGTAACTTACGAAGTGATTTAAATAACTAAATAAAAAATAATTAAAAAAAAATCCTATCATGTTTGCCAGCAGCAAGCTTTGTTATTACAATTGAAAGGAAGGGACACACACACACACACACACACACACATACACACACAACTCACACAAACTCAAAACTTCCTGAGAGTACCTTGATTGTATAAATCACAAATTGGTTAATCTGTCAGGCAATGTTTCCAGGGATTCGAGGATCTTATTACCATGAATTCATTCTGCGACATCCATTGCTAGTAATCAGGTACAAAGCCACTTTCTGACAGTGGTAATTAATAATACAGATTTGTTTGTTGACTGGCTAAATTATCAGCCTGTTTGTGTCCTATTTCAAAGGCATCTTCTAAATGAAAAAACATGAAACAATCTATTACAAAGTGTGTCTTTCAGCACTGTACAGTCTAATGATTTGTGGAAGGAAGATTCTCACTAGTCTTAAAAATTAATTTTGCTTGTAATCTCCGTTAAAAATGATAAACTAGGTGAAGATATGCTGGGTTATTTTTGAAATCTTTCATTTCATGTCCTGTCAAAGGTGCTAGGGCTGCTCAAAGAAATAAGAATATTTAATTCAACACAAGAAAGCAATCTCATCCGATATTAACATCTACCTCTTCTCTCATTAGCAGCTTGTCTTGTCACAATGATATGCACCTTCAAACTCGAACATGATAAGAGAGAGAATAGCCATCATCGAAAATTCTCACCGACCAGCTGCAGCAATGAATATCCATATAAACCGTCCAAATGGGGCCAAGGTTGGGGGTTGCAGAAGTGAGTCCAAGCAATGAATTTGTAGCTGTGTGTGCCTCCTAGCAACTGTTTCCATAGTTATGCAAAAAAAAAAAACCCATAGTACTGTCTCTCCACCTTTGTTTCCCCTCTCATTAAGCATAATTTTACTCAACAGCAAAGACTAATAAAGCAGAACCTTTTCATGAACTCTATATTTCTGTTAATGCCTTTGGCATTTTCTCAGTATAGGCAGCTTCTATAACAATTGCACATTCATAGTGAGCAATCTGAGTGCCTAAAAAAGGTAATTATTTCTTTTTATTATTATTATAGTGGGTCAATTAAGGGAAATGTAGACTGTACCTTTCACAGGTATAGTACAGAATCCAACAGAAGGTCACATTGCCATGCCATATCTGCAATTCATTGGGTATGTCATAATCTATTATAGTAAAAGTAATAAGACCTGTCTAGAAGGAAATAATTTCATTTATGGACTTTTAAAATGCTAAAAAAAATATGGTTCATTGTTAGGTGGTAAAATAATTGGCTTAACTGTATAAAAACAGCATAAATATGAACCATGACTCATACATATGAATCATACATAACTCAGAACTTTTTAACCATCATATATACATATCTATCTTATCTCTACCTCTACCTCTACCTCTACCTCTACCTCTACCTCTACCTCTCCTCTACCTCTACCTCTACCTCTCTCTACCTCTATCTCTATCTCTATCTCCATCTATCTGTATATGGAGAGAGAGAGAGAGAGAGAGAGAGAGAGAGAGAGAGAGAGAGAGAGGTGCCTCTTTTATCCACAGGTGTGTGCCCAAAACTCTAGTGAATGCTTAAAATCATGAGTAAAATGAATCTTTATATAATATATATAATATATATATATATATATATATATATATATATGGAGGGTGCCATATATATGGCATTTTCTGTTCATGCAAGAAATATCAGTCAATGATCAGTATTTTTCTCTGAACAATTTCATGTTTCTTCTCTAAATTCTTCAATCCTTGTTGAACATTATACATTCTGGCCCTCATACAGTCTGTTATTGACAGACTAATACATTTATGAGATGGAAGGTACTTAATACCTAGAACTCAGTGCCTTGGAGGAGTTTATCTGTACAGTGAGATTTTCTTCACTCGCTCCTAGACTCTCCTCTTGCACATAATCCATGTTACATAATTTAAAAGCTTCCAACATGTGAAGTGACCTGTATCTAATTCAATATCCTATTCTACATTCATTTCGGGATTACAGTAGGTTAATATTCTGCCATTTCAGGTTGATACATATGTAAATTCTACCAAGACTCTCAGAAAGGCATAATGATAGACATAACAGTAATAATAAATTTTTGTGTCCTCATTGCTCAGCACTGTAGTAAGTTCATCTATGTTTTAGTGTGCTTCGTCTCTCCTCGTGAGACATTCACACTTGTTCATTTCAACAGACTCAAATAAAACTACCAACTCATATACAGCAGAGGACTGCTGAGTCTAGACTCAATGAAAGAAGATGCACCTAACCCTTGAGATACTTGGAACCCCAGGGAGTGGGGAAGTCTGGTGGAGTGGGGCTAGGGGTAGGGGCATCCTTGTGGAGACAGGGGAGGGGGAAGGAGGTTTCATATGTGGAACAGTCAAAGGGTGGACCTGGAGGGGAATAACATCTGAACTGTAAAAATAGATTAAAGAATACATTTTTAAAAAAGAAAAAGAAAGTAAGAAAAAGATTACCTACACTGATTGCACAGCATGAAAACATCTGACTCAGCATGAAATTCTGAAACTTAAAATCTCATGTCACTCTGATTGGAACTAAGTATTTTGCTTCTGGTCTCTACAAATCCCTTAGTTTTAATAAGTCTTTAGAAGGCTTTGGTAATCTAATGATGGAAAGTTTCAGAGGCAAACTCATTGTTCACAGAATCATGACATAGATCCTATCCAGTATGTTTCAGCAGGTTTGATGGATACTAATTTCTAGTCACTGTTTCCTTTCAGAGTATTATTGGGGCTGAGGGATATGTTATATTATTCAATCCTTATATGTAATATTCATATATAATAGCATCATTTGGGCTCCATGTTCAACAGTTACAATTTGTCACCATTTGACATGAAAAAGGGAAGAAAAATTAGAAGCATAAGAAAGGAATGATGGATGAGCCATGTAATTTGTGATCAGTTAAAATGAAAATAGTTTTTGTTACTGTTAGAATGACTGTCTAAAACATATCACATGGTATAGCTTATGTAGTAATAGTGATCTATACTCCTACCTATCTGTGGTTAGATTCTTATTTTTTAATATTGTTCCACCTCTGTAATATCTTTTGTAAAGGTTTTGCCTTTGCATTTAGTGAAGTTATATTTGAGAAACTACTTTGTAACTCCTTTTCTCAGCTCTTTCCACCTGCTACAAGTGTAGTTTTCAGGGCATATGTGAAATATTGGACTTGATTCTCATTATCACCTGCTAATTACCTACTGTGAAGAATGTGTTACCTGATAATGACACATTGTAAAACATTGATCTACAATTTCCCTGGAACAGATAGGGATCAAATCAGTGTAAATGACTTGTTTCAGTGACGAGGTTTTTACAAAACAGGGAGATGCTTTAGGACCAGCATGAGAAGTCCTCTATGCCAAAACACAATATTTAGATTTCTCCTCTATTTTTTTCTCCTCTGTATGACCATGGTGGCTGGAAAATAATGTATACATGGAGTCATTAATGATGCAATTAATTAAATAAACACACCAAAAAAGTGATGCCTTTTGCTTATACTCCCCAAAGGTCATGAGACTCTACTGAAAATATTTATGCCTCAATTAATATTTAGTACAATTCCACAGGCTTATACCAAAAATGTTCATGTTCAAACCTTCATATCATATCAGTATTCAACCCGAAAGAGATAATAGCAACTTCAGAAAATTATATCATACTTTTCAAATAAAAGACAGTGTAATCTACTCAAGTCAAAATATAGAGATTTGGAGATTATTTGTACTTATATACTTAAACCATAAAACTCATATTGTAGCGTTTAAGATAGAAAAGGCTATTAAATATTTCCTGAGGAATAACAAAGATAAATTGCATTGGCATTTGAATGGTTTGTGTAAGTCTAGTAATTTTCAGTGATGATTTATTAAGTTACTAAAAGCAGAGCTGTATCAATAACAACATAGATTAAAAATAAACAAAAAGACTTTGCCAAAATTCCTCATTTTTATCAACTAAATCAATAAATGACTGAAATCTTAGAATAAACATCAATCCCACAGGCAAAATAAATGCCCAAGTTACACCCACACCCAAGAAAACAAATGTCCTGTTGTGTCACTCTGACACTTGGGGCTGTTGTTCTACTTTTGCCTTTTGGTGGACATACATGTTCATTACTGGGTTAGACTTAGACCCTGTCTATCTGGGAGGCTTACCAAGATGCCTGGGGCCCTTTAGTGAATGAATTTAAAAGGAAGTTTCTGACAAACTCTATATACGTGCATTTCATAAACATCCCTTAATGCCTTATAATTTGGGTGGCATTGACTACATGTAGTTATATTTGTATCTACCAATCTAAAATTATCTAGATAAAGTGATTCTCAGCTGTTATATTTTAAGATGTATTATTACGGCAGTTTGAGGGCAATTTAACTTCTCCCTCAAACTTTCCGACTCAGTTTGTTTTAGTTCATCCCTAGGAATCTGTACTCTGAAGTTCGTAAGTGATGCTAATGCTGTAGACTGAACAATGCACTGGTGACATGACCTGCTTCAGAATACTGGAGTAAGGCAACAGAGGCAGGATTTTGAGCATTCTTCTTGCTAACTCAGTTTTGAAATTATTTTTAGAACTTTTTAAAATTAAAGTGTTATGGAGGCTTCAAAGTATAAAATATAAAAATTCACTACAATTCTTGAACTAAATTGAAAGTTTGTTTTCCAAAAACAATCATGAGCCAAATGGAAATGAAGAGGTAGAAAAATTGAATTCTGTAGCAGTCTTCTTTCTTCTATGAAGGTTTACATATGATACAGCATCATTAGTAATTTGTGTCTTATATTTTCAACAAAACTTCTTAAGAAAGCTATGAAATTTCAAAAGATCTGCTGACTACTTGATACTGCACAGCATATAAATATACAGGCATCTCTTTAGTCACTGTAGCACTAACCAACTGACTTAGGTTTTATAAGAAATGCATTTTAAAATAAAATATATTTATTATTATGTAAGTATACTTTTCTGTGCATCAATTGACTTGGAGTTATTGGAGTGAAATCACCCTTATAGGTTAACTGGCACAAAGAATATAAATGGCTTTTATAGTTTGAGTCTGGACCCATGAGTAAAATAGATACTATTTTGCTTCGTTAAACTCCATTTTTATTTATATGTATGCATAATATTTTTGAAATGATATGTAATGAGAAGAATTTTCATAGTAGACTTTATATTGAAAAAATATTGCTGGGTAGTGGTGGCACATGCCATTACTCCCAGCCCTTGGGAGACAGAGGCAGGCAGATTTTTAAGTTTGAGGGCAACCTGGATTAAAGAACTAGTTCCAGGACAGCCAGGGTGACACAGAGAAATCTCATTTCACAAGGACACTTGTTTCTTGAAAAAAAAAAAAAATGTTAATAAGAATAGGACAGAACACTTGGCACAAAGCTTATGAGTAGGAAACATAGGGTTAGAATTATGTTTTTCAGCTACAATCTATCTCTTGGTTTTTTCTTACTATACCAGAAGAGTCAGAATTCTGTAAAACAGACATGTAGGATTCAGTGATGTGCACCCACCTTCTCCCAAGGATCCTTTGCCTCAGCTGTCATTGCCTTCAAGAATCACTTCAGCTGAAAAGTGTTCCCTCTTTCTTCTTTTGCTAGGAAATGTAATATTCAGAAGACTTGAAAATGTCAACAACAAGAACAACAAAGAGCTATTTACCTGCCACGGAAAGAAATTGTGAAAAGCTGAGACCTTCACAGTTCTCAAGTGCTGAACTCAGGCCTGGGACCACATCTCCACTGCACTTCATTCCTCCAGCCTTGCTTCCTCATTTCCTCTCACAAACAGTGAGCTCAAGGGCATTTCCTCTAAATTTTGACCACTAAACTTTAGTACAGAGTCGGTTTTCCAAATTTCCAAATTTCCTTCAAATTAGGAGAGTAGAGAAGTGATAACATCAGCCGAGCCATCATTGGCTTCAGAAATTCTATTTGTTGGTGATCTACAGAAACCAATATTTTATGCTTATATTTTGATCTTATTGTATCACAAAGATGTGTCAAATAAATTAACATATTAACCATTTTGCCAATCATAGCCTGGGGACCCATAGTCGTTATGCTTTACCT
Source organism: Mastomys natalensis (assembly GCA_021653895.1). Classification (NCBI taxonomy): domain Eukaryota; kingdom Metazoa; phylum Chordata; class Mammalia; order Rodentia; family Muridae; genus Mastomys; species Mastomys natalensis. Next base: position 1,246,380 of record JAJTUV010001097.1, on the reverse strand, counting down.
TAATGGCAATATCCCATTAGATGATATTAACTTAAGCCAAAAGAAATAGGATATAGGTGAGAAAGAATACATCACAATTTCACAACAAAGATGTTTCCCTTGACCCTCCATGTCTGGCTCCAGATGTTCACTGTCTCTATCTCCATTATTTATAATTGACTGGGATTGCCATAGCAAAAAAACTGCTTACATGGAGTGTATACTGGAAACACAACACTGCCCCAACACATACATGTATACAGCTCATATGTATATATCAGCATTATCATATTTCATATATGTATATATTTACACACATATACACACAAACAAGTAGAATATTTTTGTATTGACAGATGCCAATATGAAGCTATTAGAATAAAAAAGGAAGTACAAATATCATGTTCAGTGGAGACTTAAGTGGTCACATGGTTTATTTCCTCTTTTATCCTTATTCTGCAAGTCAATCTGTCTTCTGTCAGTTACTTATTCTGAAATAACCTTTGCCCAGAAGGGAGGGAACAAGTTTGCTGAGGATGAAGTGTCTCCACTTATTTTCCTGATGTGAGTCACTACCGCTTGTGTAGTGATCAAGTTAATTGTTCCACAGGTGAAGCAAATCACTGACTAGAATCACTGGCAATCATTTATAATATGTAGGTAGCCCTTCAGTTGCTGAAAGATGTTCTTAACTGGACTGCAAGCTACACTAATAAAATATATCTTTGTCATTTGGGCTCATCTTATTCTAGTACTGAAGAGCAGCATCTAAAACCAACTGAACCTTGATCAGTTATGTATTAGTGAGTTTCTTCAATATTACAAAACAATAAACAAATAATTAAAACTATCAGCCAGACCACAGCACATCCCTATAAGCGCAGTGCTCTGGAGGAAGAGAAAGAAGGATCTTTGAAAGTTCGGGAGTCAGCTTGTCCATGTCTCCCGTTTCCAGACAAAAAGGTCTCTATACTGAAACATGTTCTCAACAAACATAATTAAAACAAAACAAATGAACAAAAACTAAAGGGTTAGACCTCAATAGCTCATTTTATATTAGGTGCATTACAGCAATGCAATCATTATAAAGAGAATGAAAACCATTCAGGTTATTGTAAATCATTCCTAAGTTAGCTTTAATATTGTTCTTTAATATTGACTTATTTTCTTTTTTAATGATTTGAATAATTATGTATTTATATGAACTTGACAGGAATATGTTTTTCTTTTTCCATTATTATATGATATTATTATCCAAATCACTATATAGACTATGTAGCTCTGGCTGCTTTGCAACCAGATGCTCTGAGATTGGTTTGATCCTCCCCCACCCCCAGTTCTAGGATTAAAATATGCGATACTACATCACACTCAACCTATAAACTTTTAATTGAATTATATCATTATAATTGGAATTCAGTATTTCATGAATGCCATTCAGTCCCTGCTTACGTTCTCTGTGGTTCATCATTTGATTACCCCTTCTAGACCTGTATCTGAAATAGCAAGAATTCATGCAATTAAAGTTATGAACACTTTACATTCAAATTTTAACTGTTGTTTTATTGAGGAAAAAAAAAAACTTGTGTAACTCATCTTTTTCTTTTCAATTGGTTATGAAAAAAAACCTGCTTTCTTCAGGCTGCATAAAAAGTTAAATTCTGAAATTATTGGTTTTATATTCATGTAGGAAGTATGAAACACAGAAGCTGTCAACCACAAACATAAGATATTAACCCTTCTTTAATTCATCCTGCCTCCATTCAGTTGCACATGGACTAGATCTACCAAAGATCATGTCTTAGAGACATAACATTTAAATTATATATCACCCTTCTGAGTCACAGAAACAAAGCCCACTTTGATTTTTACTATGTATACATACCAAGAAACCAATACTTATTACTGTGTCATTCCAGATTTTAGTATTTTCAATAAAGTCTTCAAAGGATTTCTTTTCTATGTCATCTTGGAAATAAACTGTATCTTTCTTTTCATTTATCTTCTTTTTGTGGGTTGCACAGGAAGAATTGAATGCAGTGGCTCCTTCATTCGAGGTGTAAGGAGCTGCAGCCATACCCTGAAGTTTTCTTTCTGTAAGTGTCCAGCTACACTACTGCCCTAGAATTTTCTATCTATAAGTGACAATGCAAACAAACAAACAAACAAGGAGATTTACAAAATACATGGGTTTTAACAAGTTAACATAGAACTTGTCTAGAAAGTCTAGTTTTCCTTGGACTGAAACATAGATAACTGTGACATGATACAACATTCTGCAATGAGTAAAAGTTTCCTTAGGAGGAGGAAAAGGATTGGTGTTTTGATTAACTTAAGAAATGGAATTAGGATATCCAGGTGGAATGGTCTGTCTCTCCTTCAGTTTCTGTCCTGCACTGTGTCTCCATATTTGCACCCTTGAGTATTTTGTTACTCCTTCTAAGAAGGACTGAAGCCCCCCCTACTTGGTCATCATTCTTCATGAGCTTTATGTGGTCTGTGAGTTGAATCTTGGGTATTTCAGGCTTCTGGGCTAAAATCCAATAATCAGTGAGTTAATACCATGTATGTTCTTTTGTGATTGGGTTACTTCACTCAGGATGATATTTTCTAGTTCTATGTGCAGTCACCAAAGGTAGAGGTTGATGTGGATGTCAGGATGTACATGCTGACAGGAGCCTGATATAGCTGTCTCCTTAGAAGTCTGCAAGAGTCTGACATACTCAGAGGCAGAAGCTCACAGCTAACCATTAAACTGATCATGGGGTTCCCAATGGAGAAGATAGAGTGAAGGCTGAAGGAGTTGAGAGGATTCGTGACATCATGAGGAAAGCAACAATACCAACCAACCAGAGCCCCCAGGGTCTAAACCACCAGCCTGGGAGCGCTTAGGGAGGGACCCATGGCTCCAGCTATATATGCAAGGGAGCTATATATAAGTGGGAGAAGAGATCCTTGGTCCCATGAAGGCTGGACATCGTGGGGGGGGGATATTCGAGGGTGGGGAGGTGAGGTACAGGGGAGGGTGGGTGGGGGTACACCAACATGGAGGCAGGAGGATGGGGGAAGGGATAGTGAGTTCCTGGGAGGGAGGGTGGAAATGGGGTAAGGAGAGAATATCTGAAATGTAAAAAAATTTCCAAGAAAAAAAAAAAAAAGAAATGGAGTTAGGAATCCAACCAGAAAACTGCACATAAAAACTCAAGTCTCTCAATGTTTTACCCAGATCTGAGATTTATCTATAAGCATCTAAAAGTGCTTATAGAGCAAACATGAAGACTTAAGCTTGTCCAACTGGAGGAGGGAGGGATAAACAACAACAAAATGCGTATGCAGTGGTCTGTGTCTGTAAATCTAGCACCCAGCACTCCAACAGTGTGATGAGAGGAGAGAACTGGAAAATCACTGTGAAATCCCAGGCCAGTATGTTTTGAGTATGAAACATGGCAGAAACAATGGAAGCCTTGCCTCTTTCATTACTAAAGAAGGGTTTAATAATGAAAATTGTAATAATAATAATAATATATGCATGATAATAATAATAATTTATGCAGTTTCATTAATGGTGAGCATTCCATTTCATATTGCCAAACCCCCAAAATACTCTTGATATATTTGAGAAAAACTTTCTATATTACATGTCAAAGAAAATTAATAATTTTGAGAGAGATTAGCAGTCCCTTCGAGGAAATATAAGAGATTATATTGAATTCATCTTTTTCTAAATATAACTTACACTTTCTTATTTGTTCTTAAAGTAAGCAACAAATGCAGTGGGAACTTATGACTAAACTTCTAAAAATATGGTATTTAGTATTTGCATTCATAAAATTTATCTTTTGATTTCAATACAATTGTATGGAGAAATTCTGAAATTACAAACATAAAAGCTAACACTCACATACACACACACACACACACACACACACACACAAGCAAACATGCATACACACAAACCCCACAACATGCTTACACTTTGGTTTTCAATATCTCAGTAATGCTTAAATTAAGAGGGAATTTTGGAGGTTTTGCTTTCTTTCCTCTAGGTTGTTAAAGCTATTTAGCATCTTTGGAACACATACTTTTAGACACTATGGTAAGTTTCTTGGAACTTATGAGGGCTGATGTTTACAGAGACGCAAATTACCATGGTGTCTCTATTGGTTACTCATTGAGAAATGTTCATTCAGAAAAGCAGTTATCCTCTCCACTGACCTGAGAAAACTGTTTACACCACTGAATTCAAGAATGAAGTCTTAATAGTAGGTCATGGGCTCTTTACTTTTCAGAATGCCTGATTTTCCAGACATTGAGATCATTAGTATCCTGAGATCTTCATTCAATGGTTGAATCATTTGCAAGTTCATCTGGGTACACCAAAATATCTTACTGAAAGGATATTCATAGGGTAATGTGAAAGAAAGTGAATATCTCAATAATTGCACAGAATTATACAGTTACCTAAGTTTAGATACAGTTCTAATAACATTCCAGATTTCCCATGTCTGTTTTTATATATAATAAGATACATTGTTTTGAAAGTTGTTCATTATTTTTTACTTTTTTTCATCTTTTTTTACACTCCAGATTTTATTCCCCTCCTGGTCCACCCTTTAACTGTTCCTCATTCCTTACTTCCTCCCTATCCCCTGTCTCTGGAAGGATGAATCCCCCCCCCACCTACCTCAACAGACTTCTCCCTCCCTGAGACCTCCAGTCTCTTGAGGGTTAGGTGCAACTTTTTTGACTGAACACAGTCCTGGCAATCTTCTGCTGGATATTTGTTGGGGACCTAATATCAGCTGGTGTAGGATGCTCCCGAAATGGTGTTCCAGTGTCTGAGAGATCTTGGGGATCCAGGTTAACGGAGATTGATGGTCCTTTGACCCATTCTTCTTAAGCAGAGAGTTGTTCATTTTCCATGATGTTGTAAGCTTAAGTTCTAGAATTCAATGAAAATAAGTACAGAGTGTACCCAAAATTATGGAACATAATGAAAACAGTGCAAAGAGGTAACTTTTATTGCATTGAATGTCTATATAAAATAATTGGAGAGATTACATACTAGCAACTTAACAGCATACCTAAAAGCTCTAGAACCAAAGGAAGTAACCTCATCCAAGGGGATTAAACAGAAAGAAATAATGAAAGAGATATTGAAATAGATAAAGTACAAAGAGAAATATACAAAGAATCAATGTAACAACTATTTGGTCCTGAGAGAGAGAGAAAAGAGAGAGAGAGAGAGAGAGAGAGAGAGAGAGAGAGAGAGAGAGAGAGCACCTTATCTACAGAAAGACTATGCAAGTGAACAAAATCAGAAATTAAAAACAGGAAATAAAAAGACACTGGAGAAATTCCATAATTATAAAGTCATAGTATAAAAAACTTCTACTCCAGCTAATTGAAAAATCTAATAGAAATAGATAATTTTCCCAATAAGTTTCTCTTACTAAAGTTAAACTAAGTTCAGATAAACTTGTAAAATAGACTTATAAAACTTAGAAAATAGAAACAATAAGTAAATGTCTCTTCCCCAAAGTGTCCATGTTTAAATGACTTTAGCACAGATTTCCACGAGATTTTCAAAGAAGAGTTAACATCATTACCCCTAAATTACTGACCAATTTTCCTTATGAACATGAATGTAAAAGACTCAATAGAATGCTTTTAAACAAAAATCCAAGAATAAATCAAAAAGATTATCTACCATGATCAACTAAGGTTCATTCTACATGAGAAGGGATTATTCAATATATGAAAATCAGCAAATGTAATCTACAGTGTTAACAAACCAAAAGAAAAACACCATGTAATTTCTCATTAGATACAGAAAATAACTTTGACAAAATTTAATACACCTTCATGATGGAATTTTTAGAATGATTAGGGATACAAAAGACAGAAAGGCTAAAGCAAATACCTTATTAAAAAAAAAAAAGAGGAATGCAAAGCAATGCACTAAAATCAGGAACAAGATAGGGCTGTCCCTTCTTTCTATATCTATTCAGTATAGTACTTGAAGTTGTAGATATACAAATAAAAAAGAAAATAAAGGGAATACAAATTTGAAAGGAAGAAATCAAACTATAAATATTTGCAAGTGATATGATTGTAAACATAAGTAACCCTAAAAGTTGCAACAGAAAACTCCTAAAATAGATCAACACTGTCAGAAAAGATTCTGGATACAAGATTAACTTTAAAAATTCAGTACCTTCCCTATACAAATTATACAAGGACTAAATAAAAAAAAATGGTGTAAATGATACCTTTTTACAGTACACTTATATAATATAAAATATCTTGGAGTAACTCTAATCAAGCAAGTGAAATATTTGTATGATATAAACTTAAAGTTTTTGAGGAAGATATCAAAAGACAGAAAAATCTCCCATGCTCATGAATCAGTAGGATGAACATATTAAAAATGTTCATCTTACCAAAAGCAATCTACAGATTCAATGCAATCCCCTTCAAAATCCCAACACAATTCTTTAAAGACCTTGAAAGGATAATTGTTAGCTTCATACAGAAATACAAATAAACAAACAAAACAAGACAGCTAAAACAATCCTGACTGAAAAAAGAACTGCTGGGGATGTTTATCATTCTTGATTTCAAGTTTAAGTTTTTGGTTTCATAGTGATGGTTTCTTTCAAGATTATCAAGTTTGTGGATTTCTTTGCATGTTCTTCACCTTTTTCAATCCTGATATCCTCTTCTTATTCTTATACCTTGAAGGATCCAGCTTAGTATTACAAACTCCATTTTGCTTTCAGACTCCATGTTACCATTAACTTACCCCCTGAATGAGCTCAGTTACTAGAAAAACCCCAACGTGTTCCAGAAGCCATGTCAACCACGTAACATTCACAATCTCCAGGGCAAGTAGCCACACCACTCCTAGCAACAACCAATCAGTTCTTAAGGAGAAAGGACCTAATGTCTAAATTAGATTGATTAAGCTAGGGGCCATTGTTCCTAACAAGCTGAAATCATTACTAGCCAATAGCAGTACTTCAAGCAAATGTCGACCAGTTATATAACTGCCATGCTGGAAAGTCCCTCACCCTTTTACCACGATAAAAGGCAATGTTTATATCATCTCAGAACCTGTTTGTAGGAGAGTTTGTTGGGCAAATAACCAAAATATTTTTGACACAGGATTATTTTCTTATAATTATAAGATTATTTCCAGGATTTAGATATTGAAAGAAATGTTCATGTTTAAGAAAACATGAACATTCATATAGAGGTTCAAATAACTAGTTCTGTTTTTAAATAGGCATCATCAATATCCATGATGTTCATCATTTTAAAACCAAATCCTAAAAAATTACCCAGTTTTAAAATTATTGGTTATATTTTACTATGAAAAATGGTCAGCTTTATAGGGTAACAGGAAAAAATAACTAAATAGAAAGGAGATAAAATTTTCATGCAAGACATAGAAAATAAGCCAATATTTTTAAAATGTTGATATAAATTGACACTGTCTACCCAAAGACAATTTAGTGCAGAACTCATCAAAATTTTAAAAAAGTATTGTTACTCAGTAGTTTCACTTCTAGAATTATTCTTCATAAAGCTCTATATTCAAAGAAATTTAAATGTTATATCCAACAATAAAAATAAGGAATAATATACATGTAAAATAAGTGAATTATATTATCAGTAAAAAATCTTTTGTAACACCAAAGTGAATCTTTATAAATGGGTACATAGTAGTTTTCAGTATATTAGTTAGAGTAGCAAATGTCACAGGACTCATTTAACCTATTATTTATCATCAAATGAGTCTATAATTTAAAGGAATTATACACATATATAAAAGATATCAAGGTATATCTTCAATAAATGTAACAATACTATGAGGATCTCGACAATTTTAAGTAGGTTCGAATTCTTCACACTCCAGAATCAGTATAGGAAATTCTAGGCATGCACCACCAAGCCCAGCAACTCCTATATTCTGTATTTACCTTTCAATTAAATAAAAGATGAAAAGAAAAACAATACCCAATTTTCTGTTTTGAATTAATCATCAGTATTATACTCCTTAAACACCTGAGTACAAGACTAGTTTTTCTCTTTATAAAATTATGCATATAATGTATTATGCAGATCATTTAAAAATAATTTTATTATTTTTAATTTTCAATAATTTCAAAATAAAATATAACTACATTGTTTATACTCCCCTTCTCCCCTCTAATAATTTATAGCCCTTTAATCTCTTTCAAATTCATGAAGAAACAATTTAGGCTTTTGTTGTAGCTTTTGGATTTATGTAACTACCTAGCTGCCTGAGTAGTAGAAAAAAAATTGCCCAACATATGATGACCCAAAACATAATGATCCTCCACAGTTTCTGGATGCCAGAATTCTGATATAAGTTTAACATTTACATTTTGTTATTGACAAAAAAAAATGTTTATGGGGTAGATAAGACAAAGAGAAATCTCTAACCAAACAAAGTTCCAGCTATTCCTTTATAAACAAAGCATATGTTAAATATGTATCAATGTTTCTATGAAATTAACTTTCAGATCCTGTCATAAATGTTACTTGACATAAAGATAATTAAAATATATATTAAAATTATAGATAAAGTATTTAATGTTTCTCGATTGTCACTACACTGGGTGCAGATTTTCAATTGCAACTTCATTTGACTGATTTCATTACAGTTTATGAATGACTGATATAAGGGCAGGTTTTTTAAAAGTAACTTTGATAAGATGAGGTCAAACTAAGGGAATAATTTGATAATTGTCCACTATTCAATTCGTCCAAATAATTAAGACTAAGCTAATATTTTGACTGACATACACTTCATTTGGATTACATGTGTCCTTATGTGTTATTGGTCTTCCAAAATAGGCCCAGTGTCAAACTTGTTTTATTCTTTGAAATGGTGGTTAAATTATTTCAGATCTCTTTAATACAACAAATATTAGGGCAAAATTTTAAAACCACACTTGACTCATAATTAGTATGACCATAACTAATGATGTTAGTAATTTTAGATTATTTGGTTATTCTTATTTAACTTACACCACATATGAACTAAATGTAATCTTTTAAAAAGAATATTACAGTTTAAAATATGGTAAGTGAAATCAGTACTGATTTGAATTTTATAAAAGTAATTTATAAAAGTAATTGTCATCTCGGCAAAGGCTTACTACTAAATAAGCTCACCCTCTCTAGTTCTCTCTGAACTCTGACTGGCTAGTTCAAATCAGCTTTTCTGGCTCCAACACTTCATCAAGCTAACTGATTCAAACTGGTCTCTCTCAGATTCGTACTGAATTGTTCTGCTTGGCCTCAAACTTATTTAGCAATTGGTTTTAATTCTGGCTCCTTCTTGTCCTAGGGCTTCACTTCTCTTCTGGCCTGCACTGCAGGAACTATACTAACTGAATGGAACTCAAGAAAAAAACTCAAACGCATCAGACTGAACTGCATTGACTGAACTGATTTCAAGAACCTCTGTGCTCTGCTTCCTATCTCTCGGCTGCTCTTAAGGAGCCTCCCTTTTCTGTACTATTCCCATGAGAGTTAGGTGGATCCTAACTCTGACTCATTTGGTCAAATCATTTCTGATTTATCACTTTGCCTGCCCCACCATTAGATGCACTTTCAAACATGGCTGCTTCTTTCTGCAAACTAACCTTAACTCCCTTGTTTGGGATTATAGTTGTGTACTAAGGGTATGTCTGTATTCCAGCCAGAGGGATTAAAGATATGTTATTAAAGCCAGATTACAGAGAACTAGAAGGTCTTTGGGTATGATCTCTTGCCAGAGCCACCGGGTTGTTGGGTTAAAATTCCTCTACCTCATTTTTATTAATAAAGCAAGAACAAAGGATTCAATTAGGGAAGGTTTGAACACATTGAACCTAATGCTTTTTATACTTCAAATGATGTTCCCTCCACAGGCTAAATGCTGTCCTTAGAGGATTTATTATGAGAAAAAATGTCAATCAAACATTTAATAATGAACCTTAGAAGAAGAAATAATGAGATGAATATTTTAAGGTGAGATCTCATCTTTCTTTCAAATAATTGTTCTTAAAATCTTCTTTTACTTGATACTTTGAGTCTGTTTAATAAAAAATATACTGAAATCATTAAAGTTTTCAAGTGTTTCTAGGATATCACTTCATTTATGCAAAGTTAGGAGAAGTGGTAGCAATCACTTAAAAACAATAAAGGACATCATCACCCCAAGTGCTTGCCATAACCTCTCACCAAAAGCACACAGCATCCTTTGTGAATCCACTGGTAATCTTTAACAGAAGTTAGGCAAGTAGAAGAAAACAAAATAGAGGAGACTAGAAGTCAGGATATTTCTGCTATAGTCATAAACCCCTTTAATATCTTATTAGTCTTCAAGTGCTAGCACTCTTGTCACAGAGATCCACTCTATCTTTACTGCTTATAGCAACATCAAGGGCTCCATGTACCACAGCAAGTGCCTGGAAAGAATCACCTTCTACTTTAAAGTCTAAATACATCTTCATTTATGGAAAATTGGTGGAATCTGGCTACCTTTACCAGATTATTCAGACTGATTAATTATTTACTTATTATTAACTGTTTCACTGCCTGTGAGAATCTGGTGTCTTCTGCCATTTCCTCTTTGATGGCTGCAAAGATAGAGGCACAAGGCTTTAAAGAAATTGTACAGTTACCATTTCCTAGAATAACCACCAGACTGACAAATATTGTTAGTTTTTAAACAGAAAAAAAATGTAGGTTAAAATGAAAAAGGAAAGTGATAAGTTTAATAATACAAATCTAAATATGACAAGTCATTCAAGAATGTATATTACCTAAAATTTCTAATTAAAACATATCTATCAAAGAGCACAAAGCACAGTCTCGCCTAGTGTGTGTGGAAGGTGTATTCAGGTTAGTGTGCATCTGTGTACATATGTGTGTAAGTATGGATGTGGAGTACAGTGGTAACATTATGTATTATAATCAAACATTTCCCATTTCTTTTTCTCAGAGACAAGCTTTCTCACTTAACCTGGAACTCATCAATTTGGCTAAACTCTGTCTGGCCAATAAGCTCCAATAGTCTTGCTACTGTAAACCCAAGGGTAGGATTATAGTTGTATTTCATCTTTTTCATATGAATACTGTTGATCCGATCAACATGCTATTAGGACCTCATGCTTGCACCAGAGACATTTCACCACCTGACCCTTCTTCTCCTTGTTATCTCTTATTTGTAATATTCAATGCCAATATCGGAAAACTGGAGGTAGGTTGTTGCAAAATTATGCACCATTTATAAATTTAAAGTTAGACATAATGTGCTAAAAATAGTGGAGCATGTGTTATACAGATGTCTCTGACTAAGAATGGTGTGACATAGTGTTTTATTTTCAAGTTGTTGCAAAAGAAATTGGCATTTTGTAGAAATTGTACTTTGAATATTGAATTGTGTACTTTTCTCAAGCCTAAAATTTATGCCTCAAATATGAACTATGCTGCTGGTTGATGACAGCAAATTATAGCTCCAGGTACCAAAAGATAACAAGGGTAAATAACCTACACTCTATAGTGTCCTATGTGGATAAGACTAATGTTTTGTAGGTGAGATGCATGAGCACATTTTCACTTTATATTAATCTTAGGGTGAGTTATGGAAGATATAGTCCAAATGTAAGTCAGAGTGCATTGTATTGAAAAAGTTAATAAATATTGGCAAATGCCAGAAAGTTTGTCTATTCTAATCTTTTAAATACACAAAAATAGTACTCTAATGAAAGTAACATAAATATTATTTAACTGCAAAAAGAATCAGAAGTTCATCCTGGGTTAGAACATGTCTATTAAGTTTATAATTGCACTCTTTCACACATTTATACAAGGGATTCTAGTCATTTTCCACTCCAATATCCTTACTACCATCTCTCTCTTCACTCAGGAAACTTTCTTCTCCACAATTCCCTCCTACTTTCACTCTTCTTTTTGCTTGTGATTTACTTAAAATAGTCAGCATTTCTTTTTTTTAAATTTTATTAATCATTCCATTTGTTTACATCTCAAATGATATCCCACTTCATGTTTACCCCTCCATGAACCCCTCATCCCATGATATCCTACTTCCCGGTTACCCCACTGACACCTCCCATACCACATCTGCACTCCTTCCTCCCTTTCGCCTGTATGAGAGTGCTCCCCTCCCCCAGCATTGGTTGGGGTTATTTACTGGAAGGAAGGCCACTTAACAGTAATTACTATTACCAATGACTATTAAGTGTCTATGGCATGTCAGAGAAGGCATGCCTTTGGTTTCCTCATCTATCATGGGTGAAATATGGAGAGATCCAGTCTTATGCAGGGCTTGTGAAATAAAAACAGTTCAGTGAGTTTATAATTCCATTGGCTGTGTCTTACCCCAAAGACATCATTTTGCTTCTACATCTCTCCATCCTCGGGCTCTTACATTCTTTCAGTACCTTTGAATTATCCTTCAAATTTGACAAAATCAATGAGAATATAAAAGGCATAGAAACAATAATTATCAAACCTTGTTTAGTGAACATAAATAAAATGGTTCACCTAAGAATTGGAAATTAGATTTTCTTTCAACTATGCATGTTATCTTATTAGAAAAAATCACAGTATTAAATGCAGTGTTATTATATTAAAGATTTTGCCCCCAGTGTGAAATAGTTTAAAAATATTAGTAAAAAACATGTTACATAGTATAACATCTGGATTTCGTAAAACTGCCACTAAGTAACTAGTATATGATCACAGTTATAAAATTTACTGCAGATCATAATTTGATAATAATATCTAATTGTATATTTAAAATCTTTAAAATGGATAAATTTTGCTACATGTAATTTATCATAAATGGTTAAGATTAGGTAATTTCCTATCAAGCTATGAGAAATAAAAGATCATTGAAATATTAATTCACCCAAAGGCATAATCATTTCACAGCAAAGAAATAACCAATAAATATGTAAAACATGGCTTACCCTCAGTACAAATAAGAAAAAATTCATAGTAGAGAGTCATCTATTTCTGAAAACATAATGTTTAGACATCTGGGAGTATTCTGTAAAGAATGTAGTCAGATATCAAGTATTGCTTTTAAGGATAAAAGTGGATAAATCTTCTTAGGGTATGTGATGGTTTGCATATGTTTGGGCCAGGGAGTAGCACTTTTAGGAGGTGTGGCCTTGTAGTATATTTGTGACTATGGGCATGGGCTTTAATACCCTAGTCATAGCTACCTGGAAGTCAGTATTCTGCTAGCAGCCTTCAGATGAAGATGTAGATTGAACTCTCAGTTCCATCTGCACCATGCCCACCTGGGTGCTGCCATGCTCTTGCCTTGATGATAATGGAGTAAACCTCTGAACCTGCAAGCCAGTCTCAATTAAATGTTTCCCTTATAAAATTTGCCTTTGTCATGATATCACCTTACAGCAGTAAAAAGATTTAACTAAGACAGAAATTAGTACCAAGGACTGAGGTATTGTTACAGGCCTGCCCATGTTTTTGTTTGGAAGAATGTGGATTTGGGGACTTTGGATTTGGAAAGCAGTGGAATGCTTTAAATGGGGCTTAATGGGCTCTCCTAGTAGGAAATGGAAGACTTTGTTACTAGAGTGATTTGAATTGTGGATCCTGGCCCAAGAGTTTTCAGTGAAGATTTTCAGTGAAGTTTTCAGTGAAGATATGTGGCCTAGAGACTATTTTTTGTAATATTTTGGTAAAGAATGTGACTACTTCTTGCCCTTATCTGAAGAGTCTGCCTGAGGATAAGGTAAAGAGACTCAGATTAATTGTATTGACAAAGGGAGTCTCAGAAATGCATAGACCTTGTTCTCTGGTTAAGTCTCATGAAAAACATTTTGATCAAGCACAGAAAGCTTGGAAAGAGGAAACATAAAATACATGGATCAAGTATTAAAGTTGCATTAGGAAGTGAAATGGAGCCAAATTCTGTGTTCTAGAAGAGAGCAGATTAAGCTAGTGGGACTTTGAAGCAAGAAAATATCCAGCTTAATTTAGTTATAGGCAATGGTAGTACATACCTATAATCTAAGGAGGCAAAACAAGCAGATCTCTGAGTTCAAGATCGGCCTGGGATAGAGGAAGTTCTGATTAAAGAAAAAGCTTAAGTCCAGGCATGGTGGCGTAGATCAACCTGAGCTTACAGTGTTACAGAGTACAGAGCTGGAGAAGTGATGGCAGCTCTTTGGAGGAGCCCAGAAGATCATTTGTGGATCCCAGACATTGAAACAAGAAGCTGTAATGTTGATGATTCCTTGGACACTTTCCAAGATGTTTAAGATGCTACAGCTGTGGTCTATCTGCTGAGAAAAGCTGAAAACAGGCTGTGGAAGAAGCCCAGGTGAAAGAAGTTTGTTTCAGTCAACAAAGATAAAAAACAAAACAAAACAAAGGAGTTGGAAATCTGAAGACGACTTTGACATCAAACAGAGATACGGTGAGATTGGAGTTTGCCCAGCTGGTTTCCTGTCTTGCTTTGTTTATTATAGTTAAGTGATTAGTTAAGTGATTGGATGAATCTCTGAAGAGAACTTGAACTTTGAACTTTTAATACTTTTGAAACTGCTATATACTACAGGAACTTTTTAAGTCAGACTAAATGTATTTCATTATGCTATGTTTAGGTGTTACCCCAATAGATTTATGTTTGAACAAACCTTAGAGAGCCAGAGAGTGGAATGTGATGGTTTGTATATGTTCGGCCCAGGTAGTGACACTTTTAGGGAGGTGTGGCCTTGTTGGAATAAGTTTATCACTGTGGATGTGGGCTTTAATACCGTAATCCTAGCTGCCTGGAAGTCAGTATTCTGTTAGCAGCCTTCAGATAAAGTTGTAGAACTCTCAGCTCCTCCTGAACCATGCCTGCCTAGATAGTGCCCTGTTCTTACCTTGATGGTAATAGAGTAAACCTCTGAACCTGTAAGTCAGCCCCAAGTGTACTTTATAGGACTTGCCTTGGTCATGGTGTCTGTTGGTAGCAGTGAAATGATATACTGGTATTATGCTATAAGATGCATATATGATGTGTTAGCAAGAGAAGTTCCATGTCTAAGAGTTCTCGGTACCAAGTCCGATGACCTGAGTTTGATTATAAGAATCCACATGAGTGAAGAAGACAAACAATTTGTTCAAGATATATACTGACCAAACATGCAGCATGGCACATGCCCCATGTCCAGATTGTTACAGAAAATGTATACATTTTGTTTTCCATTTCTTTAATGGTAGGATGCTGGTAGTCTAACTCCACATTCTGTGCCAGAGCCTTTCTCCAAGGAATAAAGTAAAGGCTGACAGAGTAAGTTATCTGTGACTGAAGAGAAAACTCAGTTTTCAAGAGTGCTTTATATCTTACATGGGACTCAAGTTCATTTCCAGATCCAATAGGATAGGGCACAACTGTCCTAGACTACAGTTCTAGGTGATCCCATGCCTGCTACTGATTATTTTGAGCACTAGATAAGTTTTGGGTACATACACATTTATCCAGGCAAAACATTGAAACATATAAAATAACTACATTAAAAATATACAAGAGTGCTCAAACACTGAGCAGATCCCAGGCTGCAGCTTTGCACCTAATCTCACAAAACCCAGAGGAAGCAGGCCTCCCAGGAGCTCTAACCCAGGCAGTATCTTAGATAAAGGACAGCAACACACACTCAAAACAGGGAGTAACTGGGACCAACTGGGACCCAGGAATTCACTCCTGGCCCAAAACACTGGTTCCTTCCGGTCTGGGCCCAAGTACTGAGCAGATCCCAGGTGGCGGCTCTGTGCCCAATCTCACAAAACCCAGAGGAAGCCAGCATCCCAGGAGCTCTAACCTGGGCAGTATCTTAGGTAAGGAGACAGCAACACCCACCCCAAAAGGGGAATAACTGGGTCCCAGGAATTCACTCCTGGCGGAGAGCACAGGTGCCTTCCAGTCTGGGCCTGAGCACTGAGCAGATCTTGGGCCCCAGCTCTAACCCCAGTAGTAATGCCCATCCCACACAGTTCTGAAACAGCCAAGATAATAGGAAAGACAGGCTCCAGTAAGAGACAGGGCAGGTAGCACTAAGGAGATTCACATGGCAAAAGGCAAGCACAGGAACATAAGCATCAGCAATCCAGGGTACTTGGCATCATCAGAACCTAGTTCTCCCACATTAGAAAGTCCTGAATTCCCCGTATCACCAGGAAAGCAAGATTCGGATTGAAAATCACTTCTAATGATGATGATAGAGGATTTTAAGAAGGACATAAATAACACTCTCAAAGAATTTGAAGAGAACACAGGTAAACAGGTACAAGCCCTTAAAGAGGAAACACAAAAGTCCCTTAAAGAATTACAAGAGAACACAACTAAACAGAATACAAGAGATAGAAGAGAGAATTTCAGGTGCAGAAGATACCATAGAAATATTGACACAACTGTCAAAGAAAACGCAAAATGCAAAAAGTTCTTAACATAAAGCATCCAGGAAATCCAGGACACAATGAGAGGACCAAACCTAAGTATAATAGGTATAGATGAGAGTAAGATTTGCAACTTAAAGTGCCAATAAATATCTTCAACAAAATTATAGAAGAAAACTTCCCTAACCTCAAGAACAAGAAGCCCATAAACATACAAGAAGCCTACAGAACGCCAAATAGACTAGACTAGAAAAGAAATACCTCCTGTCACATAATAATCAAAACACCAAATGAACAAAACAAAGAAAGAATATTAAAAGCAGTAAAGGAAAAAGGCCAAGTAACATATAAAGGCAGACCTATCAGAATTACACCAGACTTCTCACCAGAGACTATAAAAGCGAGAATATCCTGGACAGATGTCATACAGACCCTAAGAGAACACAAATGCCAGCCCAGGCTACTATACCCAGCAAAACTCTCAATTACCATAGATGGAGAAACAAAGATATTCCATGACAAAACAAAATTTAAAACTATCTTTCCACAAACCCAGCATTACAAAGGGAAAAGCTCCAATACAAGGAGGGAAATTATACCCTAGAAAGAGCAAGAAAGTAATCGTCTTCCAACAAATCCAAAAGAAGATAGCCACACGAAGATAATTCTACCTCTAATAACAAAAATAACAGGAAGCAACAGTCACTGTTCCTTAATATCTCTTAACATCAATGGACTCAATTCCCCAATAAAAAGACATAGGCTAATGGACTGAATACATAAACAGGACCCAGAATTTTGCTGCATACAGGAAATCCACCTCAGTGACAAACACAGACACTACCTTAGAGTAAAAGGCTAGAAAACAATTTTCAAGCAAATGGTCCTAAGAAACAAGCTGGAGTCGCCATTTTAAAACCTCCAGCCTGAGAACACAAAGGGAGGGACTAGTGGCTCCACCTGTCTAGGTAGTTGAGGGTGGCCTTGTCAGGCATCAGTGGAAGTGGAGCGCTTTGGTGCCTGATAGTTTGGATTCCCTAGTGTTGGGGAATTTGAGAGCAGGGAGCTGGGAATGGGAGGATGGTGGGAGTACACCCTCATAGAAACTTCCAGAATTATATGGATTACATATGGTAGAGACAGACCATGAGAAGACTAGATTCCAGAATTCAAACAAAAATTATCTTGATACTAAAATTTGTTTTGAGAATTGTATATTGCAGAGTACACAGCCTTGGTGTATCTACTCATCAACCAAGCTGAGCAGACCTGCTTGAACCTCTGATGTCCTGTAATTTCAGCTGGATGCAGTGAAGACACAGACATCAGAGGCTTATCAATTTACTCTTCCCTCTACCCCTCTTCTAATATCTCAACACCTGCAATCAGCTTGAAGAAGTTAATGAAGAGTCGGCGCCCCTATTCCCGGCTTGGGGACTGAGGTGGTTAATATTGGGCTGTCCTTCTAGGGAAAAGTAATGGTTTTGTTGGAACAGGGATGAATAGCGAGGATTTATTGCGTAGCCATAACCTATTGGTGGAAATCTCTATAATTGTTATTAAGCTGAAGTTATAATTTCTTAAATGGTACAAAATTTACTTTGATTTCAAATTTAAAGTTTTCATTGGTTTTATTGATATAGAAGTGAGATTAATATTGTTACTCTCATAGGCATTGTGCCTATATAAAACATTTAGGAATACAAGGCTTAGACCCAGTCCTTCTTTAACTTTTTTTAACTGACTTGAGATGTTTAACCTGTGAGTTAAGAGCCTACAGCAAATTCATGGCTCTGAGTTTATTGTTAGGGTGTTTTCTATATTTTATTTAGAAATAGCTGAGAGGAGTTAACAGACAAGAGTTTAGATGGCCTTCAAAGAATGACCTAGAAGCATCTCTGTAAGGAACATCTCTCCTAACATGATTATGAGCTATGAGCTATGCATGTTGCCAGGGAAGGGAAAAAATCATTAGTACAATCCTACCTAGATCATGCCCTATGAGCTACATCATTGACCAGAATTGTAAGATATCCCAAAAGAAAATAATGGTTAGGAAGTAAAGTGAGACTTGCCAATTTCCCCAGTACTCCAGAGAACAGTTAAAAGGAATGAAAAAAATGCAGTATTATTTGTTTAATCCACTCTACTTTTATGCTTGAAACTTTGTTTTCACACTAGCATCTCCCATAACACTAGAATGTGGGAGTCAGTGCAGTATATATATATATATATACACAGGTGGAACGTCCATAATATATACACAGGTGAACCAACTGAGGCTGAAGACCTACAACTGAACCAAACCAGGGCTGAGCCAAAGCCAAAATGCTCGTAGCCATTCCTCTCAGGTTATAGTACAGTAAACTGATCTATATAGAAACTTTGCTTACTTCCAAAGTGAAATATGACACACCAGAAAACAGCAAAGGGGTGGAGGAATAAGAAGCACAGGAATGTGGAAGCCTGGTAATAGTTGATTATATTGTACACAACTGCATCAAGGTCACTAGTGTGTACTTTCTGAAAATTGTGAGTCAAGTTTCTGATTGTTGAGATTAGACTCAAAGCTGAAAAGATGCCTGCTCTTCACAGGAAAGTACACAGAGAGCCAAGAAGAAGTGTTACTTGAGTCAGATTTACAAGTCACATACTGTAAAATTGATGAGGGGTCCGGCAGAGTGACTGTCAAGAAGCTTAGTGGTGCAGTGTGGTAGCGCCAGGGGAAATCACCAAAGTATAAGGGATAAATGCAATATTCCCCTGTGGGGTCACAGTAGATGTACCTGGCTTGCAGAGGCTTTTGTTCAGGCTTGGTTCTCGAGCTCTTGTATACATTACATCTTTGATTCACTAGCAACTCTTAAGTAAAATCTTTTCTGCTTAATTTGTACCTGATATTTGTAAGTACAAACTGCCAGGACTTGAGTATACATCAGACTTATTTCTAAGAGCAGACCCTCCATGGTCTTAAGGAAACTGAGATTTATCTTGGTATATTTAGGACTGGCCAAGAATGAATAACCGATTAGAATTGAGTGACAGATTTTTTTTTTTTTTTTGAGACAGAGTTTTCCTGTGTCCCTGGATCACTTAAGGAATCACTCTGTAGACCAGGCTGGCTTAGAAATCAGAGATCTGCCTATATCTACCTCCTACATGCTGGGTTTAGAGTGTCCATCACCACCATCAATCTGACAGTTATTTTCTTCACTAAAAATTTGAGGGTCAACTTTCATAAACCAATACGAAAAGCTGAGGAAAATATTTTTTTTAATTTTTTTATTGCACTTAAATAGTAACAGAGTGAATAAGAGAAAAGACTGTAAAATTCTCTTCCAGTTGAAGACAATGATTTCAATGTGAACCCTCTGTGGGTATCTTTAAAATAAGCCCAAGGAATACCTTCTAAATTTTATATAGGAGAGTAAAAAAAGGGAGGTAATTTTATTTACCTTTATATTATATAACCTCTTGTAGCAGATGTTAGATTCTTTTACAGTGTTATGTATTATAAAAGTGGTTTCCCTCCTGTGTCTACACCCCATGTGTTGAAGGAGTTAGAGCCCTGTAATTATCAAAGGATGTGTGGGAGATTAGAGAGATGATAGGTAGTTACACACGTCAGCTTCTCTGTCTGCTGACTTGAATTTTCTGCAACCACTTTGGATGATGGAGTTATCTTGTAAAATGAAGCCATTTCTCCTGCTGCCTCTCACTCTCCAGTTCCCTTCTCTCAACTATAGATTCTAGGACAGAGAAGGAAGAATGAAAAAACAGCAACAACAAAAATTATTCCATACAACTAGCAGGGAAGAATTATATTTTGAAATCATTCTTTTTTTTATTTTAGTAACTTGGAAAATTTTATATGATACCTGTCAGATGGATTCTGCTAGAGGTAATACAATGAAACCTTTATTTTATTTTATATTTTATTTTATTTTTATTACATAAATAGTCAAATCAATTCAATGGTTTTTACTATAATTCGAATACAATAAAAACTCTAGAAGTACAGCAAGAAAGGTCAATCTTAACAAGACTTGTAGTAGCGCCTCCAGGAACAACAGGAGCATGGCTATTTGGAAAGTGGTTTTCATAGGGAGTTTTTTCCTCTTCGTTCCTGAGCTTAGCTTTCTAGTATTTCACGTTAAGCCCTTATCCTACCTCTCAAATTTCTGGTACTTTTAAAAATGTGTAGTGTGTGTGTGTGTGTGTGTGTGTGTGTGTATGCAAGCATACACTACCACTGTGTGTTTGTCAATAGAGATCCCTGCTATGGAGTCCCAGGGAGATGTGAGCCATCTGACACGAGTTCTGGGAACCAAATACATTCAGATCCTCTGAAAGAGCACAAAGTAGTCTTAACTGCTCAGCTATTTCTCTACTCCTTAATATCTGGTATCTTCCATTTGCCCATAATGTAATGGGTACCCATTTATGACTAACACAACGGGTTTGCAAGGGAGGCAAAAATGTTGGGCTCATTATTAATTCATAAAATGTTATATACCATATGCATATTAATACGAGTAATTAAATTCTAATAGAAAAATAAGCATTCATTACTATTGCTTGCACTGTGTTTGAAATATAATAAGCACCTACTATAGACTAGATCTTATATTGAAAGAGAAAGTACACATAAACGTTTGAATTGGGGTCTTATGCCACGACATCAGTATGGAATGTGATACTCTCATGAATCAGGATAACAGCAGTGAACTGCATCCACAAGCAAGCCATACAATCAGAAGCATAAAGAAACAGTACTCCACAGTGCACTGTTCTAAGCTAAATTTTTAAGTAGATGTGAAAGATAAAGTTCATTACAACTTTGCTGACTTTAGAGTTGCTAATTGAAATGCCTCTCAGTATTAACTGAGGAGACCTCCATCCTCACCATGGGTAGGACCATACCATGGACTAGTAGTTCTGGAGTGGATAAATTGGGAAAGAAAATGCAAGTCAATTTTGTAAAAGTAAAAGGTAGGATGGTAGTTGCCAAGGTTTAGGAGAGTTAGAAAATAGGGATCAGAAAGCCGGGCGGTGGTGGCGCACGCCTTTAATCCCAGCACTTGGGAGGCAGAGGCAGGCGGATTTCTGAGTTCGAGGCCAGCCTGGTCTACAGAGTGAGTTCCAGGACAGCCCGAGCTACACAGAGAAACCCTGTCTCGAAAAACCAAAAAAAAAAAAAAAAAAAAAAAAAAAAAAAAGAAATAGGGATCAGAGGTGTTAGTCAAGTGACCACATTTCAGAAGTGGAAGGTGAATGATTTTTTTTGGATATATAATTTATAGCAATGTGGTGTTGCTTAACAGTGATTTGTTATGTGGTTCTCATTTTCCGGAGAATCTATCTTAACTACATAGGTTTGTTCAGTCAAAAAACATTTATCTGGTATGGAAAGATATATTAATTGGCTTGACTGTGGTGAATATTTCACACCATCCTTATACAAACATATTAGCTGTACAGTCTAAAGTCTGTAATGTTTATCACCATAAACCTAGACAAAAGAACTTGTGAAATTGACCCAGTACTTGGGGTCCCATGGCACCTGGTTCTTGCTTGATTTAAGTTCTATCATATGTAAGGTATGATTAATTAGATATAAGTTCATGTTTTCTTTATTCCTGCCTTATTATACAACAGTTTAGTGTTATTTTAAAATGTAAAATATGAATGTAAACCAAAGTTAGTATAGTGTATGCCCAGATAGTTTATTTCCTAATTTCTATTTTAATCACATTTCCTATTAAATGTCAAATGACTGTACCTCACAAACACACACACACACACACACACACACACACACACACACACACACACAAAGGTTTACCGTATTCTTGTGAACAGACCAAACAAACGGTGCTAAAATATTTTGAAATGCAGTAAGAATCCACTTTAATTTATTTGTGGTAGCTTGACAATTTGTTACTTCTAATTCCTGAAAGCAGTTTTTTTTTTTTTTTTTTTTTTTCATTTCCAGGATTGAAGTGTGTTAGCAGAACCGCAGGTGAAAGAATCTGAGGATTTTTCTTTCTTTCTTTCTATTTCATTGGTAATTAGAAGCGGGAGGTAGTCACAGCTCAGTTACTCAATGTGGGTGTGTGCTTAGTTTAGGGAGGAGGTGTCCTATTATCTGCCGAGTAGGAAAATGACACCTAGTGCAAATCTAAAAGTTTTTCAATTAAGCCAAGTAATTAGATTTTGGAATGTATCCAGTGAACTTCCACTAAGCAGTCTAAATGAGGGTGCTCAATGGCATTTCTTTAAAGGTTGTGGATAAATTATAAGTAAAAATAAAACAGGGTTGCTGCTGTCCAGTGAGTGCAATTGCTACAGATGTGTTCCATGTCCCAAGAAAGAACATTGCACTTTCAAAGTCTCTCAGATAATAGTTTCTACTGGACTTTATAATAGAATTATACTTTTAAATGCCACAAGATTAGCTAGCCATATGTTCTCACAATATAACGGTTTCTTAAAGTGGAGTAGTCTTTACCCACAACAGTAGTCTCCCTGCATGGCAGAAAGTAAGTTCTTACTGAATTAAGCCATTGTTTTGGAGATCATATGTTTATAAAATTAAAAATGAAATAACTCAATTTTTCTTGGCATTCAATTTAATGACAATAAATAATTGAATAATATATAAAAAGAATAAGACTCTTATAGAGAAATTAAAGTCAATGAGGAATAGATTGTGGAGGGTCTAAGGTATCTTCTATTGAAGCTCAAAGACTTAATAGACATAGGCTACATCAGTCATGAACTAAAATAAGAAATATGTTTTAAATGATTATATTTTTAAATTTAATTCAACATGGGGAATATCTTAAAGTCACATTGTCCTTGTATTTTTTATTCATTCCTATATCCTATATTCTTATCATATATATATATATATATATATATATAATATATATAATATATATATTCTTTAGAAGGGAATAAAATAGGGCCCAATAGCTACACACACACACACACACACACACAACACACACACACATATATTTAACCCACCTCCCTATCACAAATATCTGATTTTTTGTGCAGTTCTATGTTATCAGAGAGCATCAATGTTGGCAGTGATGAAAACTATTTGCCCAATAAAAAATGATATTTATTATTATAGCTGAGAGTGTCTTTCATGAGAGGATGTAAGTGCTACTTCTGATTGTAAGAGAACATATGGAGCTATCAAGATAACAACACCTTCTGATCCAGAAAGAATGATTTTTATTGTCCTCTGCTATGGACAGTGAACTAATGTGGGTCACAATCTCAAGATATTGCCTAACTCTCCCACAAATATATAATTGTCCCAAGATTGCCCTGTTATTATTTCTGTGCCTATTAAAGATAGAAAAACATATCACACCCAGCAATAGATACAGTGACAATAGTAAATGGCACTCACAGTTTTGGAGAGTTTTAGCAGCACAGTGGAGAGCGAGAAGATGAGGAGGGTCTTGTGTCAATTGTACCATGCTGGGGAAGACATGTTTACATCTTCAAATGACAAAATGAATGTGAGCCTGAGAAGAACAGAAAAGAAACACAAGTGTAAAATCCTCAAAATCATCACCATGAAAGTTACTTAGCAAAATGTTTTTTCTTCCTAAAGAAAAGACAGTCAAACCTGTCAGATCTGTAAAATATAATGCCACAAATGAACTTAAAGTTAGTCATCTGAGCTAAAGGCATGAAAGGAAGCTTCCCTGACTTTCAGGCCACTCTGTCTACCTCATACAATATGGCCTCTAGTCTTTTTCCAGAGAAATTCTTCATATGGATTCTCATAGCTCTGAACTGAGCTGAGTGTCTTACTGTCTCTGCACCGAAGCTGTGTACTGTGGTTGCCAAAGTTCATTGACTTTTCAGAGAGAGGAGCCAAAGGTATTAGTCCTGTTTTCAGTGGATGATCGGTCCCATAGAATTACTACAGCTCTCTGATTCTGATTCTGCCAAGAAGATCAGTCACACATAATATTGTCCACTAGATAACTCAGTCTCCTATGGTAGTACAATTCGTTTTATCAACAAGGACTGGCAAAACAAAGGGACAGACATTCAGCACCTCAGTTTGTCCTACTACTTTGCATCTGCTTTTCCATAAAGAGCCAATCATTTACAGTTAAGATATATGAGTTTTCCTTTTAATTATAAACCCACTACTTAAGTAACTCCAGGCATCAAATGTAGGGTAATGGTCCAAAAATGATGGTGGTTTGAAAATATTTATTTTGTAATTTGAATTCTTGATGAACACTTACAATGATCAGTAAAAGCATAGATAGTATAAGAAAAATTACTTCATACATAATCCTATTTTTACTCAAGGTTATTTTTGTTTAAACCAGTATTTTTAAGGATAATAGAAAAGTGATAGATGCTTGTTTTACTGCTATGAATGAAAATCACCTCCTATTTTGTATTTGCCATAAAATGGTTTTTGTAGTTGCGACTTTCTAGGTTCAAGGGGATTTCAGGCACCTAGGAAAGATAAAAAGCGTGCTGGTGGGAATAAGTCTAGATGGATGGAGCATGGCTTTATCCTTCTTTCCCATGACTTCTACTGAGTTTGTGCTTTGTCCCTAATCCCTTCTGTATATCCTTCTACTACAACTGATGCCTTTAAAGAGAGTGAAGCACTAGATGCATGGGATTGGATGGAATTGTAATGAAGAATTATAGAATTTCAGGATCCTGTCCCACCCTTCAATATGAAAAGTGGTATGAGGAAAGCTGGTCATGTGAGAAAACATTACAGGAAAGTACTGCTGATTTCTGGGACTGACCAACCAGCTTATTGAAGTGTTTTATTTAAAAATTTCTCTTTGAAATTTCCAGCATATATGCCAGGAATAATGACCATTCTCACCTAGTCCTCTTTACAATCCACATTCACCATTCTTTCTTTCCCCCAAATATTTTCCCCTCATCTTTATTTGTCTGACACGCAAGTCTTTCAAGACAGTGCATCACAGATTATCCTGAAACTCTTGTGCTGTAGACCCTCTGCCTCCCGAGTGCTGGAATGAAAGGCATGAACCACTACTGCCCAGTAACACCCATGTCTTGATATACTTACTTGAAATTATCCAGGATGACCTATGTGACTATGACTTTGTAGCTATATTCTTCAGCCTGATGGGCTCATCTATGGGTATATATTTCAGCACACTGATTCTATCCCCTCCATTATTATATTAATAGCCAATAATTCAGAGATAAATAGCAAGATCCTATAAACTCTGAGTCTCTTCTCTTTACTAATTATTGGTAGAACTGGTTGTGTGGGGGCCCAGTACAAGTTAACTGCACTTGTTATTTGCAGATTATACAGAATGTAGTGAATGGAGTTTCATAGTCCTACACCCATTCTACTTACTCTTATATGCATAATGCTTCTCTCTCACAGTGCTACCTGAGCCTTGGGAATGAGTAGGGTAAATGATTTGATTAGGATTGAGTCCATAACTGTCTCATATTCTCTGCATCTTGGGAGTCATAACCTTTTCATTTGCTACTGCATATAAATAGGAAAGTCTTCTCTGATTAAGACTGAGAGCTGTTTTTGTTTGTTGGTATTTAAAGCATAGCCTATTGCTATGGCCATTTAGTTATCAGAAAAGTCCTCCGATGGAATACTTGCATCTGACTTGGGTTGTTAGCTAGGCTTACAGAACCACACATTGGCACTTACCACCCTAGTGAAGTGGATCATGAATCCAATCAAATATCTTTGTAGGGTGTGGCCCATGGTTTTGCCTGCCTCCAGTAGGGCTGCTGCCACCCAACACACTCAGGTCAGATACTCATGCCCAATCAATCCTCTGCACTCTGGGCCTCTTGGAAGTCAAGAAGCCCAGTGGTCTGTCTCATCATTTCTGTGCTCCATTGGCTGGTCCAAACTTCTAGAAGAAATACAGAAAAATACAATCAAACAGGTGACAGAAATACATAAAATTGTTCAAGACCTGTAAATGGAAACAGAACCAATAAAAAAAAAGTAGAAAATCATAGAATTGGAAAACATAGGAAAGAGTAGAGGAACTACAGACACAAGCATTACTAACAGAATATAAGAGATAGAACAGAGAATCTTTTCAGTCACAGAAGTTACAATAGAAGAAATTGAAAATTCAGTCAAAGAAAATGCTAAATTTAAACAGTTTCTAACAGAAAGTATCCAGAAAATTTGAGACACTATGAAAAGATCAAACTTAAGAATAATAGGAATAGAAGGAGAAGATTCTCAGCTCATGGGGAACAACAAACTACAGACTAGGAAAAGATCTTCACTAACTCTCCATCTGACAGAGGGCTAATATCCAAAATGTATAAAGAATTCTAGAAATTAGACACAAACAAACCAAATAACACAATTTAAAATGGGGTACAGATCCACCCATAAATCTTTTGTCCAAAATTTTTCCAGTCTACAAGAAATGCAGGGATGGGAGACAGAGCGAAGACTGAGGGACCATTCAACCAATAATTGGCCCAACGTAAGATCCATCGTATGGACAAGCACCAATTACTGATACTATTAATGATATTCTGTTATGCTTGCAGACAGGAGCCTATCATGACTGTTCTCTGAGAGGCTCTTCCTAGCAGCTGACTGAAACAGACATGGCCAAATATTGGACAGAGCTCGGAATATCTTATTTAAGAGTTGGGGAAATGATTGACGGTCCTGAAGGGGATAGGAACTGCACAGGAAGATCAACAGAATCAACTAACCTAGACCCTTAGGGTCTTTCAGAGACTGAACCACCAATTAAAGACCATGCAGGGCCTGCACCTAGGCCCCTGGGCATATGGAACAGATGTGCAGCTCTATCTTCATGTGTCCTTCAGTAACGGAATGGGGATATCCCTAAAGCTGTTGCTTGTACAAAGAATACTTTTCCCTGGCTGGGCTGCCTTGTCTGTCCTAAGTGGACAGAAATGGGAATGTAAAGTGAATAAATAAACAACTTAGTGCAAAAAATCTCAGTAGTAAAAATATTATTGGAGAAAGATATGGTATTGACCCATTATGAACATCTAACAAGGAGCAAGTTAGAGTATACTGAGAAATGTGAACATTTACTTCATCAATTAAAAGTCAGCAAAAAAAAGAATGTGATAAAACTGTTGAAAAGATGAGCCTATCTGTGATTGAGGAATATATTTTATTGTTGGTGTTCTCTGGAGCTGATCTTATGCATCTATAAACACTCAGTGAATTACTGAAAAAGGTTCTTATGCATTTTCTTTTTGTGTTCTGAGTTCTTACATGATTTTTCTCTTCTGATGAGGCAATTGATCTATGGATGTGTATTCATCTTTATCAGATGGGAAAGTCTTATACTATAAGGAAGACAGAGTGCTATGAAATCATCAGGACCAAAAGACTTTTATGAAAGCACACAGTCTTTATTTCTTTCCTTCCTTAACAAAGAACAGTGATCATAAGAATGGGAATAATCCACTAGCATCTTGGTATTTTCATTTTTATCTAGAAAATGTAAAGATCACAGGATGTATTTTTGTCCAATTTTATATAATTGTAAGCAATAGTTCTTTATTTCATGAAAAAACAAGATCATAAACAGAATCAATTCTTGTGATGTGCACTTGTCCGTACATACTGTGTCTCTGGTTCTTGCCAGCATGTTGCTCAGATGTGGAAGTGTGGTGGCTATTTTTAGTAACCTCTGTGTGTTATTCAGAAGTTACCAAAAGCTAACTAAAAATGAAAGAATCGGGATTTCTGGTAACATTGTAGTTACCTTCCTCATCTCATTATGGGAGACAAAACTCACAGGAAGCAATTAAACATTGATACAAGGAAACTCATGTCAATGTCTAGGTAAAAGATGAAAATTTGCCATTTTAAGATTATAGACAGACACTCTGGTCCAGAAAAATATATAATCAAAGGATACATAAATAATTATATTTATTTCATTGAATTCTATGATTCTTATGGAATCATGGTATACTGTTCCTTTCTTGAGTTCAAGGAAGTCATCTCAAAGCCACACTTATACAGTGACTTTAAAATGAGATATTTCCTAATTAAGAAAGAGATCTGAATGTAGTAACTCAGAACAAAATTCAGACAAATACCTCTGTGAAAATGCATCAGTTTTTACAGAGAGAGCAGAGAGTGAATGGAATTAAGTGTTTCACTTTAACTAGAGCCTTGCACGAGGAAAATGAACTGAACAGAGGATAGATCAGACTGAAGATGGACAGGGAGACCATATTGAGGAGCTGATTCCAATCTTATGGTCAAAATTTGAAAGAATATCAGCCTGAGGTACAAGTACAAAGTTGTGTGACTTTTAGCATTTGAGTTTCTGTCTAAATATATTCGCATCTCTTAAGCACCTTTGCTCCATTTTAACGATACCTACCACCCCAAATTTTTAGAGGACATAACTAGCTCTGAAAATATGTATGCTTATGACACTTTGGAGAAAAATTTAAGTCTGTTCATGAAGTTTCCAAGGAAGACAGAAAGATGTGTAGATGCTGAGCAGACTATACTGGGGAGTACAGGTGTGCTGGAATGAGTTGAAGACAGAGACTTAAATGAGCCAAGGCTTGATTTCATATAAAGAGAAGGAAAGCAACAAGGCACAGAAGGAAGGATATATCAGAATTTAAATGTCTTGTAAGCTCTATCAAAGTTGAGTATGTGAAATGATGCCATTCAAGAGGACAAAAGAGGATGAAGAGGAACTAGGGGGAATATATATATATTTTAATACATTGTCATTTACATATAATACTTTCAAAGCTAAAAAACAGATCTCCAAATATTGAAAATGTTTAGTATATTGGAATGATAGTGAAGATACCAAATACATTATTAGTAATTCCATTACCAAAAAACATTTAGTAAGAATCTGTCAACTATATAAATTTATAAATTTTGAATAAACCTTATAGTGTATTGTTGGCTAATAGATAACATAACATATAAAAGCCAAAGTAATGAAGTGCTGTAGCTATTCATTATTATTGAATGAAATAAGGTAGGGAGTAAAAAGAAAAATGAAATGTAAAAGAATAACAGAGTTTAAAATTGTCAACTTGCAAGATAATATTAGTAAGTTATCAAGTTATGCCAAAATATTTTATTTAACTCAGTAGTTTTAACATCTTTAGAAATGGATATAATGTATAAACTGCACAAATAGAAAGCCATAATACATCCTATGAGCATTTTTACCAGGGTGTTAATGATCTGCCTGAGTTAGTACCTTCGGCTTTGCCTCCAGCTTTAAAATACAGTCAATTATTACTTGTTGAAATCCTCACCAGCATGGTTTAAGCAGATTAAATATCCTCTGAGGACAGGTAAATATTATACTATTTTCGTTTACATTCTTGGGTTCTAAAATAATAGCTATTATTCATAATTCAATTGTAGTTTTGAGTCTGCAATAATGCATCTCTAAGTAAAAACCATGTACTTGTGACAGTATTTAAGTTTCTTGACTCATAACACTTGAAATATCAGTGTGTGGAAAGTAGACTTTAAAAACCACTTTATTATTTTTCCTTTTGATCCAAGGGTAGTTATATCTCATTACTTTCACAATAAACCAAGGATAACAAGTTTCTTTGTTTTCTTTTTAAGTTTTTGACAGTGCAAAATGGAGATATTTATCATTCAGGGCAAATTTCATTCACATAGGAAAAGACTGTTTATTTGCTCAGTATTTGGACTAAATACCCCTCCTTATTAATAATAAGAGCAATGTATATGTTTAATTATTCACAGCAATATTTTTATAAAGAGAAGACAATATTTAACACATACAGGATGTAAAGAGCAACCTGTAGGCTACATAGCAAAGATATTTTATCAGTTAAAGTTTAGGAATGCTTGAAGTTGTAAACCATAGTTACTGTCAGCCAAAGTTGGTCAAATATGAGTGCAAGACAATTTATATTAATGAAAATGTTCATCAGGTCATAATAGTGATAATTATAGAATCTAAATTACTTTTCTTAAGCACAAAATATACAAATAATAAAGCAATTTTTATTAAATTTATTTATTTTTATTCTTTAATCCTTTTTACAGTTCAGATTTCATTCCCCTCCCGGACTGCCCCCCAATCACTCCCTGTCCCATACTTCCTCCCCTGCCCAAGTCTCCAAGAGGATGTACCCACCCCAAACCCTGATCCCACCAGGCCTTCCCACTCCTTGGGGCCCTAAGTCTCTCTAGGGTTAGGTGCATCTTCTCCCACTGAGGCCAGACCAGGCAGTCCTCTGCCGTATATGTGTGGGAGCCTCATATAAGAGGCTGCCTGGTTGTTGGTTCAGTTTCTGAGTGATCTCGGGGTTCCAGGTCAGTTGAGACTGCTTGTCTTCCCATGGGACTGGCCTCCTCTTCAGCTTCTTCCAGCCTTTCCTCAATCCAACCACATGGGTTCCCAACTTCTGTCCATTGGTTGGGTGCTAGTATCTTCATCTGACTCTTTCATCTGCTTGTTGAACCTCTCAGAAGAGCATGAGGGAAACAAATTCCAGAGACATACCCAAATTGGGATCCAGCTCAAGGGGGGGCTTGAGGCCCTGACACTGTTACTGATGCTGTGGTGACTATGCAGACAGAAGTCTAATATAGTAAAACTTACATAGAAATTTTCTTATTTAATATTCAAAATAGCTATTATATACAGACATAGCAAAAGACAAAGATTAAAACAGAGTACTGTTGCCTGTTTTGGAGCTAACTAGTGGCAATTGTGTTCTTATTATATGTCTAACTCTTAAAATTCCAGTTAAGAATGTTACGAGAAATGAGAAAGTTACAATTTTGTAGAAAAAAATTAGTGCAGTGCAAAGCATGTGATTATGCAAGATACCAATTAGTAGCAATATTGGTATTATGACTCAATTATAATTATCTGTGTGCTTATAATAGCTCTATGTATTGTATCATTCATGTAAGAACCATAATACTATAGTTGTTTATAATATATTATTACTATAAGTAAAATCTAGAACATCTTAAAAATATATCTATCACATTACCTAAAGGAAGGTCACACTGTTGATTTCTATTCAAGAGGCAAAAGACCTGAAATACTGTTTATTACTAATGGAATAAAGAACAGAACTGATTTTTGTTACAGAAAGATGACATTTAAAAAAAAAAAAAAAAAAGCTTGTTCCCCAACAATTTTAATTTTCTATGACAAATTTAATAAATTGTGACTCTTCTATGAGAAGTTGGAGACTATTGGAGACTTTTAAATATAGAATAGCATCAGTAAATTTCTATTTTAGAAATATTATAAAACTAATATTTCAGACATTGGATTATTGAGGGTAGATTGGATGAGAAAGGGTTAAGCTATTCATGACCAACAGTGTGTTAGAAGACAGCAAGAGGAAGAGTAAGTAACTGTGGATCACATGAGCTGGGACACATAAAGCCCCAACAGATATTGAAAGTAACTTTCAAAAAAAAAGATTTGAATACTAAATATGAACAAGTAAGAAAAAAGATCGAAGTAATGTGTAAGGATCTAAGAGATTGATAAGTTTATAAAAGACTATTTTATAAGCAAGGAGTCATAAGCTTGATCCCAACACCCCCATATAGGCATAGCTACAGTGGGGCTCTAGACTATAACTGATCACTGGAGACTGGAGACAGGAAGTTCCTGGAGGTCACTAGTCAGCTAGACTAGCCTAATTAGATATCTCCGGGACAATTAAGAGACTGTGTCAAAAGGCAAAGGAACAACACTTGGAATTAATCTCTAGTCACTACACTAAAGTACACAAATATATACAAACACACATGCACACACACATACACCTACATAGAAATATATACACATATGTAGGAGGATTTATACACATAAACACAGCAACACTAACCAACATACAGGAACACACACTATAGGAGCATATATATATAAAGACAAGAACACAAATGCATACATATAGACACAGAGATACTTCAAAGTTTGTACATTTTATCCACAAGGGTGTTGGTAAGGCTTGTGTGGGAGACATGATTTCTTTATATATAAAGTAAGATGTAAAACTTTGTTTACAGCTAAGCATGGCACATGGATCTATTTACATTGGTGTAAAAACTGCCTACCAATAAAATCCAGAAAAAAATAATCAAGAAGTTCAAAGTTAACTTTGTTGATATGTTTGAATCCTTTCAGTTATTAATACAGCAAGTAAATTTGATTGTGTATTGTTTGAGTTACACTGTATAAGACAGTAATAGAAACAGATAAGAAATATAGGCTTAAGGACCTATTGGGAAACAAGTGACATTCAATGCAAGTTCTGGATCAAGGCAAATCTGTGATTATGCAAGAGTTAATAGAAGGTGCATGGGATCCAGAAGCATAACAATTATGAGAATAAAAAGTGGAGAGGTCTGGCAATGGTGACACACACCACTTAGGAGGCAGAGGCAAATGGATCTCTGTGAGTTCAAGGCTAGACTGGTCTACAGAGAGAATGCCAGGATAGCAAAGACTACCAGAGAAACCATGTTTCAAAACCCCCAAAGGTAAAAAAGAAATGTTGTCCTAATTAAGAAAACAGAAATCACAAAAAGTGTTTAAGTAAAATGAAAGCCAATTGTGAAGGGTTGGCATGGAAGGAATGCTATTGTAAAAATATGAAGAAGTATAGCAATGCTGAACAGAGTTCAGTGTCCAGTATATTAGGCTTTTGTAGTAAGCATCCTTACAGCAGTTTCTTAAAGAATTCATGACCCTTTGAGAATTTCAATATGAAAGTAAAAGAAATCAGTTCAGAATTTTCAGCAGAAAAAAAAAAGATACCATGACCATATTTGTGCTTTATGAAGGTGATTGTTACAAGTATGCAAAGGATGTTTGGATTGAGATAGTCTCCTGTCAAGAAGCTTTTATAGATATCTAACTGCGGGTAAGAATGGACTTGCACAAACTGATTACAATGAGGATGGAAGGGAAAGAATTCAAGAAATGTCATGGAGGCATGATGGATACAGCTTTAGTCCCAGAAGTTTAAAGGTTAAATAGGAACAATATACTAAGGCTGAAAACCAGTGGTTTGACTAAATAACAAGATGCTGCCAGATAGTATTATTTACCAACATATAAAAAAAATAGAAATATTACCATGTCTGGAGATGGAGGAGGAAAAGACACTTTATTATATGTAGGTAGTATTCTCAGTTCATTTTTGTTACTGTAACAAAATACCTGAAACTGTAATTTATAAAGAGTGTTTCTTTGGGTCATAGACCTTATGCATCTGGATCACCTGTTATTAGGATATTCTTGCTGCATCAAAATATAGTAGAAAATGTCACATGGTAATACAAACACAGGTGAATTAGCTGCAATATCTTTTATTCCTCTAATAAATACAATAATACCATTGTGGGACTCTAGTTCTGGATCTAACTGAACCTTAATTACCCCCCAAGGGTAATTATGATATACATTTGGGGATCAAATTCCCAACACATGAATTTTAGAGTACCTGTCCATGTCAGTATCTCTGAAGCTTTTCCATATATCTGTCCATAAACGTTTGGGAATTATTTCTAATTATATTATTTCTAAGTATAAAGTAATACGACTAACTTTCATACCTCGTCTATGCCTGTCCTACTTAGCTCAGAATTTTAATGATGTCCTTAAGGGTTTCTGTGATTTTCTCTGTATTATTCCAACTTGGCTATTTATTTGGTAGACTCCTATCAATGAAAAGTAGTAAGATGAAATAGAAAATATATAAAATATATATTAGAGCAATGTAACTCTTTGTTGATTATAAGTATCTTTTTGGTCAATAAGTGTCAGTTGGAAAAATGAAAAAAAAATAAAATTCTGTTTATATCTGTTCTGAATGAAAATTTGAAAAGAAGAACCTAAATTATAAATAACAATTTAAGAAAACCCCCAAGCATGCTCATTAACCAATGAGTTGGATATTCAGTCTGTTTCCGGTTTTAAGTGGTGGAAAATACCTCAAACACTATCACTGAATTTTTCAGCCTGGAAGATTGCAATGACCTTGAAGTCACTTTGGGCTACTCAGTGTAGTCTAAGCTAGCTTGGGTTATAGAATGAAATAGTTCAAAGAAGGAGGAAGAGGAGGAGGAAGAAGAGTAGGAGAAAGAAGAGGAGGAGAAAGAATGAGGATAAGGGAAGGAAGAAAAAGAAAGAAAGAAAGAAAGGAAGGAAGGAGAAGGAAGAAAGAAAGGAGAAGGAAGAAAGAAAGAAAAGAGAAAAAAGAAAAGAAAGAGTAAGAAAGATACAAAGAAAGAGGAATAGTAGGAAGAGAAGGAGAAGGAGGAAGGCAGAGAAACAATCTTGCTCATGAAAGAAAACATAATATCAGGAACTAAAATTCACAAAACATAAAACAACAGACATCAATTAAGGATGTGGACTGTGGAAATGAGTGTTTGAATCAGGGAGGAAGGTGATGAAAAAGTGAAATGGCAGTCAAACTAACCAAAATTTAAAATCCATTGTCTACATATACACAAAATCTCAAAGAATCAATGAAAAGTTTGGCAATACTACCCAGAGTGGTACATAAAAGTAATCCCAGCCCTTGGGAGATAAAAGTAGATGAGTCAATTCAAGAGCATCATTAGTTACATAGTGGGTTCAAGGCCAGCTTGGGCTACAGGAAACTGGATGGGGAGGTAAAAATCAATGATTAATGTTTATGTATATATGTATAGATTAATACACTATGGGGAATGTAACAAAATATAAATTACAAAATTACATTGTAATTAAACATATTGTATTTCTCATGTGTTGAGTATGTGTTCAACCAAAGTCACTACAAGATTGCTTAGCAGAACCTGAAGCAGCTGGATTGCATAATGAGAACTCTTAAAAGTGAACTCTACTCAGGAAATAGCTTTCAAAATATGTTTGAAGAGATTTTAATATGAACTATACAATTTTCACGGACTCATATTTCTCCATTAACAAATGTGACTGGAGGTACTCAGAAGGGCCCTTCTGATAAAGAATCTAGACTAAAATCAGATGGGAGTCCTTAGGGACACATGGAGTGGCTTCAGTATCTACCTGCTTTGCATAATTAATATGAATCTTCATAGTCGCAGGATGAATCGGCTCCAGAGTTCTCAAGCTTTATGAAATCTCTTGGTTCAAAATTCTCTCTGTCTTTTAAAGAATACTGGGTACCTCCTCTGACAGCATAAAGCTCTATGTTATGTTAGGAAAGAATTTTTCTCAATACAACTACAATTGTGTAGTGTGAGGTATCAGAGCACTGCCTTCTTTACTCTCTGGTAAGGGTAGACTCTATATTGGTTATTCTGATCTGTTCCTTCATAGTTCTTAAAATTTTATTTGTTTTATATGTATGAGAGTTCTGCTTACATTTATATGTATCATGTACATTTGTAGTATCTATAAAAGTCAAAAGTAGGTAAAAGATCTGATGGAGCTAGAGGTATGAATGGTACTGAGGCATCATGTGGTTGCCGGAAACAAACAGCAAACCTTTAGAAAACAAGGCAATGTTCTTTTTAGCTGAGTCATCTTTCTGATCCCCATTCTTTGCTGTTTTATGAAAACAGTTTGTCTGTGTCTTTCTCATTAGAAATTAAGATGATTCAGTTCACAATTTTAGAGCATATCATCTCTAAGCAAGTTCTTACATTACTGCTTTAATCAGAGTATGTCTCCACTGAACAAAGTTTTGCTATTAATATGCAAATGAATGCTGTAAGACAGATGACACTTTTCCCCAAACCACGTTCAATTAACATACCAATAACTCTAGATGCTTCTCCATGATCAGAATCAGTACTTCCCTGGATAGGTGTTTTAACACTTCTTTGATAGCAAGAGAAAGAACCCAGTGACACTGTCATTTATTACTGTGACACACATGGAGAGCATACAGCGTGAAAAGAAAATCCTAGAAAAAGGCAAAGAAGGCTCATACACAACAGTTCTATCCATACACTTCTTCCTTAGTCTTCCAGGTTGATTATTGAACCCAGAACAATCATAATTACCTTAAATAGGACACTACGCACTAAAATTGATAAGATTCTCCATCTTTTATATTGGAATAGTATAAACAAGTTCCAAAAGTAGTTATACAAGTTTGCACTCCCACCAGCAATGGAGGAGTGTTTCTCTTGGTCCATATCCTTACCCACCTGTGCTGTCACTTGATTTTTCTTTTATCTTAGCTAAGTGTGTAAGACGGAATCTCAGAGTCATTTTGATTTGCATTTCCGTTTCCCCTTAAGTGCTTCTTGCCCATTAAGAGTTTCCTCTGTTGAGAATTCTCTGTTTAGCTCTGTACACCATTTTTCAAATTAGATTATTTCTTTTTTTGTTGTTGTTGTTTTATTTCCCAAGTTCTTTATATATTACAGATATAAGTCCTCTGTGGGATGTAGGGTTGGTGAAAACCATTTCTCATCCTGTCAGCTGCTGTTGTATCCCACTGACAGTGACCTTTGCCCGACAGAAGCCTTTCAGTTTCATGAGAACCCTTTATAATTGTTGATCTTAGTGCCTGAGCTATTGATGTTCTGTTAAGAAAGTTGTCTCCTGTGCCGACGAGTTCAAGGCAGTTCCTGACTCTTGCTTTTATTAGATTTAGTGTGACCAATTTTATGTTGAGTGTCACCTCCAAGTCCAGAGCTGATGTAGCTTAAAGAAATAAAATTGAAAATTAAAGATTAACCTTCAGACATCGCCCCCAGTCACATTGATAAGTGGTAAACAGATTATTCTTCTCAGCTTATTACA
Organism: Mastomys natalensis; assembly: GCA_021653895.1. Taxonomy (NCBI): domain Eukaryota; kingdom Metazoa; phylum Chordata; class Mammalia; order Rodentia; family Muridae; genus Mastomys; species Mastomys natalensis. Next base: position 1,209,115 of record JAJTUV010001097.1, on the reverse strand, counting down.
TTTTTCCATGTCTAAAGTATTAGCTACTTGGATCAATATGGAATGAAAATACTGTGAGTTGAGGAATGATTTAATGAAATGTATTTATTCATTCATTTAGTAACCACTTATCACCTATTGTATTGAAGACAACATTATAGATTTAGGGGCTTTAAGTATGGAGAAAAGGCATTCTTTTAACAATCAATATGGGTCTTTTACATTTTGAATGTCACCTTAAGAAATGTGTTTATAATTCACAGTACATGCTGCAAGTACATGGCTATAAAAATGAAATTTTTTAAGATAACATCTCTGAATAGTTGCTCATTTCATATGAATTTTCAATCAGTCAGACATATCAGATTCTAATATATAATGATGAAAGCAGCTGTTCACTTGATGACCAGCTTATCAATAGCCTCCCTATTTAGTCAGGTATTTTGACTCATCACAGTTTTCCTTGTGGAAAAGGGTGGCTGGCATTCTGTGTCTGTTTCTAATATTCACGGAAAATAGAAACCTAAAGTTTCCCCCTTCTGACATTTCTGAAACACACAGGACCATGATTGCCATTGCAATGAAATGGATCAGAATAAATCCTCCATAAACAACACACAATTTTTACTCAGTTTTTTTAAACACGTGTCTTACCTTAAGCATTAGTTTGGAGTAATCTGTTCCTATACAAAACAGTGTAATTTTTAAATCAGAATTAGTCAATTATGTCACGCTTTCCATCCTCAACAAGGAAGTCATTATTTAATTTTTTAAGCATACCACAGTTCAATATCACAACATACCAGCTCAATAATTCACACATAAAATATAACTTTTTTATCACTGGTATGATTGAGATACAATAAAAGTTGTTATTTGACAAGTCAGATGTTCATCTTTCAAAAGGCTTTCTTGTTGTGCTGCTGTTTGCCCTAACTACCCTTCAAGGAGTACTATATTCTCTTAAGATCTCATCCCGTGTTTTTAAGTGCACATATTATATTTAGATCTAGTAGGAGTTTGAAGAGTGTTTATATGTACATAGGATGGAATAAAATAATAAAGAAGACAATATCCCAGAAATCAAGACCACATGGTTCTATGTACACATATATCTGCCCTCCTTTTTTTCCTATTTCCAAAGATAGTTAGAAGAAGGAAGGACCATTGGGGATTTTCTCTATAGAATCAATGACACATAAAACAAATTAAAGTACCATTGATAGAATAATCACTACCTGTCAGTCACCACCCTTATTATTAATCTGAAACCGAATCATAGAAATAACAACCAACATTTTAACAAAGTAGTAAATGTAATCCAAACCTTGGATTCCATAGTTGAACTTCAAAGTACCATTACTCTGTTTTATAATATACAACATGCTTTGAAGTGTATATGCATGATGAAAAGTTAAATTTACCTAAATAACAAGCATCTACCTTCACTTACATTTTCAAGAAGGCAATGCCCTGTCATTAACTGGAGTTCCTTACCATGTAAAACATCATTTGAAAAAAAATCCATGCCACCTAAAAGTAATTATTTATCACTGAGAAATATCTTCTTATTGTGTATTTCCAGTTACCCTACATGGTGTATTTAGCAAACTGTTCATAAACTAAATGAAATAAGAGTTTTAGATTTGAAATCTCAGTGAAATATTACAGCATATTCATTCTGATCCTGATTCACTTTATTCATCACAATCAGGAAAACACCTTCCTTGATTGATTTCAGGATTAAAGTTTCACCATTGTCTTTCTTCATGCTCCATGATGCTTGCAGATGATGTTTTCTCAGAAAAAAAAAATAGCTATTTGGCATTCCCCAGCATCCTCTTGGGAAATATAATAGACTCTAAATTTTTATTCCCAACAGAAATCATCTTACAATTTTCAAATTTTAGAATCCAGGTTTTTGATAAATATTTGAGATGCATCAACTGAATTGATTATTTTCAAGCTAAAACTTTTTCTCAGACTCCACTTCTTTAAACTTGTTTTTTTTTTTATAAATTTTCTGTTTATTCTCCTCAATAAATAGTTAATTAGTCAAGGGAAAGGCTATACATTCTTATTCAATATTATAGGTTTATTCCTATAATCAAGGGATTATGAAGCCTTGTCAATTTTATCTGTTAAGTAAGTCCAAATTCATCTACTTTTCTATTATTTCATATCCAAGGACAAAAATCATTAATTTTTCAAAATGATTGAAATGAATGCCCCAAGGGATACAAAAAAGATAAAGAGATCATGAACAAATGGCAGACAGACCCAGGTTGTTTTGAATATTGAATAAAAAATAAAATCCTCCAATCTCTCTCTCTCTCTCTCTCTCTCTCTCTCTCTCTCTCTCTCTCTCTCTCTCTCTCTCTTTCTCTCTCTCTCTCTCACACACACACACACACACACACACACTACAAACATATTTAATAATTTTTCATGTGGTAGATTATACAAATATTCAGAAGATTTCATTGTTTTAATTTTCCTTATGGAAAGTAGATTTCCCCATTCCCTGAGTTTAGATCCAGCCATATGACTTACATATGCCAGGAGTTGAAACTGGAAAAGATGCTGATTCATTTCCTGTATTCTTTCCCTGATAGGCTTCTTGGTTTTATGCCTGCTGTCTCGTGCCTCTGACATCATGTAAAGCGTTTACTTGAGGCTGGCCAGTGGCCAGACAGTGCAAAGAATTCATGAATGGCTGAGAAGAGCTTTCAGTCTAATCTCAATCACAAGATAAATAACTCTACGATGATGTGGAATATATAGCTGGACCTCTGTGTATTACTAACTTCTTTGCATTAGATTGCTGTAAAGAATTATAGAGGCTGATGATTAATTGATTTTTGTTGGTCTTGTTTGTTTTTACAGAAAATAAAAAGTATTGATCACAACAATATAATTGTTATTCAGTAACATTCCCTCTGTGGGTCCAAATTTATTTCACAAACCCCTCTTTCTTCAAGTACCATGTCATCTTGGCCTCCCTGAATATTTAAGACCTTACCAGTAATTAATTCTTCACAGGATAAGAGGTCATCTTTACTTTATCCTTTCCATTAAAAAATATTTAGTACCTTTCATCTTTCAGAATCTTGACATAGTCTACTTAGTCAAAATTATGTTGATATAAATCTCACATCACATGTGTTGCTGTGATTTTTACAATTGATTTCAATCATTAATTAAGTCCCACACTGGGCATGAATATGTAATTACTGAGTTAAATCAGAACAAATAAAGCAGTGCAAACAAGATGAGTAACTCTTCTGAAGGTCCTGTCAGTTGCTAATATTTTAATACTTGCCTACTGAATAACGTCGATGCAATGAAAATATAATTATAGTAGTTGGGGGTGGAGTTGAAAAAATGCCTAAAAAACAATGGTACAACATCAAGTAAGAAACAGGAAACTATTGAACGTAGGTTGAGTGATTTTCCTGAATAGGCAATAGATAATAACTTCAAATTTTGATCTGGTTACAGTAGGGTATCAATGAAATAAGTCATTTCCATTACTATAGCAATTACTAGTCACCTTATTAAATGGTTACTTGATTCACAGTTTTTGTACAAGATCACGTCGCTCCATAACTTTGGATTTCAAGTTAAGCAACATCTCATGGATGAATGGGTAGCAGAATAAAACCAATGGCTAAGATGCATAAGGAATGAGTCTGGATGGTGTCCCACAGACTCCATTCAAAGGCGTACCTACAATGATCTAAATAGCTCCTGCTCTACATATACAAATAAACTGTAATTGTTGTAAATTCACTTACCATCTGCTCATAGATAGGTCTCAATGAATCTTACTCTCTAGAAAACGACTTAGACTAAATGATTAGAAGTACTGAATTCTCAGTATAGTAAAATTTCTACCAAAATTACCAACTTTCTTGTGTGTTGTTGTCCCCTGTCCCCACCCTATCCTCACCCTCACCCCACCCTGAGCAGCATCTCTGTCCCTGGTACATTAATCCTTCACAAGACTAAACCCATTCTGTCCCACTGAGGCCATACAAGGTAGTCCTCTGCTGCACAAGGAACGAGGACCACAAACCAGCCCTTGTATGCTCCCTGGTGTCTGGTTTAGTCTCTGGGAACTCTGAGAGGTCCGAGTTACTTGACACTGCTGTTCTTCCTGTGGGGTTTTGATCCCCTTTGGCTCTTTCAGTCCCTCCTCTAACTCCTCCATATTGGTCCCTGACCTCAAGCCAATGGTTGGCTTCAAGTATCTGCATTTGTCTCAGTCAGTTGCTGATAGAGCCTTTCAGAGGACAGCCATGCCAGGCTCCTGTCTGTACACTTAATATGACCTCAGTAATAATGTCAAGATTTGATGTATGCACATGGGATGGATCCCAAATTGGGCTGGTCACTGGGTAGCCTTTCTTTCATTCTCTGCTCTGTTTTTGTCCCTGTATTTTCTTTAGACAGGAACAATTCTGGGTTAAAAATTTTGAAGATGAGTAGGTAGCCCCCTGCCTCAACTAGGGGCCATGTCTATCCACTAGCAGTGGTCTCTTCCTGCTCCATGTCCCCAATGTTGGGCATTTGGCTAGTGTCATCCCCATTGCGTCACACACAGGGGAGATGGTTCAACCTTTAAAGGCTTGGCTCATAGCCAAAAATGTAGCTAGATTTAAAAAAAAAGTCTAAAATCTGATTAAGCAAGGCAGAGTTTCCTAGTTTAGATAACAGGTTTTAAAATAATTGATGTTGTTTGACATTTATAGAAAATAAAATAAAAATGTAACTCCCTGATAGGATAAAAGATAGCATTACTGTTTAAATAACATACTAATATTAATCAATCACATGTAGGATATGAAGATAACAAAAATTCCATATTGTTTATGAAAGCTAAATTTTCATGAGGACCATTATATGCCTATTCCTTAGTTGAAACTACCAAATGCAACCCATTATGGGAATCTCTCTAGGACTTTTTTAAAAGGACTGAGACCAAAACTTCATGTTTCAGTTTATCCTTCCCAGTGTCTGCCATGGTGTAAAAGAATCTCTCCTTTTTTGTATGAATTTCTAATCATTGTGATATGTTTACAGATCTGAGAATCACTACTCACAGGCAGCAGACTCCAGTTTACTTTTATTTCTCGATATACAGAGCACTCTTTCCTTTATTCTTTTCCCCACAATCATTTTAGAAGGAATCTCTAAGCTAACAGCATTTTCTCGTTATTATAGTACACACCATTTCTCACAGTTGAAAATACACTCCCCTATGGGCTACATCTCCCTTAGCCAGAGATGTTTTGCATTGTTTCGCTGTCAATCATCCTTTCAGTAGTAATCGCCTATCAATTTCACAACCCCTGTCAAACGTTTTTATGGCACCTACGATTGATGTGGCAGGCACTGCTTTCCAGAGCACGGGCATCAGTTTTGAACACTGTTTACAGGACTAGGAGCCATCTCTTTGCCAGGCTAGCAGTGATTATCCTGAATGCTATTGAGTAGTTGGAACAGCTTGAGATTCAGAGGCAATTCTCCCTGCACAATCATCAGACAAACTCAGCATGCTGGATTTCTTTTGCCAAAGGGGTGAACAAACAACTCGAAGTTCAAGAGAATTCACTTTATAATTCAAAATCTATTAGAATGTATTCCAGCATTATCAGGGGAAGCTAACAAATTGAACTGCTGCATATATGTAAGCTGTACGGTATATTGTGAGCAAGCATATCTTGTTTAGTGATTGCCAAAGTCAAGGTAATTAATATGCCCACTGCTTCATATCTCCACCTTATTTTCTGTGGAGAGAATACTTAAGAGTCAATCCTGGAGCAAAATTCAAGAATACTCTGTATTATATATATTTATAAGCTTGTGCCTTTGCTTTCTAGAGCTTATTTAATTTATCTGAAAATTTTTCACTTTTCTTATACTTTTATTTATTCCCTCAGCCTCGCATGCTTGTAAAATAATATTCAAAATTCAAAACTCAAATATTATTTTACCAATGATAAAAGGGAATTGAAAGAGTTTATGCTTGGTGAAGCCTTAAAAAGTAACACAACAGTTGTTTTGTTTGTTTGATTGTTTGTTTTGCAACTTCAATTTTACCTTACCATCCAATCTTAAATAAAAACAAACAATTTTTTATATAACAACATTTCAAAGCTGAACTCTTACTACACCAAAGCAGATCTTTTGGGCATTTGGTAATTAATGACTTGAAATACTGTCAATGTCAGACAAATGAAACAATATTCTAGAAAGAGATTAAGCTTATGTTGGTCACATCCACAAAATTTAAATATTTCATAACTTTTCTTAGCATCCATATTCCTTCAATTTCCTTATAAATTCTCCAGAATAGCAAACAATTTTTTTTATGCTTTTCTAATATCTCACAAACATGAAGAAAACCCACACTAACACTTTATGATTTTCGAGGTGAGAATTACTGAAACTCAGAGTATCCCAAATTACTTATATCCATCTCCACATTGAGATGTTTGCTCTACTTTGTTATAAATGTCATCTTAGGGATGAGGTCACCTTATCTTTCATTGAAACTCAGTTAATAGGGCCAACAGATGTAGAAATAAAAAACTAATAATGTAATACCCGCAGAGCTATAATTCTTACCTTTCTAACGATTTACTTTAATGTGTTTTTAGGTGGACTGTTATAATTTATATTGCTATGTCTCCTAAAGCTTGTTTTCTAGTCTAGGGGTAGAAGTGGATATCTGCCCAGATAGCTAATTTATTTTAATTAAATCCTCCAGGTCTCTTTAAAATCCAAATATCTATGACCCAATTTTAAGGATAAATTGTTGATTATTACCTCTCTACCTCAAGAACATCTGAGGGCATCGGAACAGAGAACTCTTACATACATTTATTAAAGATGTGTGTCTTTTCTTACTGTCTGTATTTGGTAAGTTCCTGAAAGGTTCTCAAACAGGCTCCTTGATTGACTGACCTTCCCATGACTCTTTCCAACACTCCCTGATGATACTCACTGTACTTTACACTGCACTGAAGCAGAAAACAATTCCTCCTTCATCCTGATCATGCCCTTGAGGTAACCTCATTGAGATGACTTTCCTCATCATGTTCATGCAAGTTCACAGAACCAGATGAAATCAGAACCCGGTGAGCAGAGGAAATAAGCAGATGAGGAGAATCTTATTAAAAACAATTTTGCTCTTTTTTCAGGTGGGTGTCTGTTAGAAGTAGCCAAACTGGCACATTATGGCTAAACATCTTCAAAAATGTAAGATTTTACTTAAAAATATTATTATTGGGTCAGTAAGAGGGCTGATAATGGAAAGACACTTGCTGGATAAATCTACCGTCCTGATTTGATCTCTGGAACCATGTGAGGTGAAAGAAAACAACCAACTACAAAAAGTTGTCCTCTGAGCTCTATAAACTGTGTGTAAACTATGACATACACACAGGCACATACAACCACATACACACACGCACACACATACACACACACACACATGCACATACAGGCACACACGTACACATTCACACACATACAAACCCACTGAATAAAATGCAAAAACTACTCAAAATATTATGATATTGATACATTATAAAATATGTATGCAATTGTAAATATGATTGTTTTCTGTAGAATGCATTTCATATTATGACAAACATTTTTACTTATTTGTCAGCAGAATCACATTTTATGTGTTCTTGGACATGTGATTCTGTTTTGTTGTTGTTGTTGTTGTTTGTGGGTTTTTTCTTAAAACAAACAACAACTATTTCTCAAGTTTTAAAGAAAACCATATGTTGGTTTGTTTCCATCTTAATAATAACAAAATTACCAAATGAGCTCCTCAAAATTATTTTAATTCATGTATATTTAACCTCAACCTTTTAGGATAAAATCCAGTAAATAGTTTTAGTAAGAAAACAAAAGACAAGGAGTTAAAGAAATAGATGAAGGGAGAGAAGGAGAAAGTCATCTTTTAAGACAGCTTTTTAAATACCAAGTTTATATATATATATATATATATATATATATAAAACTAGCATATATCCAACGAAGTAAATTCACTCCTTTTTGCTACTTATAATATTAATAGTAATTGTGTCACTATTGCTCTAATGCACCTGAACAGTCAACTGCAGTTAACATGTGAAAATCAAAGCATGGGTGAACTTCATTCAGATCTTAAGAGATATCTTTTAGAGGATTTTCAGAAACAACAATCAAAATACAATCAGTATATAGAAGATAGGATACGAATGGAGAGAAACTAGCAAAATACAGACAAAAATGAAAGTAGTACAATTTTTCAAATTGAGATGTAAAGTCCTTCAAAATAGCCTTTATCACATTACAATCAGTTTGAGCCAACCATAATGTGATCACTTATCTTGGAAAATACATAGATATTTATAAAATTTGTGATAATATTCTCATCTGATGATGTAATCTTCTGGTATCCCCTTTGTCCTTCCATTACCTAAGTCCTATTGTAGTTAGCTAGAAATTCTTCTTGATGGGAGCCTTAGAGGTGTGAAAATTGGGACCTATTCTATAGGTATCATGCTCTTTTGCTATACAAAACTTGTGCATTTATGTACTCATTCCTGGGGCATAACTACATGCCACAGGAAAGACTGATTAAAATCATCAAAGAAAATATGATCTGCTAGGTAAGGCAAGAATTGGATCTACAGCAAAAGTTATTTGTTAATTGCTGTATTTTGTAATCAAATGCTCTTGTTAGAATAATACCTATTTTCAAGAAAAATATCTATTATGATTTTTAAAAAAATAAATGAGAAAGACAAAATTATAGATTCTAGAAAATATAAAAAATATTAACACAGAGTGTAAAGTTTCTATGTTTCATTACTATAAATAAAGCTATACATTTTACTTTCCAAGTATTTTATCTCAGATTTTCTCTCCATAAAAGCTGGAGTTTTGAGGCCATCTGTTAAAATACATTCCTCATTTGGAGAAGGTATCCAGTCATGCTGTTTTTATAAATGACATATATATTTCCGTTCATAGACTTGATAAATATATATGAAAAGTCAGTATGGCTATGTCTTTCTGTGGATCTTTATAGTCTGAAATTAATTTTGATAATTTTGAGATGCTATATAACAAAATGTGTCTTAGATGGTTTTCACATGCATTGGCCCTGGGAAGTCAAAGTAACTCTCTGATTTAACATCAGCCATGGCTTTCTAGAGACCACTGACTGAGAATAAACTTTCACTCAGTCAAAAGGCCAGAGGTTACTCCATAAGTTTAGATGAAGTTCAACATTTTTATCATTGAAAATATCTTTTCACAGCAGACATCTATATATGTAGCACTAAGTCAAAGAAAAGTCATCAATTTGAAAGTAGGGGTGTCGTGTATGGGAGGAGGTCAAGGGAGAACAGTGGTGCAAATGATTGATTCTATTTCAATTAAAACTCTGTTAAATATAAAATTTACAACTTTGTTGTTAAGTTTTCATGGTACTCTTTCATTCATAAGTCTCACTTGATAGCTGCTATACTTTAATCCTAGGTATTTTATCACACAAAACAATGTATGTTTTAATAACTTTACATTTTTAGACCCGAGTATTGTAGATCAGCTCAGACAGTTACAGTCACTTACACGCACCATGTCTATAGGCTTAAGAGTCAACATTGTACTATTTAAAGCCAGTGCTGAAAGCAGGATTGCCGCAATATACTTTGTGCTAATCCCAAGTTGATAGCTTTCCATCCAACGTTCTGATTGTAAGAACCGAGTAAGACTCAAGTATTTACAGTTTTAAACAAAACAAAATAAAACAAAACCAAACCAAACAAACTAGATACTTTGGATCCTTGAAATCTGGAAGAGCATTTGGCTTTAAAAAAAAATTAAGACACACACACACACAAACACATACATCGCTTGCAGATACCTGAGGGAAGACTATAATACCCTCATGCTTTACACTGTACCATAGTCTCAAGAAAATAGTCCATCTCTTAACTTATGTTAATATATTATAAATTGTTTATTTTACCAGTTATAATAACTGTTAATTTTTTCTCATGAAATGTATTATAAATTCTATTTCAGGTTGTAAGTTAGATCTGTTTGGTAATTTTCTCTCTTTTTGTTTGTTTTGCTTTTGCTTTTGCTTTTTGTTGTTGTTTTCTTTTCTTTTACCCCTTTCCTAACATTGATTTCAGAATTTATTTAGCTTAATAATGTTTCTGAATGTCAGTAACGACTTACTGTACTATACACAAAAGGAGCCCTAAATATATCAGGAGCGAGCCTTAAAAAAATGATTGTTCTCATGGTTGGGAAAAAATGTTTTGCATGTTTGACATTAACATAGTGAGATGAATTGATATTGTAGAGTGTTATTGGTCATTAAGTCCCACCGTAAGCTCCTTAGGCAGCCAGGGAAGTTTCCCCTAGTAAGAAGAGAAGGCAATGGGAAGATAAGAACAAAGCCTGGAATCAGATAACCATAGGTCAAGGAATTCTGCCCAGAGAAAGATGGAGTAAAAAAAATATATAAAACTTCAAAGAGGCATCTTCGTAAGCACATAGAGATGATTGCAGAAATCCATAGTGGTCACAAGACAGAAAATTAGTGACCATGAAGTGCATAATCCCCAATGGTATACTTGCAATGCAACCTGTACATCTGTTGTTTAGGGAAAACACAGAAAAAGAGAAAGACTGTGAGAGATTAAAGAACAAGTTGCCTTTTGTGGGACTGTGTCCTCTAGACATGACAGGGAAGCTGCAACCATAAAATCTCAACAATATGGCTACTGAAACAATACCAAAATAATGTAACACCAGATAACACACAAAGGTGAATATGAGGACGTTCATAAGGTCTATTCCTAAATGAAGAGCTACAGACAATCAATGGCTACTGAGAGGAGAAGAACCAGTTTTCTTCAGAGACACATTGCGTGGTAGATCATCTAATTTGTCAGGGCTAAATTCACATACATATAAGCATCAATAAATGTAATCAGTAGATTATCTGTGTGTGGTAACAATATGTGAAGGAGTCATGAACTTAAAGGAGACTAGCTGAAACCCGGGAGGAACTGTAGCAGAGGAAGATAAAAGAAAGTGATGTAAATGCAATACTCACTTACATGAGATTCTCAAAAATACAAAAATGTCTCTTCTCAGAGCTGTCAAAAAAAAGCCTGGCCCTGATGACCAAGATTTTCTACTCCTAGAGTCTAGGACAGTAAAAAATAATCTTATTTCACAAGCATGTTTATCATGTGTAGTTTATAGTAATGGAAAATAAATATCTTATTTTCCTGCAAGCAATCATAATTAGCATAACAAGAATCACAGATCCTGAGTCCTACAAAAAATTGGGTACCTTCTGGGAAAGTGACACTTTTGTGATTAGGTAGCATTCTTTGTCCCCATTTTCTTTGGTCTCTATATTTCCCATAGCATGAAGCACTTCCCCCAACTAGTCCGCCACTTCTAACATACTTCCATGACTAACTTTATCTGTTTCTCAAATGTGAGTTTGTGGAAGGAGAAGATGCTCTGGTCCCGACCATCAGCGAAGCACTTGTTTTGAGACTCTCTCCATCCAGCAGTCTTGGCATAACTTTGATCTTGCCTGGCTGTCTGAGGTTCTCAACTGCAGCTGTTGTTTGTCTATGCTCAGTGGTGTGAGGGCAAGGAAGAAATGGGGGAAATGAGCAGAAATAATAGCTCTCTCTAGATTGCCTGCTTCTCTTTCAAAGCACCAAAGCTTCATGCCATCTACCCTAGCGGCGTGCCTTCTACACTGGGGCACACCTGCCTCTTATCCTCAGGGGTTTCTCCTACTCCTTCTCTATAATTACTTTCTTCCACATGCATCCATTTCCACCCTGGCATCTGTACACTGTGCAGAGAGAAAGATTCTGCATACCAGGTTGTCATCTTTTTGTGAGCCAGAAACCTCAGATACTTATTTAGACTCTCTTTTTGCAGCTGCTGGTAGATTTTATCTATTCAGAAATAGAAATAAGCTTAACTGCACACATGTGTGCCTTCCACCTTTTGAAAGCAGAGTCCTTTTTTTATGGATATGAATTTAATTCTCACAGACTAATTGTTTTCTATATTATGGAATTGCTTTTGCAGATGACATTTTTTTAAAAAAAATACATATTTTGTTTATTTGTTTGTTTGTTGGTGGTGGTGGGATTCTGGGGGGGCAGGGGTTGATATAATTAGAAGTCGAATGTTGCCTGGTTTAAATCCCTGACTGCTACTTATATGAGTATTCCCAGCACCTGATTTGGAGAATTGAGTTGCACTTTCCTTCTTTAATTCAAAGCACCTTCCAGAGTCAGCTGTAGGTATCAGATTCACATGGAAGCAGCAAGTACCTAAATAAAATAATTTGACCAGTAAAAATATGGTTAAAAAGAACTTTCAAAAGTATGGGGGACAAAATGTAGCTTTTCTTACACGGAATCATTTAAGTTTCCAATTGATTTTAGAGTAAAGTTTTTTTCTTTTTTCATACAGACAAAACTGAGTTCCTCACTCAGTCTAGTTTTTGCATATGTATTGGAAGGTTTGTTTCTCTGTAACTCAACGTATGAATCGAAAGTCTATCCACAGAGTAGAATCTTGAACTGATAGTAAGTCAGGAAACGGGCAGACATAGATGACATAATTTTTTATACTAGTGAAATAATTCTTAATTTTTTTTATTAAAGGTTGTTTAGATCCTAACGTTATATTTTTTAGATATATAAAAGGAAACATCTGTAAATTCAGTTTATAATTCAAAGAGGCAAAGGCTGGGAACTCACTCTAAGGCTGAAATTGATGCCTAGTCTAAAGCTTTGCTAAAGGATGGTCGTGATTAACGCTGCACTCTATGGGAGAATGTCTTTGCTTGTGTGAAGAGCGGGTAGGAGTTCACAATGGGACTAACTATAATGATCTTAGTGGTTTGACCAAAATGTCTTTCAAGATACTGCATCTACATTACCGAATCTGTAAGTGGGTTCCAGAAAAGCATAAAACAAACAAACAAACAAAAAAACAAAATTGTAACCGAGTTTTTTTTTCTCAATATACCAAAAGAATAGAAAGAATAATTTCTCAGTCAAGTTGTGTAACTGAAAATGGCAGATAATCTGAGTCACTGAATATTGGATTGTGTAAAACAGTGGTCTGTAAAGAGAGAAATGTGAATTCTAGTTTTGTCCTTAATAACAACCTTGGGTACACTGTAGAAGTCACATAAAATCAGTATAATCTTATGAAAAGTGTGTTATAATTTCATCATCAACTAGCAGTTTAACATTATTACATTATTCAATGTTTATTGGTGGAAAGCAATCAATAGGTTGAATATCATCTACCTATCATATAGCTATGCATCCACTTCACGATCTTATAGTAACTATCTTAAGAAAGTTGATTTTTATCTAAAAGCCTAGCTATTTGAAGGATTGCTAAATCTATACACAAGATTATTAGGCTGTACGCTGAGTTCAGAGTCAATGCACAGTGTGAATTCAAACTACTACAGGTCATCTGTTTGATTCAGGCCAAACATGCATTCTGCTTCCTTCTCTGTGGAGAGTGAAGAAGAATTTATCCCATTTCTCTTCTTCAGCTGTGGTCATTTGCTTTCATTTTGGGGCATTGTGATGCAGTAGCTCTGCCTTCATCTTTCTGAAATACTCATAGTGAAAGCATAAGTCCAGATATGGAGTGTTTCTTTTCATAAGGACAGCATTCATGCTAGATTAAGTCCCATTAGAATAACTTTAACTGAACTAGTTAGAGGTCTAGCAGTCTCTTTCAAAAGAATGTCCCATTGTGAGAAACTGTGTTAGGAACACATTATGTTAATTATAGAGAATCACATCATAGGCCATAGTATGTGTGCAAGAGTATGGACCCAATACATGTAAATTATCATTTTCACATATAAACAAATACTAAAAGAAGTCTGACCTTAGATTTTTTAGAGAAGAGTTTATAAATTTTTGAATATGAAGAGGAAATTCTTGTTTGCCAGGTTTTATATCTGGGATATCAATAACTAAGAACAAGGTGGTGTGATTTCTAAATGGCTGCTTCTTTCTCCTGGAGGAGATTTCAATTCTAAAGTTCTTCAGAAGCACATCTTAAAAGATATTAATTGGAAAGCTCATGATGAGGAGGTTGCAGTGTTCTTCTGAGGAAAACACTAAGGGAAGTATCTGGGAACCACATAAGTTTACTGTTAGGTCTGCAATCTTAAAAAGCCATGCTGCTGTTAGGATATTAACGATGGTGATTCCCACAGAAATTACATCTTTTAAATGATCATGCATGAAAATACAAAATATCAGATGTTTAAATGTAATCACATAAAGTTTTTTGCAAAACATTTTAATTAAATAGTTAGGGTTTGGAAGCAGTTACTCAATAACAACGTGAAAAACTACACAGTCATACATAGTTTTCACACACCCCGCCTTTTACTTGAAAGTCCTATTCTTTAGGCAAATCTATATTTGCAACTCAGCTTGTCCATTTGCTTTATATAAACATTGAATTGAAGCTAAGCCACGGTTACTCTGAGGCTACATGGGAACAAATGTTGTTGCTATTCTTGTCTGCCTTCTCTTCACTTCTAATTCACTTTATTCCAAAGTTAACCTCAACTTTTAATTCTGAGTATACCCACTTCTGCATTTGAAGTAAAATAATTTAATAATGTCCATTAATCCTTGTACTGTAAGGGGTAACTGTAGTTGACTGGTAAATGGTTATACATTTCACCCTTATCTCCACACTATGTGTAATGTGATTTGAAGCTCCTGTTTTCAATGGGTAAACATATTTGTCTACCTTGAAGTTTATTTTACCAATTTAAATAGTTTGACGTGGATAGATCCTGTCTTACTTTTAAACATGGGCTTCTAGAGAACTTGCATGATTTGGGACTACTAAGGTCTTATTTTTGTAAATATGGTTTTTCTGAATTACTCACTAAAAATTACATCATTGCTTTATCTTACTCACCAACGCCCAAGGCAGTCTCTTCCTAGAAACCCACTGGCCGCAGAACCAGGGAATCAGCCTTCTTTCATCACTTTATCCTTCTGTCTCTGCAGGAAATATGTAACCCACTGTCTTCTTGGAAATCCACTAAACACATCCACTTGAAAATCAGATCCTCCCGGCCCAACAAGCATTTTGCTTTCCCATATAACTTCTCAAACCCCTGCTCTTCTACCTCATCCCCATTCAATTTCTAATATTTACAAACAAGTTCTACGTAAGGTCCCCTGTTGTCACAAGTGACAGGGAAAACAAAAGCAACCCACAGTCACCGTACACTCCCAAACTCAGAAAGTGTAACAGAAACCAAAGAACAGAAAACCACCAAAGAGATATACGGCCAGCTATCAACATCTAAAATTTCAATCATGTCAAATAGAGACGCTTAGATGCCAGCATAAAAATAGTTACCAGCACACAGAAGAATACATTTCTTAAAGACCACAAATGCTACTATAATAGGTCCAGAGAAATGCAATTTACCTGAAGCATAAGACAAGGATTTCAAAATATTACCAAGGAACTTAATGAATAGTAATAAATCTATTAATGAAATCTATGAGCACACAAAAACAATGGAATAAAATGAAGAAAATTATTCAAAGCCTGAAAGTTGAAATAGAATCAAGAGAAAACCCAAACTGAGGCAAAATTAGAAATGAAATATTTAGGAACTCAAACATAAATCTCAGAGCCAAGACTCACTCTCACAATAAAAAACATGAAAGCGAGAACCTCAGGCATCCAGGACAAGATAGAATAATTGTATACTTGAGTCAAAGAAAATATTAAACCTAAAAATCTAGACATCCAGGAAATCTGGGAACCTATGACAAAATTAAATCTATATAAGTATGGAAGAGAGAGGAAAAAGAAGAAACCTAGGTCAGGACACAGAAATATTTGTAACAAAATCATAGAAGAAATGTTATCTAACTTAAAGAAACATATGTCTATCCAGGTACAAGAAAACACAAGAAGGATACAGAACACAAAATAGACTAGACCAAAAAATAAATGCCCCATGATATAAAATAATCAAACACCAAATTTCCAGATCAGAGAAGAATATTAAATGTTACAAGCGAAAAAGACCACATAACATATAAAGCAGGCCCATTGGACTATAAGCCCAAAAATACTCTGGACATTCAAAACCATCAAATTAGAAAGTCTAACCGAAATCAATTTCCTTCATATATACCACCTACCAAAGTTAAATCAAGAACAGATAAACAATTTAAGCAGACATGTAATCTGTGGTGAAACAGAAATAGTTAAATGTCTTCCAACCAAAAAGCCCAGGGCCAAGTGATTTTGGTGAAGAATTCTACCAGACTTTCAAAGAAAAGTTAATTACAATACCTTTCATATAGTTCCACAAAAGAGAAAAAGAAGGAACAACACCCACTTTCTTTTAAAAATGTCACAGTTATGTTGATACCTAAACCACATAAAGACAAAAGGAAAAAATTACAAACCTGTTACTCTTAGAACATAGGTGCAAAAACTTCAACAGTATATATGCAAACTGAATTAAAAATACAGAGAAATAATTATCCACTTTGATCATGTAGGCTTTATCCCAGATGGTTTAGCATAAGTAAACAGTAAATGTAATTTATAACATGTACAGTCTGAAGGACAAAAATTACATGATCATCTCATTAGATGTAGAGGTCTTTGTCAAGAAACAAACCCCTTCATGAAAAAAGTCCTAGAAAGTCTAAGGATACAGGGACATCAACATAATAAAGAAGGTTAAAGCAAGCCCACAGCCAACATCAACATGCATGGAGAAAATCTCAAAGCATTTCCACTAAAATCAGGAGCAAGATAAGATTGTCTCTTCTTTATATACCTATTCAATGTAGTTCTTGAAGCCTTTACAATGAAGGAGATCAAAGTGATACAAATAGGAAAGGAAGAGATCAAATTTATTTAATTTATAAGTGAGAAGATTGTATCCAAAAGTGACCCTAAAATTTACAACGGAAACTCCTACAGCTAATTAACTTTTTCAGAAAAGTTATAGGCTACAAAATTAATACATGAAAACTTTATACTATTTACAAATGACAAATGGACTAAAAAATAATTAAGGGAAATAACAAATTACAGTAGTTTCAATAAGTATAAACACAACTTTTAGGGCCACTCTAACCAAGCAAGTGAAATACTTCCCTTTTCTTTCCCACTCCTTTGGAGTTTTCTTTGATCCATGCTTCACATGGTAATTTTTTGAAACTAATTCTTTCTCACACAGTATCATAACCACAATTGTCTGTCACTCGACTGCTCTAACTCCTCCCCACCTCCACTCTCCCAAAGATCATTCCCATTTCCTCTTCAAAAAGACAGGCTTCCAAAAGTATAGCAAACAGAACAAAATAATATACAATAAGAAAGGCAAAATCCCTCATACTGAGCTTGACAGGGGAACCACATAGAAGGAAAAGAGTTTCAAGAGCAGGCAAAAGAGCCAGAGAAACTCCTGTTTCACAGGATCCCAAGAAAACACTAGCTAACAGTCATAACATATACACAGAAGATCTGGTGTAAACCACACAGGTCCCATAGTTGCTACTCAGCTCTTTGAGCTCATATGAGCCGCTTAGTTTCTCTTCTTCCTCCTCCTCTCTTCTTTCCTCGTCTCCTCCTCCTTCGTCTCCTTGTCTTGCTCTCTCTCTCCTCCTCTCCTCCTCCTCCTCCTCCTCCTCCTCCTCCTCCTCCTCCTCCTCTCCTCCTCTCTCTCTCTCTCTCTCTCTCTCTCCTCTCTCTCTCCTCTCTCTCTCTCTCTCTCTCTCTCTCTCTCTCTCCTCTCTCTCTCTCTCTCTCTCTCTCTCTCTGTCTCCAGTTAATGTCTGACTCCTGACTCTGGGTTTTTGCATCTGCTCTCATATGCTACTGGAGGAAACCTCTCTGATGATGACTGGACAAAACACCAATCTATGAGTATGGCAAAATATCTTTAGGAATCATATTTATTTGTTTGTTTGTTACCAGTCCTTTGTACTATGGTACTATAATAGGTCTCTGGGATATTAGCCTTTAGTTCCTGCCATCCAGGCAGTGAAGGGCATGATCTTTCTTTTGTGACATTTATAATAAACTTTAAAAACTGAAGAAAAAAATTTGATGAAGATAACAGAAAATGTGAAGATACCCTGTGCTCATGCATTGGTATGATATACATGTTACATGTAATATTTAAAACGGAGGCACCCAATCTGGCTTGCTGGTATGGGGCCTGCCATGTTTCCCAACTAGGCAAGGCCTGAGGCCACAAGCAGCAGCGAGTTCTCACAGCTACTGTAGCTCGGGCAGGTCAAATGGACCGTCCCTGGCACCCACGAGACCCAGATGGGAGATGGCCTACCAATCTTCCACCTGTCTCCACGATGCTTGACTGAGCCCAGACCATTCCACCATCCACTCTGTACCCGGTAGAAATGAACTTTAAAGCTTAATTATTATCCAAGGCTTTATATATTTAGAAATGCTCAATTGACAATTTGCCCACACAATTAGAGTTGTTTCCCAATACTAACCTTAAGATATAAATCGTGGGGTTGAGGATTTAGCTCAGTGATAGAGTGCTTGCCTACAAGCACAAGGCCCTTGATTCAGTCCTCAGCTCTAAAAAAAAAATCCAAAACCCAAAATGGAAAGATCTAAATCGTTACCCTGAACTGTCCTGGACCTGTGGTCATCCATGGCTCCTTATCTCGTCCCTCTCCTAGCTCCTCCTCTTCCTTCTCTCCGACTCTTCACTCCGCCCACCTCTCATACAGCCCAATCACTGAGCTTTATACAAATGTAGTGGGACAATATCCCGCTACACATACATATAATAAAGCTATCCTACCAAAAGAAATCTACAGATTCAATATCATCTCAATTGCAATTCTTCACAGAACAATTTTCAACTTCATATGAAAACACAGAAAACTCAGGATAGCTACAACTCTGAATTAAAAATGCTGTATGTATTGCCATTCTCAACCTCAAACTGTACTACATATTTTTTAAAATAAGAAACAACATGGCCTTGGCATAAACAGACTGTTGTTCACTAAAATCAAACTGAAGACAGCATAATTCCATAAACCTGTGGGCACTTAAGTTTTGATAAAGAAGCCACAAATATACACTGGAAAAAAAGCATTTCAACAAATGGTGCATATCAAACTGAATGTAGAAAAATGTGAATCTTTGATAAGTATAACCTTGTACAAAACTCAATTCAAAAAAAGTCAAAGATCTCAACATAAGGCCAATTACACTTATTCTGTTAGAATAGAAAGTGAGAATAAACTTCAACTAATTGACACTGAGAAGGACTCCCTGAACAGCACACATTTAGCACCTGCACTAAGAACAACAATTAAGAAATTATAACTCATGAAAATGAAAAGCTTCTATATGACAAAGAATACCATCATTCAGACAAGACTGCTAGCTATAGAGATTAAGTATAGAGTAAGGCTCTGTGGGGGATTGGATTACCTTAGAAAGGAGAGATAGAATAGATGGTTATGGATGAATGGAGAAGGCTGGAATAGGAGAACCAAAGGGGAGAGGGAATAAAGAAGAGTTAGAGGCAATGGCTAAAACAAAGGGCCATTTGAAGAGTTTTATGGAAACCTACTATGTTCAAGCTTCTGAAAATACATTCTTGAATGAAGGTGATGTAAATGAAATCACCAAACGATGGGAAGATGAATCCAAACTGGCCATCTCCTGTTACCAAGTAGAGTGTCCATTTTACGGAATGAGTTACATCTAATCAAGTTGTTGACCTTGTGACCCCAAGGGAGCTTCCAAACAACCCAGGCTATTGTCAAGTCTATTGCTTATTTCCACAAACTTATGGTAAG
The DNA here is from genome assembly GCA_021653895.1 of Mastomys natalensis. Taxonomy (NCBI): domain Eukaryota; kingdom Metazoa; phylum Chordata; class Mammalia; order Rodentia; family Muridae; genus Mastomys; species Mastomys natalensis. The sequence continues at coordinate 1,189,172 of JAJTUV010001097.1, read as the reverse complement.
GTTCAGTTGCTGGAGACAACATGTACATAATTCATTGAACACAAAGAAGTTGAGCTGGTATCTCCCTAGAGCTTGATCCCTACTAACTAGTCTTCATGGTACTGGAAGATACTGTGCTCTCTAAGAAAAGAGAAAGGTAAATGCAAAACCATATAGAATCCCTATTTCTACAGTGATGATTTGCATACAAGATCTACTAGTGCCATAGTGGCACAACCTTTGGAAGTAACCAACCAATATCTGATTAGATTTAAGGAAATCTAATAAATGGCACACTTCCCAACACTGTGTATGTGGTCAAGAACATGTAGCTAGATAGTCCAGGGATCTAGCGGAAACAAATGCTATTTAAAAAACATACAACAAAACTATCCCTAATAACGTTCTGCTTTATTCATAGATATCAACCTAGCTCAGCCATCAACAAAGAAGCTTCTCCTAAAGTAGAGACCCACAGCTAGACAGCATGCAGAAAGTCAGACTTTAGAATACTAAATGACAAGTCTCCATCAATTCTCTTACTGCTCAGAGAACCCTTTAGAAGAGGAGGAAGAAAGATATAAAAGATGTAGAACACCAGAGAACCAAGGACCTTTAAACATTACAAATAGGTCCAGATAAAAGACTGATGCCGTATGAACTCACAGAGACTTTGACAGCATCAACTGTCCTTCTTCTTGTCTGGACCATATATGACCCATGTTTGAAAATAAAGATAGATGTAAACCAGAAGCTATTTCTAATTCATCACTACTCTCAAATGAAAAATTAATTTTCTCCAGTGGAGTCTTTTGGTGAAACAAAACACTCGTAAGAACAGGACCCATGCCCAACAGCAGAATGCCAATGCAAAGCCAACTCAACAGTATTTCTCGAAGGATTTTTTGTTTGTTTGTTTGTTTTGTTTCTCACAGTGCTATGTCTAGGCATTTTTTTTTTTAATTTCTTACCTGAACATATTATGCTTATACATTACTTTTACCAATTTTGTTTTCATAGGATTTTTCTGTTTGCAAGTTTGTGAGTCTCTGTATCTACATGTGCTTCTTGTCTTTTTTTCTTTTTTATTTATTTATTTATTTTTTGGCTCCTTGTTTTTCGGCTCATCTGTTTGTATTGTTTCATTCAGGTTTGTTTGCTTTGATTTCTCTAATTTATTATTTATTAATTAAAAAAATATATATTTGTTTATTTATTTTTTAGATATCTGCTTGTATTTTAATGAGAGAAAATTAAAAATACGATGTGCAAACCATAGTAAGAATACATTTATGCAAAATATTTTAATTAAAAATATTACTTCCTTAGATTTTATTTCTAAATAGCTGCTAATCTACTGTTATCCTAAGTTTGCCTGTCTTATATATTTTGTTTCTAATTGTTAGATCTTTGTACCTTTAATTTGCCAAAGCATTTTTGCAGTCAAGACTTCCATATCTATATGACCAATGTAAAATTCTGTTTAAAATTTTATTTTTAAAAGAATGCTTTTATAACTGACTTTTTCACTTACTTGCTGTTCTTTCTGACACAAAAGTATTTGTAAGTATCTAAACAATTACTTCATGGTTCTTTCTTTAAAAAGCACTGGTATAGCAATTCCTTGGTTTAATCATCTTTCTGTCTGTCTAGCTAGCTGTCCTATGTAGTTTGAGTGTGTTTACATATTTGAATACTTGCAAACTGCCTATATAACTATAGCCTAATATCACATTGATGTGTCATAGTGTTACATTATAAGTCATATTAATTAGACAAACTTTTCCCAAATGCTTATTTTCTAATATCCTGGTGTTTATAATGATTTGGATTCATTCCAGATAGTTTTCAGAGAGTTTTTGTTGTTGTTGTTTTAGGTGGATTTTTCTTTTTCCTTTGACTCATGTCAATAGCTTTTTATTGAAATCATTTTATATTTAATTTGGCAAGAAAGTATAGAAATGTTAATCATTTCTTAAATTATTCAGCTTCTTTTATGATTCTCAGTAAAGGATTGGGGTTTTATTCACGTACTCTTGTTTCCTCTCATCGCTACTTGACTGGCAATTTATTTGAAGGAAGCTGCTATAATTGACTTATTTATAAAAAGTCATGCATTATAGAATTTTAGTTATTGTTACAATACAATGTCTCTTTTTATTTTTAAATTTTATTTTATTGTACCAGGAAAAATTAATTTTTCTATGATTAAGCCCAAAAAGCCTGCATAAGAACATAATGAATAGGGACTGAGTCAAATACTATTTTCAAATTTGAGGTCACATTCATTCTCCAGTGTATTTAAAACAGAGGTGAGCTTTCCTTTTTGAATCATAATCTCCCTTATTTAAGCAACGAAATTTAGCAAGGCTTTGTACAAATATAAAGGAAATCTTCCATGCGGGATTGTGTCCATCTAACGATGCTGATAATAACTTTATGCTCAGTAATGAGCTAGATTCTTATTCTAGACACAGAGGTATTCTTTAAGGCCATTAACCAGACATGATTCTTTTCCTTTTTATTCTCTTCTTTTCTTGGATTGGGAAGGAATCCTTCTGGCACTAGAGTTCTTAGAATAGAGAATCCAACATATGTATATGTGTGTTGATTTTGTTTAATGAAGCTATTATTATGTCCATACCCAAGAAGAAATTTTCGAGGAAAGATTTACCCAAGAGACTCATGCAGAATTCAATTGGATCATCAAGGATTTACCTTATGCATTACAATTTCCTCATGTTTTTCTTAAACATTCCATAGATTATTATACAATAAGTATTGGTTTATATGTTAAGTGGGATGTTAGAACAATTTGAAGCATAATGGAATGGGAAGAACTGCACCAGCCTAAAGATCTCTTTATGATAACAATGGAATTGGTAAATGGAAACTACAGAGAATATTCCCATGGGTATTTAAAGACATATGTCTTGAAGCAGGAGTAGTGGCCAGTGTTTGCAAATGGTAGAATGAATTCTCTTTAACATAGATGTTGGTTTATCATAATTTATCACTTGGATATTAAAGAAACCTTTTTAGAGCTGGCAAGTGATGGCACATGCCTTTAATCCCAGCATTGGGAGGCAGCAGGCAGATTTCTGAGTTTGGGGACAAGCCTGGGCTACAGAGTGAGTTCCAGGACAGCTAGAGCTATACAGACAAATCCTGTCTCGAAAAAACAAGAAAAAAAAAAAAGAGAAAGAAACCTTTTTACATGTACATTCAATAGAAAATTAGAAATTGTGTCATAAAGCTGTTTACCATTTAGCTAGTCTTTATAATTGTACTGGATGGTTTTGTGTGTCAACTTGACACAAGCTGCAGTTATCACAGAAAAAAGATCCTCCCTTGGGGAAATGACTTCACGAGATACAGCTGTAAGGCATTTTCTCAATTGAGGATGGGAGGGCCCCTTGTGGGTGGTGCCATCCCTGGGCTAGTATTCCTGGATTTTATAAGAAAGCAAGCTGATCAAGACATGGGAAGCAAGCCAGTAACATCCCCATGGCCTCTACATCAGTTTCCGCCTTCAAGTTCCTGCCCTGATTTCCTTTGGTGGTGAACAGCAAAGTGGAAATGTAAGCTGAATAGATCCTTTGCTCCCCAACTTGCTTTTTGGTCATGATGTTTGTGCATTAATAGAAACCCTGACTAAGATAAATTGATACCAGCATAGTGGTTTGAGGAGGGACTGGGAAGGATTTGGGAACTTTGGGCTAGAAGAGTCATTGGGAGTTAAGAGCTCTGTAGGATGCTCTCTAGGAGCTTGGAAGATAATGTTGAGAAAAGTGCAGAAGATGGAGGCCTGGCTTGTGAAATTTCATAGGGAAGATTAAAGACTCTTATCAGGGCTGTTGTTATTTTGATTATGATGATTCTATGGTTTTAGTTAGCTGGAGCTGAAGAATCAACTGTGAAAAACAAGATTCCAGAACTACTAAAGTGAAACCTTTACTGGGACTATTGATGCTGGTTAGCTGGAGATAAGAAAATAGTGGTGATTAAGAAGAGACCAGCAACATTGAGGTGAAATCATCTGGAAAGTGTTCCCTGAGACCACAAAGAGGCTGTCTTCCAGAGATAACCAAGGTTGTACCTTGTGATATAGCTGTACTTGGTAATGTGTAAGAGTCACCCCAGGTGGTACTGGTTTTGAAGGCATGAAAGAGTCATGAAGAGTAGCTGAGGGTTGGAATTGTGAGAGGCCATGGAAGGCCATTGATGAAGATGCAGCCTCAGTTGCAATTGACACCCCAGGGCTTAAGGGGTACTGCAAAGGATTTGAGGCTCGGCACCATGAAGAGAGCCTATGAGCAGCTGTTAGTGAAGCCTAGTTGCAGGAGAAGACACCAGGGTTTTGGAGATACAAGCACCATGGGATAATCACCAAGAACAGCAGCAGCAGTGGAGTGGATTAACCTGAGCTTAGAGTTCTACAGAGGGCAGAGCTGGAGAAGTGACCCAGCCCTTTGGAGGAACCTAGAACATCATGAGTAGATCCAAGACATTGGACAGTTAGATTTTGCTTTTGATAGTAACTGTGCCCTGATATTTTTCCCTCTTGAAGCAGGAAAGTATTTCAGTGAAGCCCAAGTTAAGAGACTTTGAATTGTAAAAGACTTTGAATTTTAAAATATATTGGATATTTTAAAGGGACTGAAATTTTAATGTGTAAGTATTTGTAAAGACTGTGGGACTTTTAAAGTTATTTAGATCTCGGGGATGAATAAGAAAGTAAGGGTTGAGGCTTACTAGTGAAGTGTTTGTGTGTCAAGTTGACAAGGGATCAATTGTACTGGCTGGTTTTGTGTGTCAAGTTGAGACAAGCTGGAGTTATCACAAAGAAAGGAGCCTCCCTTGGGGAAATAACTCCATAAGATCCAGCTGTGAGGCATTTTTTTCAATCAGTGGTGGAAGGGCCCATTGTGGGTGATGCCATCCCTGGGCTGATAATTCTGGGTTCTATAAGAAAGCAAGCAGAACAAGCCAGGCAAAGTAAGACAGTAACATTCCTCCATAGCCTCTGCATCAGCTCCTGCTTCCTGACCTGCTTTAGTTCCAGTCCTGACTTCGTTTGGTGATGAACAGCAATGTGGAAGTGTAAGCTGAATAGATCCTTTCCTCCCCAACTTGCTTCTTAGTCATGATGTTTTGTGCAGGAGTAGAAACCCTGACTAAGACAATAATCTAGGCACTGATTGAGCTGGGGAATGACTTGCCCTAGAAAAAAAAAAAAAAAAAAAAAAAAAAAAAAAAGTACTTTCTGGTTGGATTTGAAACATATAGCATAGAGGGAAATGTACGTCTAGTATTGCAAATCTTTAAAAAAAAAAAAAAAACAAAAACAAAACTGTCATTGGGAAACTCTGGGGCCATAAGAGTGAGCCTACTATTATATTTTGCTAAATAAATATAGTATCAAACTGACCTCTACATTTCTAAATTTTGTTTCTATATACATAGATTTGTGCATTCTCAGATCTTAATAGAGAAGTTTCCATGTACATAGGGTTGTGGTTAATGCAGAAACTCACACGTGGATAAGGTACAGAGATTAAGCATCTGTGATTTCTCAGCCTTAAATGGATGCAGGGAGAATATAATGGTGGAGGTGTTTGGGATGGGACAGGACACCTTAACTCATGAAACTCCAGTAGCTGTGATTGCCTGAACAATATCAATATCAAGCCAATCAACACTCCATCATAGGGAAGGGAGGGGCCTATTGACAGTTCACAGCCTCTCAGATAGGGAGAGTCATTTTTCCTTAATAAAATGGTCCTTAATAGGTCTACCATGCTCTAGTTGAAACCCCATAATCATGAAGTTATAGGTAGGATAAGTTAAAATTGGTGGGATCTTTTGAAATTGAATTTTAGGGGTTAACATAGTTATGCCTCATGACTGAATTTGATAGCACATTTTCATTCCAATATAATCTCAATCATGTCTAAATCTACATTTTTACTTTAACAATCTATGTTTGTTGGCAGAGTTACTTTGTAGTCTGGCTTCACAATGAAAGAAAGAGGATTGGTGACTTGCAGTTGTAAGGACATAAGTCTTTTAAGATTGCAATTTGTAAGAGGTGTGTCTCTTTTAAATTACAACTGATTCCTGAAAAGGTTTTGTTTTAGCCCTTGCTGGTGTAAATATGTCACCTTGGTTTAACTAATGAATCCAAGATGATTACAACAAACTAGTAAACCACATTTCGTATTTCTCCATGATTATAATGGAACCGAATGGGGTTCTGATTGACAGCTTCATAGACCACATGGCAAAATATTCCTGCAAAACAAGATAAAGTATTATTACTCGATGTGATCTTAAAATCAGTACAACAAGCAAAAATTAAAACTTAGAGGCAAGCTTTTACATACATGTGTCTGTCTATCTGTATGTATTTATTGACTATAGATATAGACATTATTGAATTTATTTTATTTAGGTTTCACATTTCTAAGTTATTTATATTTTGTTCTATCTTTATACAACTTTATATATAAACTAATGTAGCTAGGCATCTTTTTCATATTTTCTTTATTTTCCATAATACATCAACACAATAATGTTCAAAAGCATGAAAGAGTTCATTTGAAGAATCATATGGATTCAAAGTCTTCTACGAAAATGATTTTCTAGAAAATTTTTTTATTCTTTCAAGGTGAACACTTTTAGAATCTAATTTTCCAGAAGAGCATTCATTGCATTTAAATGTTCACTCCATCAAAGAGTATAGTGAAAATTTTTAAATGATAAGTTGTATTTACTAAGAATCAATTTGGCTGGAAATGTGATAAATGAAGAAATGTCAATAGATTGAAATATGGTCAGTATCTGTTTGAAAATTTGTATTATCTTTGCTTCTTGTCTTTATATTGTAACTCAAGATATTGCACCATTCATTTTACCTTATAACTTTGTTCTATTTATTGCTCATTTTCTGGTCCATTAAACTTTGAAGTTATATTGATGAGTTACCCCTTAAATACTTCAGTTAAATACATTAAGATTTGTATTTATTTGTTAATTCATCTTTGGCTAATTTCTTACTATGTGTTTAATTTTCCATTGGTTCATGGCTTTTGCCTTGCTTTGTTTTATGTTTTGAAGAATGGTATCAAATTGTCATTGGACTCATGGTATCCCTGACTCTCTGTCCTCAATGATCATACATACATACACCATCACTCTTGGTTCTGAGTTTATTGCCAGGACCCATCACAGAAGAAATAAAAACTATATTATATTTAGTCTGGCTAAAATAAGAACCTGAAATAATTGAATTAGAGTTCCTTGAGAAAAGATTGCATCAAAAGATGGGCATAACTTCCATACAATAATGATAAGCTACAATCAAAGTTCAAAAATAATCCTAAAATATATACACACACACACACACACACACACACACACACACAGAGAGAGAGAGAGAGAGAGAGACAGAGAGAGAGAGAGAGAGAAGAGAGGCAGAGAGAGAGACAGAGAGAGAAAGAGACAGAGAGAGAGACAGAGAGAGAAAGAGACAGAGAGAGAGACAGAGAGAGAAATATGAATGTCTTTGTTTTGATTTTATTGCTGTGAAGAGACACCATGACCAAGACAACTTTAATAAATGCAAACATTTAACTGGAGCTGTCTTACAGTTTCTGAGGTTTAGTCCATTATCATCATGGTGGGAAGCATGGAAGTGTGCAGGCAGACATGAAGCTGGAGGAGCTGAACGCTCTACATTTTGATTAGAAGGCAGCCAGAAAGAGACTGGAATTCTACACTGGAGAGAGCTTGAGCACAGGAGATCTCAATGCCTGCCCCTGCAGTAACACACTTTCTCAAATAGAACCACACCTACTCCAACAAGGCCACACTTCCTAATAGTGCCACTCCCTAATGGGCCCGGCATTCAAACACATGAAGCTATAAAGGCTATGGCTATACCTATTCAAAGCACCATAATATATTAAAGTAGTTATGCCAAAATCAGTAATTTTAATGTGCAACAGAGTAGGAATGCCAGAATAGACCTACATGCATTGTTATAGTGTTACTTTTGGGAATTCTGGGGGAAAGGGTAGGCTGACCATTTTAGAACAAAAAGGCATATAAAAATTATATATTTCAGCTTTTGGCAAGAGATACAGGCTTGCCTGTTTAGCACCCACAATCAGAAGATCCTCGATTCTCATATTTTCCAAAGGTAAAGTGTGTATTTCATGAATGGCACTAGGAAATTGTGAGTGAATCTTCCACTGTCTTCTTATCTCTTCAGAGTTTCATACAGGTGTCAGGACTACCCATGACCATAACTCAGGATGGTGAAAAGAGTCTAACTAAACCTGAATTTCCAAAATCCATGTCAGACTAGTCTCCTAGCTTGGAATTGTTCTCAAAACGAAGATCATATTTCAACTTTTTCAAGATTCTTTTTTTATTTTTCTTCTATTTTCTTTATTTACATTTCAATTGTTATACACTTTCCCAGTTTTCCCTCCAGAAACACCGTATCCCATCCCCCCTCCCCATGCTTCTATGAGGGTGTCCACCCACCCATCTACCCACTCCTGCCTCCCTGCCCTGGCATTCTCCTACACTGGGGCATCAAGCCTTCACAGGACGAAGGGCCTCTCCTACCATTGATGCCTGACAGGGCCATACCCTGCTACACATGTAGCTGGAGCCATGAGTCCCTCTATGTGTACTCTTTGCTTAGTGGTTTAGTCCCTGGGAGCTCTATGGGGGGGATGAGGGTCTCTTGGTTGATATTGTTGTTTTCCCTATGGGATGGCAAACCCCTTCAGCTCCTTCAGTCAATTCTCTAACTCCCATTGGTGCCTCTGTGCATAGTCCATTGGTTTGCTGCGAGTGAGACAGCTATATCAGGCTCTTGTCAGCAATCACTTCTTGGCATCTGCAATAGTGTCTGGGTTTGGTGTCTGTGAGTAGGATGGATCCCCAAGTGGGGCAGTCTCTGGGTGGCCTTTCCTTCAGTCTCTGCTCCATACTTTGTCCCCATATTTCCTTTAGATGGGAGCCATTCTGGGTTAAAAATTTGTAAATGTGTAGGTGGCCCCATCCTCTAACCTTGCCTAACCTCTGAATATGGTCTCCACAGGTTCTCCTTACCCTTTGTTGGGCCTTTCAGCTAATCTCATCCCTGTCCTGGTAGTCTCTTCTTTCCTGGCATCTGGGACTTGCTGGTGGCTACCCACAGTTCCCCATCCCCCATTGATACACACCTCCATTCAAATTTCTGAACCTCTTTATATCATCCCGTTTGTCTCTTCCCATACCTGATTCTGTCCCCCTTTTCCCTCTACCCCTCCTCTATTCCTCCCAAGACCCTCCCACCCTCTACCGCCAGTGAGTATTTTGTTCCCCCTTCTAAGAAGGATTGAAGCATCCACATTTTGGTCTTTCTTCTTCTTGAGCTTCATATGGTCTATCAACTGTATCTTGAGTATTCTAAGGTTTTGGGCTAATATATATAAAGAACTCAAGAAGTTAGACTCCAGAGAACCTTTTCAAGATTCTTGATGTTGGCTTTCTATAACGTTCTTAGATAAGATTAGGTAATAAAATAAGGAAGTATATATTTGTTCACTTTGTCTCAGCAGTCTAAGTGATTGGCATATGAAATTACCCTGTTGAGTGACTCCTAGATAAGACTATTAGGGTTACATGAGTTAAGGATGTTTTCATTAAGAGGAGTTAATATATCATGCTGAGTAGTTTATTTTGAAAAAGCATATTTAATTCATGACATGATATCATTACTATTATTTCTTGTAGGACAGCACTTATAAATGTCAGAACTGGGGGAATAGAAATAAAAAACTTTCCAAGGTTTACTGAAGTTGTGCTCTCTACTGGTATTGATGTCAATTCATTAAAAGCAATGCTTAGGTAGCATTCCATATTATGTGATGTTAATTGCTTATTTGTAAAGAAGCCATTTATAAAACAGAAGTTCATTCAATAACAGTTTCTATCAAAAAGCTACATTTTGAAAAGTAGAGATTTTTTACTTCAATTTTCATGAATGTAATTCCACTTTGCTCACTAACTGTTACATAAATTTATTTATTGATGTTCAAACAAATAATCAACTTTTAAAACAAGAATTTATAATTACTTCTGGAAATACTTCTAGGCAAATTTTTATAAAGGTGGAAAATCTTATGTGAAATAATCATGAAAAATTGGCAATGGGGTGATGGCTCAAACATTAATGTGCTTAACACACAGCTAGAAGACCAGCCTTTGGATTTCCAGAACCCTAACAAATGCTAGGTGAAGAAACCAATCTACTCAGAATTCCAACCTGGGAAATGAAAACAGATCTCCAAAGCAAGCTGACTAACTTATCCTCCATTCAAATCAGATCTGGGTTTCATTAAGGAGTCTTTCATTAAATCAGGTGAAGGACAATTGAAGGAGACTTTCAACATGATGCTTGGTCTTATAACTATATGAGCAAATATTATGTCCACACAGAGACACACTCATACTGCACAAATGCATGTGCATGTGGGCAATCATATGCTATATATAATGCTATGTACAATATATATTCATATATATCATATATAATCATGTATATATTCATATGCATATAAAAAGAAGAAAAAACCTGTTGACTTCTCATGTAGAAGTAACATGATGAGGTACAGTATTAGATTTTTATATCTCTGTTATTGAAAGTTTCCACACCACCACATTGACAATATTACAAAACCACATATTATACATATTGATATTTTCCCATAAAGCTTTTTGAAATATATCAATTGGCTATTTTGTAATCTCAAAATATATGTGCTTCACTAATTTACAAGAAATATAAAATGATTATTCCAGTTAGATAATGCCTATTTGATATAGCTTATATGACATTTGGAATATATTGGGCATTTTAATGTTATGCATTTATCTTTTCTATCTTTTAATTATATCTTTTTTTTTCTCATCCATACAGGAAAGTACAATTGTACCTAGAAATAGCCTTTAATTTATCCTTGCATAAATACTACTTTTGTAAACTACTTTCCCTCATGGAAGCATTTCTTTGCATTTTTACTCTCCATGTGATGGCTTAGTAATATGATTTCAACAGCTTCTGTTTGAACTGCAGTTTCAGGCTGACTCAGAAGCCAGAGAGAATGTCTCTTTGCAGACAGGTGTACAATGGGAAAGTATCGCTCCCAACTTTGCAGAGCCCAGGCGACTTCTAGGTTATTATTGGCTTTAATTATCACTAGCATGAACTGCGATATTCTTTACCATTGGTGAGGCAGCTCTCTGCAGAGTGTGAAATCCTTCTCTGCTTTTGAAAATACCCAAGAAATGAACTGAATCACTTCCAATCTGCTGTAACAACTGAACACCCACTGATAAGTATAAGCAAGGGGCAAATTTATCATCACCAATAGAAAATGGGCTTTTGAAAGTGAGATTTGAGACATCTAGCTGGCTGCTTACTACCAGAGAAATCAGCTAAACCAAATCTATTTTCATTTGAAACTTGTGGGCATTTTATTTTCCCTGATTGGTATTCAAGCTGATAAAAAGCAGTCTATTTTTATGTCTGCACTTTATTTAGTGATATAAAATTTAAACTCTAAAATATCAAGATAAATAGTTCTCATAGTTATAACCATTAACTCTCAGCCCCACTTTCTTCCACAATGCCTTCCTTCCTTTAGCTGTTTCAAGTGTCAATGAATGCTTAGATTATGAAAAGACTACACTTATTTTCTCTTCAATTTTGCCACCTATCTAGTATCTTTTCCTTGTCTCTTAAGGTACGGATTCTATAAATATGCAGTGTAAAGACATATGCTGTTGAGACAAAAGTCAGTTCTCAGTGATTTATTTCTCAATGTCATTGGGTTTCAGTGGGTTCTTTGAATCTCAAACTAAGACAACCATGAAGTCTCTATGTGTTTCCTACTCTGAATCTCTGAAAAAGAGATAAAGAGCTATAAAAGAAAGACTGACTAAAAGCAAGAAAAGACATAAGCACAATAAAATATATACTCAACCTTATTATTTAATCATATACATATAAAATTACAAAGTATATAGAATTAAAATATCAACAGAGTTTTATTTGAACGTTTAGTCTCAGACTGCATTTAATAGAATAATTTAGTCTAAAAACCATCAGTGTCATACATTAGTTTTCTATTTTACTTTAATTTTAATTGAAAGTTTATAAGTATTTCTTGGGCACATTGTTTTCATTTCTGAATCCAAGAACTATGATTGACTCTTACTATATTAAAAATGCTACATTCGTCTGAGACCTAGCAGGTAGCCAGCAATATGGCAAAAGCGCATGAACACGAGACTGTCATTTACTGATGTGCAATGTTCCATTCCGCGTGTGTGCCTGCAATTCTTAAATCTTGTAGTTCTTGAAATTATAGGTATGAGAACCATGAGGTAAATCAAATCACAGAAAAACAATAACTGCGAAATCAGTTTCTTTTTGCTTTGGCCCTCTTGTTTCTACAGATGCTCGAAATAGAAAAGCCTGTAGTGGTTTTATAAATGGGCAGAGGAACTTTAGGTGTCGTAGGAAACTGGACATTTTAAAGCTATTCATATAATGTAGTTTTATCTTCAACCCTTTGAAGTCAGTGGACTTCATCCAACACTCAGAGACATCAACACTCAGAAGATCAGGAGACACTGTGTACATTTTAATTGCATGGTAATTCATGACTATTCTAATTGTGAGAGTCATGAATACTGTGTACAATTTCTACTTTCCCAAGCCCATTCTAATGTACTGTTGTATTATAATGTATATTAAACCTGGTATTTCATGAAAATGTGGAGAGGATATAAATGTCTGGTGTATGAAGAAGAATGAAGAAGAGAGAAATCAAAACAAGTAAGTGACTCACAAATCGGATAATATTGCTTGATAGAAGTGTACCAAGTGAATCCATAGATTTTTTTCCCTAATTTTAACAGAACCTCTTCTAGTTCTTAAAATGACAGTTCAACATACATTAAATAAAGATTTGCAATTCAATACCACAATCCCTTCAGAGTGAGCGCTTCTGTCTTGGTGTTCTGAGGTGTGTTCTCACAGTAGTGGGTGTCCCTTCTGCTAGCAGTTAATATTAAACATGCAAATTGCCTCTGTGTTGTGACTCTGCAGGTCACCTGGAGACTTGCCATTTGTGCTATTATGATCAGAGCCAGAGCCAATTTCCTTCAAACCATATTTTTTAAGCTCAAGGGCATTATGCAGAAGCAGTGGAAATGACAGGGCGCTAAGAATATGAGCTGAATGAGCATCCAGCAAAGATATTCAAAGGAATACGACTGAGATAAAAACTGGTTTTAAAAACCTGCCCAGTGATTCAGATGGTGCAGCATCTTTAAGTTTTAAACACTTTGAGAAAGGGTGTGTGGATTGCTCTTCCAATTCTGTGGTATATTTTCAAGGGAACTAGGAATATGTCTAGACTGCCTTTCCTTTTAAAATACTTTCAAATTTAGTCTGGGGGAAATAAAAATGGCATGAAAATGTCAGCTGAGCCTTAGAAGATTTAGGGTGTGCTGCTCAGAGATTTAGTTGAAGGCAGGTATCAGTAACCCACGCAGGTCATTCCACTCTCCTTTCATGTTCAGTGTGAGCAGTTTTTAGATGTGTCTTACAGCAATGAGAATAAGAACCCTCTCTGACCAACAATGGTGACACTGAAGAGATGTTTAAGTGGAAACGCTTACCTGGGAAGGATTAGTAGATCCATCCAATTGTGGAACTCAAGCACAAATCAAAAATGAATTTTCTAAAATTCATTAGGTAAATGTCATCATGGTTTTCTTCACAATTACCGAAATACTCCAATAAAAGTGTCGTTTTGCTCCTCAAATGATATTGAACAACAGAACACAATCTTTACCTTCCATGATGCCCCATTCACCTTCATGGAGAAAAACTAGAAGTCAGCTAATCATGATAGGCATAATGTTTTAGAAAATTTAGGTACAAGCTATCTCGTCATCCTTGGGTACCTAAAAAGTGAGAACAGAGGATTGAGAAAGCAGAAGTTGGTAAAACCATGGCAGTTTAGCTCCTGGTTATGAAAGCAACGAGAGTGTTCAGGACAGTAGAGCATGGTGAGAATGTTTATCATGATGGAAGAGTTGTGGGGAATGGCTGTTGAAAGACTGAAGTTTGAAAGGACGAGAATAAACTCGTTGGCAACAATACGTCTGCATCTTGATCTTTTTTAGACCTGTGCGTCGATCTTTTTTTTTTTTTTTTATTGTTTTATTAGATATTTTCTTTATTTACATTTCAAATGTTATCCCCTTTCCTGGTTTCCCTCCAAAAGTCCCCTATCCCACCCACCCTCCCCCTGCTTCTGTGAGGATGCTTGCCTATCCACTCCCACCTCCCCACCCTCTCATTCACTTACACTGGGGCATTGGGCCTTCACAGGACCTAGGACCTCTCCTTCCATTGATGTCCCACAAGGCCATCCTCTGCTACACATGCAGCTGGAGCCATAGGTTGCTCTATGTGGACTCTTTGGTTGGTGGTTTAGTCCCTGGGATCTCTGTGCATCTATCTTTGTGCTGTCCATCTGACTAGTGTAGGTTGGCCCAAATGTCACACTTCATGGAGCACTTCTGAATCCTATCATCCAGGTATACATTCCTTGTACTTCTATATTCTTTATTTGTTGTGTTTGCATGAGAATGTCATGATCTACTGAGTACTAAAGAGGTTTACGTTTGTCTACAGATTTGGGAAGAGCAGACATCACACCTCAGCATCCACACAACTCCACACACAGCTTCACAGAGTTTACAACTATATTAATTGCTCTATAAATTGTCAGGAAGTTTTAATGAAAGTGAATGCATTAGACAAATATAAGATTTCCATATCACCCAAACCAAATAAGTATCATCTATAAAATCTCAACAAGAAAAAACTGCTCTCAAAAATTACAAAACTAAATGCAGTATTTTATTTATGTAAATTAAGCACTAATTATAAATTTAAAATTAACTATTTTACATGGAAAAATTTAAAATATATATTTATTGTACTTTAATTTAGTATTTTCTAGTATGCTTATTTTTTAAAAACACATCTATTATTTTATATTTCTCATAGGAAGATAAAATATAAAGAGGCCTCTAGTGCCATTAAAAGTTATTTATAATTCTTCATTTGGGAAAAGAAAATCTATCTTAACAGAATTAAGTCAAATTTCTTCTTTATTTAGAAGTTTACCATCTTCTATGGTAGATATTATTAAACATATTTCAATAAATCAAACTTCATTGAAAATTTATCTTACTCTAGTCAGAATGGCTAAGATAAATATAGCAAATGGCAGCTCATGCTGGTCAGGAGATATACTCAGGATGCTTTAGCCTATTACAGACACTCTTACACACCATATTTATTGCTGCTTCTCTGTACTTTATAGCCAGTAGTTGAAAACAGCCTATACATCATCATAGAATGAATATATATATATATATATTTATATATATATATATATATATATTCAATAGACATAGTTTATAGTATATTTACACAATGAAATAGTCCACAGCATTTAGTAAAAAATAACATCATAAAATTCACAAGGAGGAGCTAGAAAAAAAATTGTGATTGGGGTAATACAGACCCCAAAATATAGTTATGGTACATATTCCCTTATTTGTAGATGTTAGCTACGAAGTACAAACAAGTTATAGCCCATGTAGCTCCACAGGGCAGAACTCGTTTCCAGCACTCTAACCTGAACCAAGAACTTGGATGGTTATGTCATAGACCATAAGAGTGAACATGATACTATTATTTTGCCTAACAGTAATAGCATCAAATAGCCTTGTTAATATCTATCCTTATACCAATAGATTAGTGGTGCTCTCAGTTCTCATCTCAGTTCATGTTTGCAGTGATAGACAGTTAATACTGAGATTTACAACCAGTCTCAGTGGCAAGAAATAAGTACTGACCTCCAAGTGCAATCTCTGTAAGACCTCATCCTCTCAAATGTCTGAAAACATCACAGAACAGATACCAGAAAGAATATAAGAGCCAAAGATTAGGGATCACTTATGCAAAACAGTATTTTCTGAACATGAAAGAGCCATTGAAATCATGACCTGTGGTATCTGTGGCTGATTGAAGAAGACCTACACAAAATCAATACAGGTAACACTTTAGCATGGAGCATGGAAGGATTACCAAGGTACCACTTCTAGCTTAGAGTTAGTGGCAAGTGAAGCCTTTCAGGTTCAGAGAGCCACATTTCTTTGAGGATGTGGCCCCTGGTAGGTAGGTTGCTGTCCAATGGAAGCCCTTACACTCATGTTTTTCCAAAAGAGGCAATGAAATTGAGAGCAGAACATGGTGAGAGAGTATATGAGGAGTTTGTGGAGAGGTGGGGGAAAGTTATAATCAAAATAAATTGTGTATATTTATTAAATCCTCAAATAAATAAAATAGTTGATTTGCATAGAAAAGAACATTTTAAAGCATGTAGATATTTAATAAGAAAATATCTATTAGAAAATATTTTATAGAAATTAAAACTTTCATAAAATATAGCTTCACAAAAGTCATTATTTTCAAAACGGATGAAATAATTCTCATAGTATAATAAAATACTTTCCAAATCACAATTCATTTCCTTATGCCTTAAAAGATTTCTTACTTTATTTTTCCTCACACTCTCACTTTAATCTGTATTTATTTTTAAAATCTTTATAAATTTTTTATTTCTTGCACAGCAAATAGATTTTTATCAGTTTACTAAATCGAGCTTATGACATAAACCCAAAGGGATTTGGGGTGTGGGTGTGTGTGTGTAGGTGTAGATGTGTTCATTCTTAATCTTCAAAATTTATGACTCAGTGTGGTGGTTTGAATAAAAATAGTCCCCAATAGACACATAGGGAGTTGCACTATTAGGAAGTAAGGCTTTATTGGAGTAGGCATGGCTTTGTTAGAAAAAAGTACATTACAAGGGACAAGATGTCAGGTCTCAAATTCTCAAGCTAGGTCTAGTATAACAATCAATTCTTGCTTCCTACAGATCCAGATGTAGAACTCTAAGCTACTTTTCCAGTACCAGGTCTATTTGCATGGCACCACGCTTCCAACTATGAGAATAATGGAGTAGACCTTTGAACCGTAAGCCAGCTCCAATTAAATGTTTCCCTTTGTAAGAGTTGTTGTGGTCCTGGTGTTTGTTCAATGCAATAAAACTCCTAAGATACTCAGTAAAGTTAGGCGAAGGGTTGTAGCAGGAAAACTTTCCCGCAATTTCGGAGGAGATAAGGTGGGAGGAGTAAAAAGAGGAAGAGGAGGCGTAAGGAGAAGAGAAGGAGGAAGAAGAGGATCAGAGAGGCAGAGATGTAGGAGGATGGAGAACCACGCTTGGACCAAGAGCAGTCCTGGGTAACAACTTACATATATCTAGGTTAGTTAATTGGTTAACGCTGCCAATTCGGTGGACATCTTGTTATTGAGCATTACCAAACATATAAAGTTATTGGATAATCTTTAAACATTACAGTCTCATTTTCTACCTGGTATCGTGGGGCGAGGGGGGATCGTCTGGGCTCAGCCCAGCCTTGTGGAGACAGCATGGAAGATAGGCAGAGCCATCTCCCATGCTGACGTCTTGTAGGTGGCAGGGCCGGTATCTCTGGTCGCCTGAGCCTGCAGACTCAGCCAGAGGGCCCAAGTCATGGCAGTGGAGAACATGCCACATCTCCTGACCTCAGGCCTAGCCTAGTCGGAACATGGCGCCCCCATATCTCAAGACAGATCGGGTGCCTCCTATTTAAATATCTCCTGCAACAAAGGGTTTTGGAGCATATTCCGTAAAACATTTTTGCTATATTGATTGCCAAGCTGCACAGGGGACTGTGATCCCATCCATGCATATTTTGTGAGAACAGTATAGTACTCAATAAAGAAAGTTTAGTATTGAAATTGGAAGATGAGGAAGGAAACTGAGTTAATCTTAAGTGTGCAGGTAGATGAGTTTTAAAAGCTTAGCTGAGGCACAGACATGAAGTCAGAAGATCCTTTAGAAATACACAGGTTGCTTTGTGTGTTAAGCTTGTTAGTGAGATATTGTTTGTATAAAATGAAGAGACTAAAGTAGAATTTTCACTATACCATCTCAATTTAGGATAGCTTTTAAAGATGATGTATAGCAGATGGTTTTTCTGTGAACTTACTAGAAACTCTGCAAGGAAGATATTTGGGGTTCAATCTATAACGAGTTACTAATGAAAACTTAAGTCAATAGTAAACCAGTGCGAAATAGAATCATATACATAAAGTTTATAAAAAGCTTCTCCAGAAAATGTGAAGAATTCCTGTGCATGCAGGCAGTCCAGATTGTCTGTGACAGCGAGGAGAGAGAATTAACAAATCTGATTACTCTTTTCTTCTGTGATTCTTGCTAACTTTACTCAAGGTGAAAAAAATTGTATCATTATTCTTATATTCTTTATTGTTTGTCTAAATAGAAAGATGAGATGATTCATTAAACTTACGTTTAAATTTATTTTATATGGGGCCACCCATTAGAAGCAAAAGATGTACTACATATGATCCAGAATTATTTGAAATAGAGAAGTGTGAACACAAGGTGAGAGTCCTGAACAGAAAGATATTTTTGATGGGATTTCAGGGAAGTTTTCCTTATGTTGTTCTGTGTAGTAACTGTAGGGTGAACGCAGGTATCAGGAGAGCACCTGATTTACTCTTTTTATTGGATAAAATGTTATTCTATCTGGAACTACCCTCACAGAAAATATTTATCAGAAGTCTGAGCATTATAGGTTTCTGTTAATCATACCATAGTAACCTCCACAGTTAAGTTATAAGCAAGAGAGATGAAATAGGAAAATATTTACCCAGGGATAGACAGATTAAGTAAGGTAAGACTTATGAAATTCACTACCATCCTCAAGGATCTAAAGTACAAAGAAATTTATTATATGGCAATTCAACTCTTATTACAAACTTAATGTAACTTTTAAAGCCTTGAAATATGGACCACGGCAACATCCACAGCTTAGGGATTGATGCTGAGGCAACAGGAAGTTAAGAAAATTCAAATATGCATACAGAAAAACTGGGATTGGGTAGGATGTGTGCTCTGATGCAGCAGCAGGCAGCAAAACCAGAAGCTCAGTTACGAATGAGGAACAAGTGAGTTAGTTAGACTCACCCAGTCTATGTACAGATCATCTCAGGTTGCTTTCATTGAGAACACTCTACGAATTCAACGTCAACATCTGGGAGAGGGACCTGCCCTTGATACTTTCAGTATCAATTAGTGTGATTGAATCAGCCTCTTTAAAGCTGACATTATCATGGCCATAGAGACATCAATGTCTCAAACCTATGAATATCACAAGGCTTTAACCTGGGTCAACCAGGTAGAAAACGAGACTCTAATGCTTAAAGATTGTCCAATAGCTTTATATGTTTGGTAGTGCTCAATAACAAGATGATTTCGTGGAACTAGGTAGAGGCTTACAGTTCTTCTAATCCCGACCCAGGTTAAAGCCTTGTTATATTCATAGGTTTGAAACATTGATGTCTATAATATGGGCATGATAATGTCAGCTTTAAAGGGGCAACATCCAAAAGTCTCTTCCTATCCAATTGCTAATCTTAGAGGATGGGTCTCTTAGATCTTTTAAATCTAGTGAGATTCCTGTGGCATATAATTTTACTGACATTCCTGATCCTTATGAGTCTCTCTGATCATCCAGGAAATAACATTTCAATTCGAAGCAAAAGCTGTGTAACACCTCTTATCTCTGTTTATATTCTTCTACTTTAATGTTATATATTTTATCTAGTTAACACTATCAATTCTTTAAATTTTATTTGTAAATATAGTTCATTTGAATATTTTAAATGTATGTGTATCTGTTTGTATGTGTGTGTATATTTGAGGATATATGCACCGTGTATGTGTGTTTCTGTGTGTGTGTGTGTGTGTGTGTGTGTGTGTGTGTGTGTGTGTGTATACAGAAGACCTCAGAGACCAGAAAAGGGGTATTACATCTCACGAAACTAGATTTACAGGCAGTTATGAGCTACCATATGGATTCTGAGACTAAAGCCTGGGTCCTTTGCAAGAGCAGCAAATACTCTTAACCCTGAGAAATCTCTCTATCACCTACAAATATCACTTTTAAAGAGAATAATAGTTTACATATTAGGCTTGATTAGGCTTAATTAGGTGGATATAATTTATTCATTTATTGGCTTGAAAATTAGTACTGTTATAAATATTTCAAAAACTCCAATATGTAAGGAAAGCTTTTTGCTGTTTTGCTTATAGTTTATTTTTGAAGTGACCAACATTTTAAATTAAAGTTTATTTCCCAATATCTTTATTTAATAAGAACACCTAGAAATGTCGCCAAGAACAAAGACTTTCCCATCCTTTCAAGCCAGTCCGATTCTTTGTATTAAAACTGAAAACATCCATGAAAGAACTATAGCAAATATGTTTCACATTCATTTCTGGAATGGCAAGAGACCATGTAACTTAATCCACTATCTCAAACAAGCTAAATGTCCCCCAAACTTGAAACATGAAAAACTATGTTTTGTCAAACAAGAAAAACAATATAAACATCCTACGGAGCCGAGCAATGGGGAGTTGTACTCATGCAGGTCAGGCCAGCACTTCCATTTTCTCTACATTTCTCCTTACAAATGTAATACCTTTTGCTGTGCTGTCAAATAGAGAAGCAGATATAGTACGCCTTAATGTTTGGTACTTTTATAATAAAATATTTTATATTAGACATTTCCCCACAACATCATTAAATTTTCTGCAGAATTGCTATGGGCTTAATACAAATTTAGAAAGCAAAAGGAAAACATATTACTACATGTGCTCTTCCATCAATTGTCAACCATGGGCAAAAAGCTAATGGCAAAATGTTCTCCTTTTCAAACTTAACTCAATTCACTTTGAAAATACATTTGACCCTCTCGATACTTTAAACTTTTCTTTCCAAATCCCCATTAGAATGTTGATTTAAATAATATTTTTCACTATTAAAATCTCAATGAGATTTTATTAAAAGGCTAATGGGTGCCAAAGAACACTAGCTAAGTGAGACATTTGGTGCCACTGTTTATCAAACAAACAAGAGTGTTTCATATTTTAAAAGCTTGGGGAAACTCTGAGTCAAACAAAATAAAATGGGTTTCTTTATGACAAAATATGCAAAGCCTTTAGTATGCTAATTTGTATTGTGACTCTACAAGGTATGAAACTTAGCATTTGTTAAAAAGGACTATGAAAGCTTTTTCTTTTCTTTTGTAGCTATAGTCTATTTATTTGTCCTCTGATCAAATGTGTATTTATTACACACTATGTTTTGTTTTCTCTATATGATAGCTCTGAAAGGCAGAGACAGAAACATGGATTATGATACATATTAAGTGAAGGGCAGAGAATATAATGGAGTTCATGGAAGTTTAAATTAAAGAGAATATAGAACTTAACCAGGCATGGCAAGAGTTGAAAAGATGACTCTACCCAAAGGACTCAAAAGTAGCATAATGTTCCTCTTTCTCTACACCATCGCCAGCCAGCATCTGCTGTCACCTGAGTTTTTGATCTTAGCCATTCGGATTGGTGTGAGGTAGAATCTCAGTATTGTTTTGAATTGCAATTCCCTGATGACTAAGGATGTTAAACATTTCTTTAGGTGCTCCTTGGCCATTCGATATTCCTCAGTAGAGAATTTTTTGTTTAGCTCTGTACTCCATTTTAAAAAGAGTTATTTGATTCTCTGGAGTCTAACTTCTTGAGCTCTTTGTATATATTGGATTTTAGCTCTCTATCAGACATAGAACTGGTAAAAATCGTTTCCCAATCTGTTAGTTGCTATTTTATCCTATTGAGAGTGTCCTTTGCCTTACAGAAGTGTGCAATTTTTATGAGGTCCCATTTGTGGATTCTTGATCTCAGAGCATAAGCCATTGGTGTTCTGTTCAGGAAATATTCCTCTGTGTACATTTGTCCAAGGCTCTTTCCCACTTTCTCCTCTATTAGTTTTAGTGTATCAGTTTTTATATGGAGGTCATTGATCCACTTGGACTTGAGCTTTGTACAAGGAGAGAAGCATGGGTCAATTTCCATTCTTCTACATGCTGACCTCCAGTTGAACCAGCACCATTTGTTGAAAATGCTGTATGTTTTCCACTGTACGGCTTTAGCTCCTTTGTAAAAGATCAAGTGACCATAGGTGTGTGGGTTAATTTCTGGGCCTTCAATTCTATTGCATTATCTACCTGCATGTCTCTGTACCAATACCATGTAGTTTTTACCACTATTGTTCTGTAATACAGCTTGAGGCCAGGGATAGTGATTCCACCAGAAGTTGTTTTATTGTTGAGAACAGTTTTTACTATCCTGGGATTTGTTATTCCAAGTGAATTTGAGAATTGCTCTTTCTAACTCTATGAAGAATTGAGTTGGAATTTTGACAAGGATGCATTGAATCTGTAGATTGCTTTCAGCAAAATGGCCATTTTTTTACTATGTTATGCTGGCAAGGATTTGGAGAAGAACACTCCTCCATTGTTGCTGGGATTGCAAGCTGATACAACCACTCTGGAAATCAGTCTGGTGGTTCCTCAGAAAATTGGACATAGCATTACCTGAGGACCCAGCTATACCACTCCAGGACATATACTCAAAAGATGCTCCAACATATAACAAGGACACATGCTCCGCTATGTTCATAGCAGCCTTATTTATAATAACCAGAAGCTGGAAAGAACACAGATGTGCTTCAAAAGATGAATGGATACAGAAAATATGGTACATTTACACAATGAATTACTACTCAGCTAATAAAAACACAAATTCATGAAATTCTTATGTAAACGGATGGAACTAGGAAATATCATCCTGAGTGAGATAACCCAATCACAAAAGAACACACATGGTATGCACTCACTGATAAGTGGATATTACCCCAAATGCTTGGAATTACCAAGATATAATTCACAGACCACATGAAACACAAGAAGAAGGAAGACCAAATTGTGGGTGGTTCGGTTCTTCTTAAAAAGTCAAAAAAAATACTCATAGGAGCAAATATGGAGATAAAATGTGGAGCAGAGACTGAAGGACAGGCCATCTAAAGACTTCCTCACCTAGGGATATATCCCACATGCAGTCACCAAACCCAGACACTATTGTAGATGCCAAGAGGTGCATGCTGACAGGAGCCTGATATAGCTGTCTCCTGAGAGGCTCTGCTAGGACCTGACAAATTCAGAGGCAGGTGCTCATAGCCAACCATTGGACTGAGCTCAGGATTCCCAATGGGGTCCCCAATGGAGGAGTTAGAGAAAGGACTGAAGGAGCTGAAGGGATTTGCAACCCTATTGGAAGAATCAACCAACTAGACCCCACCCCCAAAGCTCCCAGGGCTAAACCACCAACCAAGGAATACGCATGGAGGGACCTATGGCTCCAGTTGCATATGTAGCAGAGGATGGCCTTGTAGGACATTAATGGGAAGAGAGGCCATTGGTCCTGTGAAGGCTCAATGCCCAGTGTGGGGGAATTTGAGGGTGGGGAGGCAGGGTGAGTGGGTGGGTGGGAGAACACTCTCATAGATGCAAGGGAGGGGAATGGTTTAGGGGGTTGGAGGTGGGAATTGGGAAAGGGGATGACATTTGAAATGTAAATAAAGAAAATATCCAATAAAAAAAAATTAACCAGAAAAAGAAAAGTAGCATAAAGATAAGTGAAGAGGGGAGCCTACTATGGAAGAAGCTAAATGGGGGAATGTTCTACGGGAACATGAAGGAGAAATAAAGAGACATGGAGAAGTGCAAGATATTCTACAGTATGCCAAAATATAAAGACTACCTGGATACACTATGACACAATCCTAGTGTTGTTACTGTAATAGAACAACCAAATTTAAGCTGCAAACACAGCAGGTGCATACAGCAGACAATGCTGCTTCTCTAGGAATCACCTTGTAATG
Source organism: Mastomys natalensis (assembly GCA_021653895.1). NCBI lineage: Eukaryota > Metazoa > Chordata > Mammalia > Rodentia > Muridae > Mastomys > Mastomys natalensis. The sequence continues at coordinate 1,165,127 of JAJTUV010001097.1, read as the reverse complement.
TTCTAAAGTTAAAACTGAGAAAATTTATGTTAGAAATTACAGAATAAGCTAAAAACCAAATGAAAGATGCCTAATTTTGCAATTTTTTTTTTTTTTTTTTTAACCAGAAGTCATACACAGGACTCAGATCTTTTAAAGATCCTGGAAATCAGCATAGTGAAAACTCATTCAGAATATATTTACATGGTATATAAATGATTTTTACCTCATGTTTATGGAATTCCTCTTCATCTGCCAGCATTGCTTCCATTCTATAGATCAATATTTTATTGATTAAGCAAATGTTATAGGGACCTATTGTGTATTTGAAGAATTTCAAAATTATTAGGATATATATATATATGTATAATAATATATTATTATTATTATTATTATTATATTGTGGGGGGTATGTGCACATCACATGCCCAGAGAATAAGAAGAAAGGAATATCCTCTGGAACTGGAGTTATGATCTATCCAATATAGTTACAGGGAACTGAAGCCAGATCTTCTGAACAGTAAAATGTGCTCTTAACCACACTAAGCCTTCTTTCTCGACATACATCCTGCCTTATCTTTAAGGACAATAGTCTAGGCTTGAGTTACAAAGAGTTAATCAAATTATCAAAAGTTTTGAGTAAAATAAAGTTATCTGAAGCAAAACTGTCCTTAAAATGCAGTTACATGGAGAATTGTTTAAAATGTATTTTCTAAGTTACCTTCAGCTATAATATGCTTTATATTTATTGCATAGTTTATTCTAACTGTATTTTTTTAATATAAGTATCTATATAGTAATCTTATGCAGACAACTCTTTAAATATACAACATAGAGAAAATATCTAATCACCTAGAAATACCCTTCCATATTCAGTGTAAACAACTTTAGCTAAAATTCCAGTGTAATCACATGTACATAAATGTTTAGCTAACTAGTAATTATAGCATAATTATCACCATGATCATGATGAAAGGGGTATAGCAAAGATATTTTCATTAGATTTAGAATCACAAATCTGTTTTGCATATTAATTATAGCTAATTTCAAAGGTTAATTACAAACTCAATTTTAACCCCTAAGTATATATACTTAATACTTATTCAAAAAGCACAATATGCTTTTTAACCAATAATTTATAAAGATCTATGGGAAATTATGTGTTTAGAGAAATAAAATTAATGTTTATTTCCTGTACATCGTATGATTGAATATAAATAATTTAGAAGATAAAATTCACCTCTGATGAACTAGTTTCAAATTATGAATTGCAATATACTTTCTTCTTTTTAAATTTCAAAAATATATGATCTGTAATATTAGACAAATTTTTTACAATACTGTACTTAAATATTCTAAGGTTAAGAGTGGATTTGGGTCAACATTTGTTTTAATTATCTGAATATTTCTTTTGAAGAATAAAAATATAGAGCTGCCAAAATCAATAAGCTCACAAGGACAATGACAGTATTAAGGCCACAGTTAACTATAGAATAAACATTAGAGGAACTATTTAATTTTAATTCCATGAGGTATCTCTAAAGTGAAGTATGGAAAGTATTTATTGAATCTTTGATCTTCAAATATTACTATTTCCTATAACATCAAATATTATTAAGTATTTCCTATAAATAGTCAAGCCGTTGGAATGAAGAACACCTTGGACATTTACTAGTGCTCAGCAGAGATGAAGAATTTTTGCTAATAGAACTTAAAATCTTTTTTCCAAATGCTGTAAATATTAAATGAAAATAAATTGTATTATCCTTATCAATGATATTTAAATATTAAAGATGATTAATTTCATTAATATTAAATGAGATCATTGGTTATTGGGACCAATGATGTGCATTTATGAATATTTGCTTGGGCATTAAAGACACATGGTGTTTAAGGATTCTGTAGTGGCAGTTCCTATAGAATGATCCCTGAGAATACAAAACCTGTATAGATTTGATAGCATATCTTCTTGTAAGTAGTTTCTTAGGTATGCATACACATACACATATACATGTCTATAGTCTATTCATACATCCATAGGATTAAAACACAAATATATACACATATACACAAATATTTTTCCCAGGAATTTTGAAAATATTGATTACTGACTCTGAATTTGTACAGAACTGTGGACCAATATCATAACTTTTTGTGAGTAGATTGATTGTCTCCATAAGAAATACTTATCCCCAAATTATTAAAAATTTCTCAAACTACAGAGAAGTGAAAACAATTTGGGTTGAAATAATATCCACAGGACACCATATCCCATATAGAGGAATTTACAGAGACTAGGCCAACTGTGTGTGTGTTTGTCATTGTGTATATAGTTTTATATAAATAATCATATTAAAATTCAATTAGATTGAATAGAAATATCAGTTAATGACGTTAAATGTAATTGTTTTGCTTAGATGTGTGGCTATGCAAAGCATGAGTGCCTAGTACCCACATATGCCAATTAAACAAGTTCAATCCCTATAACTGGAGTTATAGTCTCTTGCTATCTTCAGTATCAGTTCTAGGAACTGAACCCTGGTACTCTGAAAGAATAAGAAGTGCTCTAAAATGCTGAAGCATCTTTTCAGTCTCCAATAATTTTCTTTTAAAAATTTAGTTACTAGTAAAAATAATGAAATGTACTTTGTACCTTTTTTTAATATATTTTAAATCTCGATTATATTGACCAAGAAATTCTAGAATATTTATCTTTGATGAAAAGTGATGAATCTCCAAAGGTTTTGTTTCTAGAGAGTTTCAAGATTCCTTGAAGAACTTGTCCAAAGTCTCCTGAAAAAGTAATGGTACAATAATATTTGCAAGTTTTATAGGCTATTCTTTTTAAAATACTTTATGAATGCCTAACATTATCAGTAAACTGAATAAAACCATTTGGGAAGAATACTTGGCCTGAAAAAATAATGTTATGAAACTAAAAGTACAGAAAATAGTGATCTCATATGTTTTACATTATTTCTTTTGAGAAAGCTAATTTCTTGTTAAAGATAACTCTACATTAAAGACAAGGAGATCACTAAGTACATTAGAAATTGATGTCTACTTTCAAACACAGCAGGAAAAGAAAGAAAGAAAACCACTTTAGAAAAGTGTATCTATTTTTATCTTTAGATACGAAATAGTGGTACCTAAAAAATAAGAAAACATCACATTCCTAGGAAGGCATACTTACTAAAGACTTTTCCAGAACTGTGGCAGTTAGATACAAAGCCAAACTGAGGATAGGCACAAAGCAGCATTAATCACCTCCAATAATTTTACCATTGTTCAGAAACTGGAAAATAAATATTTTGCCTGTCAATAAATTGATGAATGACAAACCATTAACAATGTTAGAAAGAATAATTTTAGAAAACGTAGACTACATCCATCTTTTATGCTACAAAAGATAGCACCAAGATGATTAGACACATTAATTATACAGGACTGGTAGATAGTATCCTTCATGTGAATATAAACTATAAGCAGTATGTATGGTCTGTTTCTATTTCCACAGTAGCTCATGTGATCCTCCACTAATATTTTTTTTTTTACATTTTTACTTTTACTGAAAATGTATTTTCAATACTTCTCCCACTTCCATCAAATACTCACCACAACCTCATCCATACAAACACACATAACTTCTGTCTCTATAGAAAACATATAGGCCTCTAGAGAATAGTAATAAAACAAAATAAGGTAAAACAAACTAGACAAACCAAGACAGAAGAAAGAAAATAAAAGAAAAAAAGTACTTGAAACACATCACACATTAACTGAGACACACATTTGCACACACAGGTATTCTTAAAATTCTAACAAAACAAAACAACAACAAACCAAGAACAAAACAGGAAGCCATAATATGCAATCAAAGGATCTATAAGCTGAGAGAGAGAGAGAGAGAGAGAGAGAGAGAGAGAGAGAGAGAGAGCGCATTATGAGACAAAGAACTTCCAAAGATGCTATTAAGTGAGTTTTGTGGTAATGAGAGATTTCCATTTGGAGTTTCATCTTCCCATTATTTAGCAATTTCATTTAAATCCCCTTCCTATAAGCATATATTTTAGGAAGTTTCTACTGTGTTAGGGTTACACTGGACCCTAAGAAGGATGTTGGTTTTGGGTTTCCCTTCCCAGATTTCTACTCTCCTTGGCTTCTTTGTTCCCTCCTTTTTAAACCTCTCATTATTGCCCCACAAGGCATCCATCCTTATCTCTCTCTTCTGTTTCCCTTCCCTAGGGAGAACTATTCATTACCATTGTCCTTTGTTTTATAACTAGCATTCTGGTTAAAATGCTTGTAGCTTGCTTATTAGAGACTTAACAGCCAACATCCACATATAGCAGAATACATACAATATTTCTCTTTCTGGTGTCTAAGTTATCCCAATTTCAATGATTATTTTTTATTAATTGATTATATTATTTATTTACCAAAAGCCCACAGCTAATAAAAGCAAACTATTTCTCGTAAAATTAGGAGTCATACAATTTTGTAACCTCTCTCAATATCTATTCTGTATATTTCACTAAAATCTTAGCAAGAGTAGGAAGTCAACTAAACGAGATCAAGGAGATAAAACTAGGAAGGGAAGAAGCCAAATTGTCTTTATTATATAAGTGTATACATATGTGTTCCTAAAAATTTCATGAGGAAACTCCTATAGATGATAAACAATCTATCAAGGTGGCAAGATGCAACATTAATTAATAAAAATCAGTATCCTTCATATATACAAATGATAAATGGTACGAGAAATCAGAGAAACAATACTTTTTGCAGTAACCTCAAAGAAATAAAATACCTTGAGATATTTCTCACCAAGAAAGAGAAAGACTTCTGTCATAAAAACCTTAAAACACGGAAGAAAGAAATTGAAGAAGTTATTGGAAGCTAGAATGATTCCCCATGCTCTTGGAATGATAAAGCTAATATAGTAAAGATGGATATCCTATCAATCTTTACAAAATCAGTCTGAAATGGAACTATGTCTTTCTTGCTCTTTAATGTAACTCAGGACATATCTTAGGACTAGATTGGAATCTTCTGATATTTATTATCATCGTCCTGAAATTTTCAATGAAAAACCAAATCAAAATCTTCTGTTTGAGGAACATATCAAAAACATTAATAAATATATGAACATAAAGGTCATGTCACAATAAACACCATATATAGTTTTACAATATGAATAATATGAAATAATATGAAATTCAAATTTTCTTCAACTAATATTTAGTGTTTTTGCATTGCTGTCCAGGCTTATTGACTTTATACTATTGTCACTGTCATTTTCTACAATGCAAATTTTCTCCAAACATGCAGAAATTTGGCATACATAAGTCATAAAACTTCATGTTTCTAAAATTGTGATTAATCGTGTTAGATGCCATGATTTCGTCGGAATAGAAACTAAACAACCTTGTGATCGTCAGCTGAATATTGATATTGAGTTTCCTTGATATTCTTAGGACGAAAGCATAATGAAGATTTTGTAGCAATTTTTCAGGGTCAAATTGCTAATGCTTTGAAAATACTCTTAAAAGTTTGAAACTTAAGTTTTGTTATTTTTTTTTCTCCTAAGTATAGAAGGTGACTGTGGTTTTATTATTACAGTATAAGATATGCTCACATAAAACTTCACACTCAGAAAATTTCAACCTGATGTAGTTTGCAGATTTCTAAGTCACCTCATCCTCTGAACATGCTATTTTCAAACTATTTTTCTCCAGGCACAATTTGCATTCTGATATGATGTTTCCCATTTTATCCTCTTTTGTACATATTTCTGACTACTAATATATTTGATTATATAACTATATATTTGATTATACACTCCATGTGGACTTTGAAATACCTTCATTTTATCAATGGACATGACTTTGAATACATTCTCTCTACGCCTAACCTTTTTTAGGATTATTAAATCCATATGGCCTACAATCTATCTTTTAAGCCATTTTCTTCAGTAGATTATTTCCCACATTCTTCTTACTTCAAGGAGGGATTTCAAACATTCAGTTCACCAAAAATCATACTTGTAAGTAAAATAGAAAAACCTAAATGATACTTTCACATGTATCATGGTATAATTAAATATCCAAAATATTGCCTGTGATTAATAATTTTTGTAGGTTAATGCTTCCATTAAATTTCAAATTCTTACCTTGCCTTTCTGAAATATGATGTTAACATATATTATCCTCTGATTTTGAAATTTTGTATAGGAAGTAGTGTAGCCAGAGACTTATCAACCTAAGACAGAAGTACATTGCTTTTGATAATGCATATTCCATGATGGGTATGGAAGGCATTCTTGTGAGAATGATCTAAGGCAGGCTCAGTCTTGTTAATGAAATAAAATAGGGGGAGAGGCTGAGAGCCTTTGGAGCTGCTTGGCAAGAATATGACATGGGCCAAGAACAAGGAAATGGGCTACTTAGAAGGAATATGACATTGGCCAAGGACAAGGAAGTAGGCTTCAGGTAGGAATCTGACTTTAGACTAGAACAAAGAAGTAATTTCAGGCAGGAATCTAAATTTTAGGCTAGAACAAAGAAGTAATTTCAGACAGGAATCTAAATATTAGGCTAGAACAAAGATGTAGGCTTTAGACATGAAAATGACTTTGGGCTAGGATAGGGAAATAGGCTCAGATATTTTGGTCATCCTGATAAGCCCTTAGAAACAGTGATCATGGGAGTGTTCACGTAATTGGGTTTAATGCCTTGCTTGTTCTTTGACTGTGGAGAGCTGCTACGTGCCGCGCCCTGAGATGGCGCCGGTTTCCACCTTCCACTAGCCCGATAGTGAGTGCTCTCAGTGGCAAACAAGTCCTTATTTGGCTAAGCTTGATGCATTTGGTTGCTTCCGCATGAGAGTGGCCTATCTGTTTTGCCCACGTGGCTTTTAGAGGTTGTTTGATGCAAAAGTACTTAAGGCCGTTGGATGTGGGCCCTGGAAAGAGAAGAAGAAATTGTTCAAGGTTCCTGAATAAACTGCCTTAAGAAGAGCTCGGTTGTTGCGTCTTTCTTGCTGGTCGAGGCAGACCCGACATTTAACTAATTTGTATTGATTTTCTTGCTTGTTCCTTGACTATTTGCATCTATTGTATTGCTAGACCCTGAACCTAGAACTGACCTTAATACATGCATGTAACTAAAATGGTATAAAAGCAAAAAGGAAGAGGGAGAATGAGATAGGGGTTTCTAGGGAGGGTAAGGGATCTGAAATGTAAATAAATACAATATCCAATAAAAAAAGAAATGTTAATTTGACATGTTTGTATGTTCATCTGCTCTAGATGCCATGACAAAGTATTTCTAATTACACAAACTGTAGAAGCTTATTTTCTCACTGTTTAATTACTGTTTTCTCACTGTCTGATGCTCAAAATTAAGATTATTAGACGTGTGCTTTCTGGGAAAGTTTTAGCTTTCTGGAGCTTTCTGAAGGGGTTCTCACCACTACCATCCCTGTATTCCCACAGCCCTTTTATGTGTACTTGCTTGTTTGTTGGTTTGTTTTGCATTTTGTACATCTATCAGTCCTAAAAGTTAATAGATGATATTTCCAAATACATGAAAAAAAAAAAAAAGAAAATAGTGTAGCAATGATAATAATTTCAATTTTAAACAAGATTTTGGTCTAGAATTTCTACCCTAAATCCTTTCTCTAGGGAATAATTAAAACAACTGTTAGATGAGAGAATGTTCATTTATTCTACTGTTTGTTTATGTAATGATCACTTTATTGCTTTATGCAATACTATTATGGGGGATGAAACAATTAACCCAGAATAGAACTCAGCCTTTCAAAGCCTACACTTCTTATTTCATATTAATTATTTCTCAAGTGAAGTGAATTGATAGGATTTTATTCTTTACTTGATTAACATCTTTGAAATAATTGTAAATAAAAGTAAATAATGCAGTATCATGAAAAAAATCAATTAAGTTAAATAAAATTTTCAAATACTCATTAGAAACAAAATATTCACACCACTATGTGAAGAATTTTCATCACTCATATGAGCAGAAAATTTACAAAAGTCAGGGGAAAAATTATAAATGAAGCCATGGATTATATCATATTGCTGTGATGAAACACTATGATAAAAATCAACTTGGGGAGGAAAGGCCTTATTTATCCTCCAGTTACATATAACATTTCATCATTAAAATCAGTGAGGTCAGGAACTCACACAGGCCAGAATATGGAGGAGTTGATCCAAAGGCCATGGTGGGGTGCTGCTTACTGGATTGTGTCCCATCATTTCATCAGCCTGTTTTCTCAGAGATCCCAGGACTACCAGCCCAGGGCTGGAACCTCCCACAATAGTCTGGGCCCTCCCACCTCAATCACTAATTAAGAAAATACCTTACAGGCTTATCAACAGCCTGATCTTATGAAGGCATTTTTTCTCAATTGAATATCTTCCCACACACACACCATGACTCTAGCTGGTGTTAATTTGACATAAAATTTGTCAGCATAGTATACATCTGTCCAAAGGTTACTATCCATAGAACACAAAATATTCAATAAAGGTAAGTGCAAATATAATACATGTCTATATTAGCAATATTCATAGATGTAAAGAGATACAAACAAATTGAGTGATATATTGATGATTGTATTTATTCCTTCCCTCATCTTTTGTCTAAAGTAAGAAACTTGTATTTAAAAATAAAATACTGAATTTGAGTTTCTTGGGACTTCTGGGGAAAAATAAAATGTGTCCATGATCTACAGAAGTCAATGTTAGGGCAGAAACAAATACAAAACTTAGAAACCTGTGTGCTAAGATCAGAATGCTGCTATTTAGAACTCCTGTCCATCACTAATCTCCTTGTAATAGTGTTAGAAATATTAGCTAATATCTCTGCATTATTATTTTCTTGTCAGTAATAAAAGAGCAACAATAGCTTGTTTTACTCAATTTGAATACATCAGAAGGAACTAGTATTATAATAAGATGCAACTTCTAATTTTTTTCCTGACACAGACTGAACTCTCAATAAAACATAGCATCACTCCCTTTAAATTGGTGTACCAATATGTGAGAAATAATAAATCTTATTCTATTCTTCCAAACTTACATATCTAAGTACTGAGTAATTCCTTATGAGACCTTGTAGATATATGCCTAGCTCCCTTTTCCATTGTTTCCTCTGTAGTTATTCAGAAATGCATTTCCTTTAAGCAAGTTCTAATGGCTGTCACTATGATTTAAAGCTTTCTACAGAATCTCTCACACAGGGCATGGCTGCCTAAATTACTTTGGACCTAATTTTAGATAAACTGCCATAGCAAGTGTTGAATATATGCATGAGTAAGCAAAGTAAAGCATAACAGATATTTAACATTTGTGACTGGTGCTATCTTTCTGAAGTGTTTGAATAGAAGTAGTTTACCTTGGTTAATTAGGTTCCCCCCACAACAGAAACTCATGTTCAGAAACATAGCATTACATTCATCATCTCTCTAAAAAGCTTGTCACCGCATTACTAAAAGAGCAAGAGACAGGAGAAAAAGAGAAAGAGAGACAGAGAGAGTGAGAGAAGAAAGAGAGAGAAAGAGAGAAAAATTGAGAGAGATTTCAAATCAATTTTAGTTGCATTTATTTCTAAAACAACATCTCATCTTTTAGCTCAAAAAATACCAAATTGTGAAATTTTTCAGACCAGCATTAGCTTTCAGGACAAAAGCCCCACAGCATTTGTGATATTGTGCGAGTACCTTATTTTCTACTACAAGTTGTTGATGCAATTCTCACTGCATGCTTTGGTTTAAACTAGATGAAGGTCTTTAAGAATAATATAAATCTGATACGATTTTGACAAGGTGGAAAGTGGAAGCAATGACACCTCTCTACAGGCTCTGGTTGGATTGATTTTAATTTAATATTTTTGAGTATTTCAAACATGAATATTGTATTCACATCATTTCTCATCTTAATTGTCTGCATACAAGTCCCACCATCTGTCTTGGGCTTCTTCTCTTATTTAAACACACATATACGCACATGCAGTGGCACACACGTGTGCCCCCCCCCACATGCTGGTTTTATTTAGCGCTACTCACATGAAATATATTTATGGATGATAACTTGGTATTAGGCACCAATTGATCTTGGTATAAATTGGATACATTCCGATCTCTTCCCTAAAGAAAACTGATTTTCCCCTCGCGGAAGTCAACTATTGCCTGTAGATCTTCATCTAGTGGTAAGTCCTTGTAAAATGTCCCTCTCTGTTCTGTGGGTATAGTAAACTGATACTGTCATTATGTAGGTCTTCTTTAGACACCCTTATTGTTTAATTATCATTGAGACTGATTCCCAAGGTCTAAAAGACACTGTCACTCCAGAGGCAGCCTAGTCCTCTGTCTCTTACAATCTGTCTGCTCCTCCTTCATATTTTCCCCAGAGCATGGATTTAGATATTGGGTTGTACATGTATGTATCAATTGGGGTTGGATACTTCATGGTCACTTGACATGTATAATTGGTAAATTGTGGATTTGAAATGGCAGCTTATTTGATGAGGTTTATGGTTTATCTATGAGTATAAAAAAACCAGCTTCTGCTCCTCTCCTTTTACTGATAAAAAAAAACAGTACAGAAGGATTAACTACCATATCTAAGAGTCATGTAGGAAATTAGTAATGGACAGAGGCTTAAATAACAAGATTCTGATCCTAGCTGAAAAGGACTTGAAGGATAATAGCAAGAAGACCTGAAAGTCTCCTTCCCTGGGAATTAGCTCTCATAGTATCAGAAGGTATAATATATGATGCCAAGGATGCAAGCAATCAATAGATCTACCTAGCTCTAAAGCCTATGGACCACAAAACTAGCATTGCCGTAGAGCATCAGTGATGCAGTAGTGTTACTTACGGGTAACTAAGAGCTCTCTAAATGAAATCAAGGTCTTCTCAGTAGGAAGGAATTCATTTTTGGTATATAACACTAGCCAACAATACATACTTAGCTAGAGAGGTCATAGACTCTTATTACTGCCATTTTCTTGAACCAATATGATTTCTAACTTTTCTAGAATTTAGATTGAGCTGGATATGTAATAATGATGGAATCACAGGTTACATATGTGTTGAAAATTATATCACCACCTCTATTTTCTTCTCTTGTGCAAATAATAATAATAATGATCATGAACATATTCTTGAAGAATCATTGCCAGATACATTATAAAACTACTTTATTTTAGAAGAGTTATTTTTGCAATTACTAAATATTTAATAACCTTTAATTAGCCCACAGGAAGACTTCAAACTTTGCCCATGTATAATTGCTTAAGGCAGGTGTATCAGACAACTCACTTTACCCTCTAAAACTTCTCTCTAATACCGAATATTACAAGCAGTTCTACTAAACTGAATGCAAACTTTAAATGCAAAATGACCACAGGATTAAATCAATAACGTATATCCAAATGCTAAATGAGATCAAAGAAAAGAGCATGAGAAAACAGACAAATCAATAAGGTGATAAAAATGACTACATGTGAAAGTTATTATTATCAGTCATAGGCATCATCTCCCTTTCAAAATGTCAGGAGGAAAGTTGAGCATTTAAAAGAAATGAAAATGGATTCTTTATTAATTAAAAAAGCATAGTTCTCATCTGGAAAATTGAATACTTTCAGTTTTATGCTGTCCTCATAATTACAAAACAGCCTTATTGATAGCTAGATCATTAAAATTCTCCCTAGGCCTATGAAGCTTATATTCAATCACTGGAGAGTTATTTGATTTCAGCCTCAGTGAAGGTTTTTCTGTTGCTGCTAGCTACTCTTGTTGTTGTTGCTGCGACTGTTGTTTCTGATACAGTTGTGGAAATGCATTAAACTTTTGGGTTTACAATATTCATAAAAAGTGTACTTACTTAGGAATATAACTAATAAGATACATTAAGATAACTATTTGTAAAGTAAAAATAAAGCTTTATAGGCTTTCAACCAGGCCATTGCCCCATTAAACCAGAATGCCAATGGTTCTGCTTAGCTGAGCCAATTTGAAATAAGCTCTTGCCAGCAGGGCTATGGTTTACCAACTTTATAATTGCTCTACTTTGGCTTCTGCTCTTTTCCTCCAGGCCACATGACTGGCTGAGGCTCCAGCAGATGGACTCCAGATTTTCCGTGTATGTATGGAGATAAGTTTCTTCCAAGGCCCTCTCTAATTCTAATTTCTGAGTCCTTACATGACACTGCCTTTTCTCCAGTCTCCACTCATCCTCTAATTTCTTAACAATTAAAAGAAATGAGTTGCAATCCATTTTCCTAACACAATAGGCAGCAGCATCTATGCATGGTTCATTGTTAGCCACAGCACCAATTCTTTCCTTCTCCCATGTGAGTAGCAAGGGGTGGGACTAATATTGTCAGTCTTTGCCTAGTGAATTTACCCATGGTATTACTTGCTTTTGCTTTTTACTTTTTTTTTTTTCTGAAATAAAATACCTTGAGAACAAGTAGCACTAAACAGAAAGGGTTTCTTTTGTCTTACAGTTCCAGGGATAAAGTCCATCATGGCAGAAAAGACAGCAACAGGGAAGAATGGCAGGGTTATTATTTAAAGTAGCCACAACTAGTGCTAACAGTGTTGTTCAATATATTCAGTTCAGAAAAGTTCCAAAGACAATCACTGCCAAAAAAAAAAAAAAAAAAATCCCAAAACAACAACAACAAAAACCCTTTTTTTTCTCAACAATATTTATTAAAGATGTTTTCTTTCTTCCTATGTGTACTTTTGGTATCTCGATAAAAATTGGGTTGATACAGTTGTCTAAAATTAAGTCTGTATTTGTATCTGAAACCATTGATGTCCTACCAGGCACAAAAATCACATCAAATGGATCAAAGACATTAATATAAAATATGAAACTCTGAAACTGTTACATGAACAGGTAGGAGTCACAATAAAACATGTAGGCAAAATTAAGGATTTTCAGAATAGATACCATTTGCTAAGGAATTTAACACCAAAATTGATAAATGAAATTAAAAAGCTTCTGCACTAGAGTCCGGTAAAGAGGAAGTACACAGAGTAGGAAGAAAATTCCCAGCAATTATACATTCAATAGATCAATAACTCAAAAAGCAAATCTAAAGAAAACAAATGATTAAATCAAAAATTGGCCAATGCAAATTAACATTACTATATGATTATATTCCAAATTGGCTATGTGTAAGAAAACAAATAAGAACAGATCTTGGTTTATATGTAAAAAAAAAGGGGGGGGGATTACTTTATTAACTGTTGGGAAGAGTGACACATGGTACAGATACTGTTGCGATAGACATGGATTTCTTCAAAAAGTTAGAAATAGATCGACTGGATGACCCAGGTTTACTATTCCTAATACATATACCCAATGTCCCCATGTCACACTACAGAGAGAGGCTCATACACAGTCATTGAAATTGTATTCACAATAGCTAAGAAACAGGATCAGATTAAATGTGCATAAATCAATGAATGATAATGAAAACGTGGTACTCAAGTGCTGGAGAATTTTACTCAGCTCTAAAAAACAAGTAGAAATCATAAACATTTTAGGTAAAAAAGATGGGACTGGGAGTGTTAAAAGTTAGTTAGTTAGCCCAAATCAAGAAATGCAAACAGCACATTTTCTCTCTGATATGTGGATGTGTAGTTTAACTTGGTATACCTATTGAAGGCAAAAAAATTAAAATTTTGGACAGTGCGGGAGAGAAGTTAGAACTTAATGCAGAAGGGTGATAATGTGTAGTTGGTATGCAAATGGAAAGGAGAATAATAGCAAAGAGGGATACACGGAGAGGTGAATACGAGACTAGGGCAAATGTGGGGATAACAACTCTAAGAATGTTCATCCTGGTTCAATTGAAATTATTCTACATGGCTGAATAAATGATTGATGATCAAAACCAATTCATACTGCCAGGTGTTAAATAGTTCCCTTCAGTTTTTCATTCAGGAGAGTTCTAGAAACCACCCTTCATAAAAATGCAGGCTTGTTATTATGCTTTCTCAAACTTCCCATCAGAGCTTTATTATATAACCTTATTGCTTAAAAAAAAAAAAAACAAAAAAAAAAAAAAACAAAACAAAAAAAAACGTATATACTTTAATCTAAGGAGATGATATCAAGTTAGTACTGACCTACAAGTTTACTCACTGATAACAAGCAGGCATAGTTTAAGAAAGCATAGAACAAGCTGGGGACGGGGAGAAAAATCATCAACAGTTTGTATACCTATGTATCTTCATAACTACAATAATATCTCTTTTATGAAGATATGCCCATGGTGCAATAATGACATAAATATTATCGATGTAACCAACAACAATAGTGTCCTCATTGGATTTAAGACTCTTCCCATAGAAGAAACTCACAACTGGTACAGTAAACCTGACAAAGACCCCATGAATAAGGATCTCTTCTATCTCTAAGGGAGAACCTACCACTATTTGCTAAACGAACCTAGCATCGAACTGCCTTCCTATAATAAGGGTTACAGATAGGCTAGAGTGATCATTATTCACATTAGTGAAAGTCTCATTCTTCATTAGAGCAGCTTCGTATTGCAGTGCACAAAAGGTAACACAGAGATGCACAAGTAATCACACTGAAGAGACATAGTAACACTGAAGACATAAACTCAAATATATATATATGTAGTCCCTTCCCAAAGTTCAGATAATATCATACCATGAAATATATGGTAGAAAGATGGTAGGAATGAGAGATGCATGAGGGGTGAGGTGAAGTAGTGTCTTCTATACATACGGGGCCATAGCACTCATTACTTCACAGTAGCTGTACTTGCACAAAATCAGCAAGCTAACATGCCATCATCATGGATATGAAGGCATGTGAACATTCCATTATGGAGAGGAAAATGGCTACTTATGTTCCACCCCTAGCTATAAACTACTAGCAGTTGATGGCTGCTGTAAAAGCAAGAGCCAGTTTTCTTTCGGGGTGATGCCTCTTGTACTTTACCCACATTCTAGTAGATATCCCTATAGCTCTGCCAATTTAGACATTTCTAAGTTGAATATTTGAAGAATGAGGAACAGGGAAAGAGAAGCAGCAGAAAAAAACAGAAGAGGAAGAAAAAGAATAATGAGGAATAAAAATAGATAGAGGAGGAGGAGAAACACATGTATTTCAAAGTTATTCATGGGAAAAGGAAGAGAAAGAAGAGATAGAGGGTATGATGAAAATATAGTTCTATACATTTTTCCTGAATTGTTATTTATTTTAAAGATAGTAGAAAGGAATGTGGGGGGTGTTTTGTTCTTAATTTTTATCATCATTATCATCAGTATTATTTACTTATTTGGTTTATTCCTGCTCACTGCCCCTCTCCTGGTCACCTCCTCCCACAATCCTTCCCCCACCCCCCATACACTTCTCCTCTGAGTGGATGGAGATGCCCCTAAGTATCCACCCCACACTGGCCCATCATGTTTCTGAGAGGCTAGGAACATTCTCTCCCACTGAGGCCAGACATGGCAGCCCAGATAGAATATATCCCACATATAGGCAGCAGCTTTCAGGATAACCCTGCTCCAGTTGTTCAGGATGCACTTGAAGACCAAGCTGCACATCTGCTATATATGAGGCCTAGGTCCAGCCTGTGTATGTTCATTGGTTGGTGGTTCAGTCTCTGAGAACCACAAGGGTCCCAGTTAGTTGATTCCATTGATAATTTTTTGGAGTTCCTATCTCCTTAAGGGCTGTAATGGAAAGGAATGTTGTAAATGCCTAGAATTTAAATCTGTCCTTTTTCTGTAGGTAGTAAATTTTTATCATCATTCACAGAGGTGAATTAACTGAGTAATTCACACACACACACACACACACACACAAGAGAGAGAGAGAGAGAGAGAGGAGAGAGAGAGAGACCCTAGTTGGAGACCAAACAATTACTATTGACTCCTAAAATGAGCTAAAGCCAAAACAAGACTGCTTATGAGAAAAAGAATAATTTGATTATTAGTAGTTTCTTTTAATTTTTCCGCCCAATTTCCCTTAAGAGCTAAATGTTTGGACAATACATAAGTAGATCCATAAATTTAGATATAAGTATCTTAGATGTGACAGTTGCTGTATAAGTTAGAGATTAAAAATTATTTTCTAATTATTCATCTGGTAGTTTTTCCTTTCTCAGTTTTGAATGCGAGTCTTAGGCTTCAATAACAGAACCATGTTCTCCAGCCCTCAATTCTCATTTCAATCTACATTGCTAAACACTGGTACCTTAAGCAGATTTCTCTGCTGTGTGTGATTATTCATCCTAAAGATGTTTATCTAGTAATAGGATCTGAGATCATCCACAGCGGTGACAGAGCTCTGGATCAGAGGTTTCCTGGTAATTGTCTCTCTCCTGTAACACTTTGCTCTTCAGCAAAGGAATCGCTGATTTTAGACTATTTACAGTGTGAACCTGTAAGTTCCAACTCCTTTAGAGAAGGAAAGTCCTACTGCCCTTGCTATAAAAATCAATTTTATTCATGTCTGATAATTCTGACACTTGACAAATTAGGAAGGAAGTATTTTGTCTCAGAGGTTATGAAACCCAGAGAAGTAGGAACTTGAAGCTCCACAGAAGCAACAGGATATAATTTTCAAAAGCTAAGAGCTAACTGTAACTCTGATGGGTTTGTTTATCTTAAGAAAACAACCCCAGACTCAGCATCTGTCAATGACACCTCCATAGCAAAAGGAGTCTTTGGAGGGAAGATTGCTTATGAGGCTTGTGGTGAGATGGCAGTTAGTGGTGATGGAAAATTCATATTCGAATATGGCAATAAACAATACCTTCAACCTCGAAAAGGGAAGAATCTAAATCAATATTTAGTAGTACAAATATTAGATACCATGAAGCTTCACATTGACCACAGTTAATTACACAACCCTAGCCCAACAGCTCCAAGAGAAACAAAATTTGACATCTTAGAAGACTGTGTGAGATTCTGATTATCAATGTTCTGTACTATAGGCCAATCTTAGCTACTTCTTTAAATTCAACTAAAATTCAGGCTTATATTAAGTGTAGTATTGAAAATGTATAAGAACATATTTTTTTCCCATCTGTAGTAATATACTTTAGTTTTCTAGCTCCCATGGATTTTCTATACATATATCTTTATTTTTATTCAATACTGATGGGTTTCCAATATATACAATCTGAACAGTGTCCACAATCTTCCTGAAGAACAAGTAGACAGTGTACCTGAAGTGTATTCATTTTTCCTATAGTCATGAAAAATTCAAATGTATGATGCACATACGTTTTAATCCAATTCTGTTCTCCACTATAAGATGTAGCACGGCGGTGTCATATGATGACAGCTGCACAATTGACTACTGGCAAACCATACTGGATGGAAAATGGTTGTTTCTTTCTGAAACAATCAGAACTGCCACCAGCAATACCCACAGACCAGTCTCCACACCTGACAGGTTGACATGTTGATGGAACCTAGGAACAGCTGCTAGAGCCCAATGAAAAATCAAGGTTTTAAGAAGCTCGGGGTGTTTTGTGTCAAGCGCAGTCAGGTACAAAGAGAGATGAGGGTAATTTCAGGGCGAGGAAAATGATTACAGAATAATGATCTGCTGAAAGTACCCACCCGAAGGCCCGGAGAAGAACGATTTGGTAATGGTGAGATGACAGAGTATAGCTAAGGAAGAGTACAAGATCCAAAGTAAAATTTAAAGGGAAAAACACAAATCTTTCCCTTCCATGTAGAAAATTTTTCTTTTCTTTTTCTATCAACTATATATAAGCAATCCTTCCCCAGGATCCATTCCTTTGCCATCTTTTAGCCATTAACCCATTGTCTTCCCTCATGTGCCTAATCCTTCAATTAGCAACAAAGGCTCTAGGACTTGCTGAACCCCAAGAATAATATTGGGGAATAAATGTGGTATTCTCCTAGCTCCCTCAGAAGTAGGATGAGGGTGACAAATGCTCCCCCACACCAATTGAACTTTCCACAAAGCTCCAGGTAGATTACTGGGGTAGTGAAGTCAGTATTCAGCCTCTGAAAAAGGAATAAACATTACATTTCTTTTATTAAACATATAACAATAGCTGACATGGTTTATGATACAATCAAACCATAATGAAGAAATGCAAACATAACATTTGGTAACCAAAAAAAATATCAATTTATGGTATTTGGTAAAGCTATGGGTGAATTTGGGGAAAGCAGCTATTTCAGAAGGGACACTTTGGCCAAGTGTACGTGCTGAAGCATGCTTTGGACACCAATACCAGGGTTTCAACAGGCAGAGTACTTATAGTCCTTAGAAAGTGCTTTCTACGGATATGAGACTTTTACTTAATAAGTGAAATATGACTTCTTCTTCTTAAGGCCCATCATGCATCCATGAAAGAGAATAAAAAAATAAATAGACATAGAGCCATCTTCCCATGGCATGACAAGATCAAGTATTGAATGATACTTGGAAAACCTCACCCACTACCACCTCAGGAGGAAGCTAAGGTCAGAAAAGCTGGGGTAGGAGAGCAAGTGTCTCCGCCCTTGGTGACTCAGATGTATATGGGCACACTGGCATTCATTCTTAATTATTCTGCTTTGACAGTGTGAGATGTGTCAAGATTTTTAGAGAAGGGAATAAAGTTCTCTTACCTACTGAAAGCTTTCCTTCATGTGTCTGAGTTTTATGTGACTTTAAGACTTCTGCAGTTATGGGACTCACCCCCATCCTGTTAATGCCTTTGCTGGCATAAAAATATAAAGCACATTGTAACTATTGTGCTCTTACTAGCACCCTCATCTGTTACTGGTACTTATTTGTTCAGGAAAAGAAATTATGGGTGTTTTTGTAATAGATGACAAAGTATCACTTCGTAACAGCATTTGTCAGTACACTCCCTAATAAATGCTTTAGGTAGTAGGTAGATCAATAAACAATTTTATAATCTTTGTTGTAGAATGTCATCAGTTTAGTCTATGTCTGAATTTATAAATTCCAGCTAGGACAAGTTGTTGACCCTCTCTGAAGCTTGAATCTGTCGTGTATCAAATGAGGGAAATGGCTGCCTCGGTAGTTTATAGTGATTGAATGAGATCAAGTATACAGAATGTAGAAGCATGTAGAAATGTAATAAAATGTTACTATATTTTTTGTTTCTCATAACTCTTGTTCCTAAATACACGTATCTATACTCCTTGGTGTGCTTGTGCATCAGAACACAAGGCCTAGAGTTCAAAGAAAGATTCTGAAAGGTAATTGGCCAACTATAACATGTATATTTTAATTAGGGTTAAATCTACTAACATTATTATTAATTTAAAACTGTACCAAGACAGATGTTTTGCATATGATATATTAAAAGTTCATTTTTGTGTGATTTGAATTCTTTTGAGATAACTACACTATTCTTTACAAAACGTTGATAGAAAACAAAATTATAAAAAATTTCCATTTTTTTTTGTTTGTTATTGGTTTCTGAAACAGGGTCTTACTCTGTAACACTGGCTGAATGAAACATGCTACATAGAACAAGCTGGCCTTTAATTGACAGAGTTTAACTTGCCTCTCTCATTATGCTTGGATTAAAGGCATCTGCCACCACACTAAGCATAAAATTTCTTTTTGGAGAGTAACAAGTTAAAATATATAACAGCAATGAATTATCTATTGATTTAAAAAGACATCCTTCATATACATATATGAACATATATTTCTTGCTCACCCAATTTTTCTTTAAATTTTTGAACTTGATTTTGAGTGATAAAATATAACAACTACTAAATATATACACTGTATGTAAAGTATAAACCAAGTTAAACACATGTTTCCTCATGTGTTCATCACAATTTTATGGTGACAACATTGAGAAACATTTCTACATTTTTAAAACATACAACACACTATTATTATATATATTAACCAACTATACAATACACACCAGGGACTCTTAACACCTACTTGCCTATGCCTTATTTCTCATTTATCTATTCTTTCCTATATTCTATCCTTTATTCTATCTCCTATACTTGTTTGCCTCTGGGAAACACCATTGTATGTTCAAGTTCTGTGAGGACAATTTTTACCAGTTCCCAGGCATCAAAGAGAACATATTGTGTTTGTCTTTCTGTGTTTGTCTTTTCTTTTTAAATTTGATCGATGAAATATTTTCTAGTACAAAAGACATGGCTTTATGAAATTTCACAACCGAATGTCATTCTATTGCCTATATTCAGTTTTTCTATTCCCTATATTCCCTACTCCCAGCATTTCTTTATCCATTGTTTGATAGTTGTTTCCATTTCTTACCTAGTATGAATAATGTTGCTAGCAACAGGACACACATCCCAAATTTTATTTGGTATATATTTTATTTGGTTATATGGTACGTCCATGTTAATTTTTGATGAACTTTTATATTGTGTACCAGAATAGCTGTATTATTTTACATTCGTAATAATAGTTGACAATGGTCCCCATTTTTATGACCTTGTCAATTGTTATCATTTTATGCCTTTTTAATAATAGCAATTATTATTGAAGTGAAGTACCATTTTACTGTTTTAATTTTATTTCCCTAATGATTTGTGGTGTGGAATATCATTTGTTTGCCTTCTTTTGAGAAATATACAAATTCTACTCTCTATTTTCTGGCCTAAACATCACATTTGGTTGATCTAGTTGGTCTCCACAATATGTCCACCACCCATAGATATTTTTACGTTACTTCTACTGCTCCAACTCATGTCCTCCTACAAGACAAGCATGTTGTTACCTTATCTGTCTTTCTCTCATTATAATTCTCAAATCCTTCTTCTTAACAACAACAGTAAAAATTCCTCAGCCATGTATTCTAAGGAAGTCCTATTTATCTGGAATTAGTGAAAACACTTGTTTTCAAAGTCCATTAAAAATTGAAGTTATGAATTGTAGGTTACTACTACATATAATTGTGAAAATATGACTGGCAGACATTTAATCTCAGGACAACCTTTGTGTAAGGATATAAATTTGGGGGTCACATCCTCATTTTTCTACTTGCCCTTCTTTAGGATATGCCATGTTGGCCGAGTCTTCTGCTCTCTTCTGGTGTATTTTCATATTGTTTTCTATACATTGCAATTTCCAAATCATGCTGTTTTCAGTTGTCCCCACTCACAAATTATATTTAATCACATCTATGATACTTGATCTACTTTATTCTACCTTTTCAGAGGATGGCATTAATGAATGTGAAAAGTATCTTTCTTCATGTGCACTTTAAACAAAATTCTATTGTCTCTGTAGGATGGTCTTTTAATGTTACTTTACTTCAGATATCTATGTATCATGTTTACAAACAGGCATCTACATAAAGGAATAAGTAACCTATACACTTAGACCCACTGAAACACCTTTGAATCTACACAATCAATTTCACCACCTCCAATAATTTCTTTGTCTTCATTACTTAGGATCAGATATATTATTTTAAACAAATCAGTCAATAATCAGTTAATAAAACTGAATATGTTTCCTTGACCATATACCACCATGGCATGTTTTATTTACAGATTTAAAATAAACAAGATTTCTTTATAACCCACTTCCTATGCACATAAAAATACCCTGTCCTGTTCTAAACATGTTCAGCAACTCAAAGAATGCAATGGGAGTCTTTCTAAAAATCCCACTTTGGTAAGTTTGATTTCTGTATCTAAAAACACCTGCAAACACTAAAAGAAGAGGAATTCCAATAAAAAAAAAATCATTTCACCAAAGATCGACAGCTATTGTCAAAGGAATACCTAGAACGCACATTTGTAACTTGACATGGTGATCACTATTAACATAAATGATGTCAATATAACAAAGCATTGCCTTAGTGACTTTGAAAAGACTTGGAATAATTACCAAGAAGGAACACAAAAGAGTGAACTGCCTATGTCAACGCTAAGGGGGGTTCTGCTTAATAGAATTCACTTTTGAGAAATAACAGCAGATTATAGAACAACTAATTAATATCAGCATCTATTCTGGAAAGAATGAGAGCTTCAAAACACCCAAAGGCATATACAGTCAGCAGCCAAAACTTGATTATTCACAGGTGGATTCCTAGTAATGCAGTCCCCCATCACAGCAGATTTGCTCGCTCAGTTGCTTCACACCACCTCAGGCAACCTGAGCTCTATGGCTTGCATTTCTGCTGCTCAGTCAGTCTGCCTTACTGTTTGCAAATTATGCAAGATCATGGACAGCCTCTCCTCAGGCCTCAGCTTTGTGAGAACAAATCCACTTCTCCTCGCCTACCACTGCCTTTACATTCCGGCTGGATCTTCCGGGTCTGCAGCTGAGTTTATTCCCCCAGCAAAACACTTCTACTTTGTCTTACAGTAGTAGACTTGGCTATTCCCTAAAGAGACTTTGTATAAACCTTAATATCTTACTAATACAGTGTTCTCTTTCCCAGCACAGCATCTCAAGACATTGAGAGTCTAAATGGACAAAGAGACATTTCCTCTTCTAATAATAAGCTTTTAGAAGATGCTCTGGGAAAGGCCCAGAGCACAGAAGAGGCAAAATGGAAAACGAGAAAATCTTCCCAGGACTCCATACAGGACATATACATACATATAATATTTACATAACTAAATATATTATATCAATTACCATGATTCCACTCAAATATTCAGACAAACTTTTTAATTACTTTTCTATGTAATGCTGTGGTAAACTAAAATCTATGAACATCTATGCCACCTGTATTTCCAATAACTAAGAAGATATCCAGCACAGAAAAAGCTTACACAAAAACTATTCTCTAGGTCACAATGTTTGTGCAGAAAATGTTCTGGTGCACTTCTTAGTTATAATCCATTGAAAACTACTAATTTAATCCAATAGAAAAATTACAACATGGTATTAGTAGTTATCAAAATATTAGAAGTGACAAACACACTCCAGAAGAATTCCTCTGAATTGTTGCCTATATTGAGTTAAATTAAGTGAAATTTGACTCCCCAATTGAAAGGAAACAGGAGATGTTCTTTTGCAAATACTACCACAGATTTATTTTTCTGATAAAGTTAGAGTTCTTAATATTTCAATCTTTTCTCTTTTCTTTCTCTTGTTATTCAGCATTTAACGATAGACAACTCCATCCAGGCCCCCTGAAGATAAATATTCACCATAGTCAAGTTTCTCATAAAACTATCGCATCATAAGCAATATACTTTTATTTGCATGATCTGAGTGGAGACATTTGAGCTGAGATCTAAGCTATTCCTCTAGATCAGAGGTGTCATAATGTGATTCTGAGGTGTCTTTGTTAAATCTTATTACAGAAATTCTGTAATAGTCATAATAGCAGGACAGTGAAAGAGTCAAAAGCAAAACAAGGATGAAACTTGAGCAAATTAGTAAAGAATAGACAGAAAATGATTTTTCAAAAAAGTTGCATGTCTGTGACCTTACATGTAAAGCAAGCAGAGAAAAGCTGGAAAAGTTGACACTGGTTAAAAATCATCCAATGTATGATGCCTAATATTGTCAACAAGTTTTATTTTACCAGTAGGTGACACACCGCCGTAGAAAAGGGTTCTGGAAAACATAAAAGACTGGGAGCAGAGAAAGTGAGATGAGATGAATTTTTTTTCTTCTTTTTTTCTTCCTGATTTCATGTACAATGTCCCAGGCTGTATCAAACACTTGCTCACATAACTTTCTAGTGATGATGGACTCTACTCTGGGACTGTCAGCCTGAAAAAGCTCTCTTTTCTTTGTCTGTGGATTTTATCACAGTAGTGAGTCAAGTACTGAATTCACAAGACTATCTAGAGAGAATCTAGGTAGTATCTACTGCGCATATATTTATGAGCTTGATTAAAGACTCAGAGGCTATTTCAGACATGATAAATATCATGCACTATGTCCTCATGCTAGAATAAGGCATACTCCACAAGAACTGAAAGACTTTCAATAAGGAAACTATAGTTAGGCAGGGAAGGTAGCCCTATATAAAACTACAGAAGGAATATAAAGTAGATTGACTGAGAGGTGGCAGGCAACACAAGCTGGAGTAAGATTACCTACTCATATTAAATTTCCCCATATTAATGATCATATTTCCTTCATTAGCCGATAGGTCGATGCATGCATTATAATTGCTCAGATTGTTTTATTGTGTGTGAGATGATTCAACATTCACCTTCCTTCCATTGCTTGATTCTGAAATTTCTGAGTCTGGGTGTCATATCCATGCAGGTCAGAATCCTTAGATTCAGGAACTCCAGAGTTTCCTATACACTAACTTGAAGGGAGAGCTATCACTTCTATCCCAATTCCATGAGGAACTGGTCAAAATATAGAACAATAAAAAGAAAAAATTTAAAAAGTAGAGAAAAATGGAAATGAGAAACTATAATATTATGCTTAGTGTGTTTAATTTTTTGCTTTTCAAATTCACATATGGTTTAGTGTCATTCAAGTTTTGTGTTTTGTGTATAAAAGATTCAAGGATGTATATTCTCCAATACTAATTTTAATCAAGAGAGAATAAGTAGACTATATAAGAAAGCAACAGAGAAACAGAAAAGGATGTAGAATATTTTAAATTTTTTAGTGCATGTTAATCTTGATTGTCAAATTTATATGATTTGCATTCTATATAGAAAAAACATGCCACTTTTATTAGGGATTTATATATTGAATTAATATATTTGAGATGACTTGCATTTAATTATGTAGGTACGTTTGGGCACCAGTCAAATATACTAACAAGAGAGTGGACAGAGATGAGCCATAATGAAGTGTTATGAGATATTTCATTGTCCATTGTGGGAGGAACATTGTGTGGCTTCAGAGGGATTTTTAAATAGTATTGACATAGTTTTGGCTTTTGGTGTAAAAATTTGTTGCTGGACTTGTTATCAGTTTATTATGGTTTATGATTTTGGGCTATTTAGTAGGAAAATCCAAAAAAGAAATTCTTAGCTTGTAGAAGTATAGGCATAAGTGATGAAGGTTGGTTTCTGAAGAAGTTCCATCTCAGAACACAGTCAATGTATACTAGTCACCTTCAAATTATGTAACAAGGAGTTATTTTGGCTCAGCTTTGAGAATGTACAGTATGTTACATCAAGGAAAGCATCACAGGGTTTATATGTAAGGAACCCTTCATTTTTTTTTTGATGGACCAGGGAGCAGAAAATGGACAGGAACATGGCTCAAGCTATAATGACTTAAATCCCCTCCAAAATGATCCTCCAGGGGAATTTACCTCCTAAATATTCCACACATTTTCCCCACTAGCTGAGTACCATCTATTCAAATACATGAGCATGTGAGAGACATTATCTATCCAAACAGTAACATTCAACTTCTGGTGGCCTTAAGTTCCTGAGACCACATAATGAAAACCATACTCAGTACTATATCAAACATCCCCATAGCTTAACATCTTAACAGCAACATCCCAACAGTTTCAATATAACTCGAAGTCCAAAGTATTTTAAGTTCTTGTGCAAATTTCTTATTTATGATCTCCTGTTAAAAACAATTTACCTATTTCTAATATACAACGACAGAATGTAAACCTCCCCATTTGTAAAGGAGAAAATGGGGCCACGAAAAGTGCAACCAAAGGGAGACCTACACCCATCAGATCAAACACCAGTTCTGTAGCTCAGTGTCTGGTATCCAGAACTCTTGGTGAACCATTGGAGTTTCCTAGGATTGAGTAGCTCATATGATGGCTGCCTGCACCAATGGTGGCTTTTCCTTTAACTAGATCGAATTAGTGCCAGTAGCTTATTGGTATATTTCTATTATACTGGGATGCCATCATAGCATCACAGCAATTAACCAGCTTAGGATCTCCATGCCAGGAATTCTCCTCTGTTATACGTTGCCTGGCTTGGGATGTATGGATACTCTGATGCAAGTCTCATAATGCCCTCACTCATTCATGTCTCAAGAACACATCAGCTTCTACTGTGAGCTTGAAATGAGCATAGTTCTGTTGGATATCAGCTACAGCAAACACTATGTGCCTTAACTATGAACCTAAGACAAAACTTACCTAGGCATTCTTCCACTAGAAGAATACTTGGAAATGTCAATCTTTTTGACTCATCGTTGAAAGGAATAAACTTTTTTTTTTAATTCTTGAGATTTCAAGTTGGATTTTTAGGGTCATCTATGCACACTACTATATCATATTAAATAAAGATCCCTTTACAACTTTCCTTCCAACTGTGACAACCAATGCTAACATATAATGACTTATGTTGGTTTTAATGTCCTTACTTCATCTTTTCCAAAATATTAAACACATCCATTCTGAAAGTAGAAAGATGGATACACCAGGATGGGTGCTATTACAGGCAGGCTAATGAAAAAATAATAAAGCAAGAGTGTAATATTGTCCTAAGTATGGTAGGCAGTATAGTAAATGGTACAAGTAGATGAAGAAAGGAAGGCAATACATTGGAAGTAAGCAATGCTAAATATACAGGTTGTTCCATAGAGAGAAAGAGATGAGTACAAGAGTCTGACAGAGACATATAAGAAAGGCGACCATATACTATAGGTGATTGTAGCTAAGAAGTAAAACTGACTAAATGAATGCTTTTTCTTTTAAATTATTTATTTATTTACACTTCAAATGTTATCCCCTTTCCCTCCACAAACCTCCTGTTCTATCCCGACCTCCCCATACTTCTAGGAGACTGTTCTCCCAACCACTCCTGCCTCACTAAACAAAGATGGAATGCTTTTTAACCTAGAGAAGTTTAAAATGATTTTGGTTGTAAGGTGATGAGAAAGCTAATGTAAGGCAGTTGTTAACGAAATCATAACAGGTGACATAAAACTTACTTTTATATAAATGGGTTTGCAGGAATTATCCAGGATGAGTTGTGGCCGGGAGTTTACCTGGCAAAACTGTAGCTTATAATTGGGCTTTGGTGACAGCTATTTATGAATAAGACTCTGAACTTGCTTCTTATAAACAGTCTGGGAATTTAGAAACAAATAAAATTTAACTTCCTTACCTTAAAAAGAATGAGAGTGGAGGTAGGGGTAGATACTGAGAAAAGAAGAAGGAGGGGTAACTGAAGCCAGAATAGAAAAAACAATAAATATAATAATAATAATAATAATAATAATAATAATAATAATAATGTTAGATAGGATTATATATATATATATATATATATATATATATATATATATATATATTTTTTTTTTTTTTTTTAAAGAGCACCATATGGAAACTGGTTGAGATAAGCCTAGTATTTGGGAGGTGGCCAGCAGAAATATCAAAGTTCCAGCCCAGTTCAAAGCTGGGCTGTATAGAAAAGAAATGAAGTAATATGATATGAATCTCTTGGAAGTCTTACAGAATTTGAATTTACTGTTGAACTTATTTAAACAATAGAAATATTTTCACATTACAGTTATGGAAATAACAGTAAACAGAATGATACTAGAATCTATAGCTTATTAATAATCATTATAAATTCCCAAGTGTTTTATACCAAATATTTTATCATGTCTACACAATACATCACAAAGGAAATGCAATTAACCTTATTAAGTCGAGGAAGAAAACAAAGCTAAAAATCATTTAACTCAAATTTCATGTAGCCAGTATTAGCCACTTTCCTATAGTAGTGATAAGACATTATGACTAGAGGCAACTTATGGAGGAAGGAGTTTACTTGTGAGTTACATTTCCAGAGTGTTATGATTCTGTCGTGGAAGGAAGGAATTCCAGCCAGTGATAGACATGGGGTTTGCAACAGGAAGCTGAGAGACTGCATCTTCAAATGTGAACCCAAAACAGAGAGGCTACAAACTGTCAAAAGTCTCCCCACATTGAAATAATCCATGTAGCCAGACTGAATCTGGCTGTAGCCTCTCCAAATAGCACCAACGTCTTAGGACCCAGTGTACTAACTGATGAGCCTATGGAGAACAAGACTATTAGGAGAGCAACCACCGAACGTTGAAAGAAAGATGTGAACATTGAGAACACAGACATTTATTCTCCATCTTAGATGGCAGAAACCAGTACTGGAGCTAGCACCATGAGCAATGAATGTCTCCATGCATGATAAGGTCACTGTAGAAAGAATTTTGGCTGAATCTGATGATAACTCCTACCCATAATTCCAGCATATAGGTGAATTGTAAGAAGTGGGAGGCAAGTCTAAGAAATAAGACGTAATTTGTGAATACAATTACTATATTAACAGTCAAACATTACAGTTTAAAGATACGGCCTTATTATTGTGAATATTGAAGACTTGCACTTCATAAATATTTATTATATACAATAAAAGATATGCTAAATATTACAATCATACAAAATCCATACCATGATTAAATTGACATTTATTTTCTGTTGTTCTTATTTTCGGAACTTTCACATAAATATTAGGAGCCTACATGGTATGTTAATTATGACTCATTTATAAACTATAGTATAGTAGTTCTTGAGTCCAGATATTTATGGAAAATAAGCCTGCTATAGGGAGTTATTGAACCTTCCCCTGAGTCAGCTTGCTTAGCAAATGATAGAATAACATTTGAAGGATGCTAGACAGGTGATACAAAATGTTTTCTTAGAGATTTCATTGAATAATTCTAATTGGATTCCAAGGCAAAGGCAGTGAAAGGGACACTCTTTTCTAGAATACTACGACATGATGTTAACTATTTTGTTTATTCATTTAGGAAGATAGAAAGAAAGAAAGAAGAGAGAGAGAAGAGAGAGAGAGAAGAGAAGAGAGAGAGAAGAAAGAAAGAAAGAAAGAAAGAAAGAAAGAAAGAAAAGATGATAGGTAGTAGATAGATAGGTAGATAGATAGACATTAAAAGGTATAATAAAGGCACTGGTCTGTGACAATAAAATCAGATAAGGAGACCCTAAAAATTGTCAATAAGAAGACTCAACTAGAAAGTCTAACATGGAAAATAGAAGTTGAAGAGCATTGAAGTGGGTAAACAGGGAGAGAAACATAAGAAGCAGCAAAGGATTTGGTGTTAAGGAAATGAATGTTTTTTCCCACTTGTGGCAGAGGTGACTATCCTAGCCCTCCAGGGTATATTTTTATGAACTAACTTGAATAAATACAAGTTGGAGAACAGGCACCATGTGGAGATCCTGATTTGAGATTCATTTGCACAGCAGTGACAGAATCAATGCAAATTTATGACACATAACAGAAAGAGAAGGTGGTAAGGGATAAAAACTCATAGCGTCTAAGTGAAAGTGTTATGGGCACAATTGTGAAATTTTTGTTTGATATTCAGACCATGAAAATGTATTGTTATAGATGCCATTGTGCAAGAGCTGTCACATATTAGTTTGCAGTAGCCTATCATTAAGATGTTAGTAGATTAAAATGTTCCTGTTGAATATCAGGACATCAATAACTTAAACACTTTATTCACACGATCAAAAGCAGCTTAAACAGATCCAGTGGCTTACTTGTTTTCTCTGTAACTGACAAAAAAAATTGAAGGTCTCTCTATATTTGATAAGTCAAGTGTTAAGATGATTTTTCTTTGGTCAATATAAAAGCCCTTGTTTCTCTTTGTATTTTCTCTTATCCAATTACACCCATAGTGTTGGTTGAAAAATGGCTGTAAGAAAAACATTAATTGTATTATGACTCAAGTTAGTTTCCTCTGTGATTTTTTTTGGTGAGTCTTTTGAAGAACTCAGTAATACTGTGCATATCACAGATAAATTTGTTGCCTGCCTGTGTGTTCCTTTGTATCTCTGCAATCATAGTTCAAATATTAATAGAATCTCCATATTCTAATGGAATAATCTGATGTACAAATTCAGTACCAGCTCAATTATATTCTCCAGAAAACTATTTACAGCCTTAACTCTAATGCAAATCAGAAAATTTAATTTAAAACCTGTGAGTTATTCAACAGCAACAAGAATTTCCTAACTAGGAGCTGACTTTTGTCTAATAGATACGAATTACCCATCATTTCAAATTTATGCTAATTTAAATAACAGTATTATACCATGAAAATGAACTTGGAGCTTATGAACATTATCTTCAGAGACATCAAGAAAATTGGTTGTTAAATTCTAACACAGTTGAAATGCCTTTTATTATTGCTATATTTTGTTTCAGCCAAAATAAAATATATCCATATTCTTGCAGAGAGCTATTTAGTTTTCTACAAAATTCAACCAATGAATAAAAATACTCATTTCTATATGACCATGTTTAATTGGTCCCCATTCTAGAAATATCCATAACAGCAGAAAAATCACATTGTGATCATTATAAATGTGCATTCATTCACATTACAGGAATCTTTTTTTCTAACAGACACAAAAATATGAATATTATGGAGTGACTAAGAAAGAGTATTTTTAACATTGAGATTCTCTAGTAAATGTGAAAAGAATTTATTATTCCACATTACTAAAAGTCCTTCATATGTTAACAATAATGAATTTATCTTCTGGTTCAACTCTTTCCTCTGCCTGAGCTTTCCCTTTTGTGCCTGTACGAACGCACATGCGCAGATGATATATCCTTGCTTGCTGACCTCATTTTTGACAGGCAAGTGAGAACAAGACTTGATGCCTACAGCCTTATTAACTTTAGCTTCTATTGGACATTTAGTACATATTCCAAGCTTCTTTAAATATTGCTACCAGTACATGCGTGCACAGGTGCTATAGCTGAAAAGGAAAAAAGGCCAAGAACTTAGATCTGTATACAAGAAACCAGAGTAAAATTTCTATTTCCAACATACATTCAGAAAGCTTTGTCTGTCTGAGTCTGTCTGTCTTTGTGTGCATGTTTTTTTCTTTACCTCCTTTATTTTCTTTCTCAATGAACTGAAAGAAAACATACTTGTTTCCTTCCAGAAGAGACGTAAAAAAGAAACTTAAAGGTCCAAATAAAATTTTTACTACTCTAATTTATTTGCCAAATTTTATGCATAAAGTAGACACAAAAATATTTTGCTCAATCATCAACACACTGAAAAGGTAAACCTCTTTTAAAGAAAATATTATTATCAAATACAAATCAGAATGGAAAGTAATAACTCTTCTAAACAAACACATGATTAAGAATTTAAATACATAATACAATTAAGGCAGCAATTTAATATTATCCATATTACTGGGATTACTTATAATTTTCAAGGACAAGGGACTATGGAAGGGGCCCATGGAACTTTAAAACAATATCTTATAAAATAAAAAAGTGGGAGGTATTACCCCGTATGCCACAAAGAATAAAAAAATAAAAAATAATATAAAAGAAAGGAAGAAAACTTCCATTCTGAAAGGAAATTGGAGACAATAATCAGACAAAGGAAATAAAAAATAGAAAACTACAGTATCTTACAAAACTACTTAAATGGAAGACAATGCATATTCCTGACTAATGAGATAGATTCCAAAGAGATACTAACTTGCTAGCTTTCTTGTGAAAACCCCATCAGGATAGCAGGCTGCAGGGAGATACCAAGGAGAAAGGTCTTCCTTGGGCAAAAGTATCCACAGGCACAACTGTTTCTACATAGTTGCAGAGGAAAATAGAGACTGTATACCCAACTCATTGAGTTTCTCCTGGAATTCCTGCTGATGCTAAAAGAAGTTTTTTTTCTATTCGACTTCTGATTCTTACCAAGAGACAACCTCAAAAGCAAGAATCTACCATAAGATCAGGTCTCCATTCTGACACAAACATATGCTTTGCAGGTACTCTACACTTGTGGGATACTGTGAGTACATTGACAAAGTCTTATCAAATTCTCAATAGTTATGTATTTCTCACTTCTCTTTTTTCCTAAAATGATCTCTAAGAAGAGAGGCATTGCATAATTATAATGTGACCCCTAGAGTACCGAACTTAAACATTATATGCTTTAAGAAGCGTAGAAACAGTTATCAAAATCATAAAACATTAGATTCGCCAAATATCATAAAATTCATGTCTTTCCTTTTCTATTAAAGGACCTTAAGGCCAAAGGACAGAAAGATATTCTTTTACCTGCCCCAAGGCTTTAGATTAAGCTGGTGTTTCACTCTCCTATTACTTTTAAGTTTAAAATATCCTAACATTATACATTTCTGATTTGTAATGAAACATGTATATAGAAAACAATAACACACTCAAGACAACCAATGCCATATCCAATAAATGACAAACCAAACCGACTCACCTCTTTAAGAAGCATCCAGGGCAGAAATGTGCTTGACTGCTGTTGATAGCATATGCCTTTTTAAGGACATATCCATGACAATTTAGCTACCCACTGGAGAACTGCACACAAGCGCACAACAGACGGTTTCTAAGCAAATGCATTTCCCACTGTATCATCAGCATAAGTTAGTACAGATTGTCTGTTTTCACTCTGACACAGTGTCTGTGAACTCACCATTAGCACATCTTATTAAACTCAGCTTTAAGAATAAACCCACTGAATCTTCAAAATGCAATGTCAAAAGCAAGAAATTCCCCATCAATAAGACAATTTTCTTTCTGATTTGTCAAATTTGAAATATATAATCTGTTTGGACTAGTGCAGCAATTAATTTGTTCAAAGGTAATCAAGATAGACAGAAATGGGGGTACAATGCTAATGTTCTCTTTGCTGATTCTTATCTGAGAAAGTCCTAATGAAATGGAAAAGAGAAAAGTAGAATAGACTTCCATGCAGACTACCATCCTGATCTGCTGACAGAGGAGTCAGTAATTTTTAAATTAAACAGGAAATCAACAGATGCCCTCAAGACTAACCCAGAGCATTTATAAACTAAATTCTAGTTTCTTTCTTTCATGCTTGCCTGTTAATAATACTAGGCTACATGACTGTTAAAAGAAAAACTTTAAAAGGCGTTTTAAATTAAAAACAAACAGAAAATTCAGCATTTCACATCTGTGGTAATATTAGGGAATGTGATACAGGCTAGTTTATGACAGGTAAATAAGAAGCAGTCTATCCAGGTGTTTCATTTTAAACTGAGAGAAAACAAAACACATATTGTACCACTTGCCCTTCAAGTGCTCGGACAGATAATATTTTAATAGGAGAAAATCAATATGAAAATATAGTGTATAAATTTACTATAAAATATCATATATTTTATATAGTAAATATATAGAATTAATATCTTTAAAGTAGAGAAACAGTTCAACACAATCGTAAAATGCTGGCAGATTTCTTTATTCTCAGATAATTTCAGAGCATATGTTATCAAACATAATTTCTTTCATATTAATAACTATTTTATTGACAACATATTGTGCTAAATACTATGTTGGATCAGAACATGCCAATTTTTACTGACTTACAATTAAGCTGATAAAATAATTTAGTTTTTTAAATGATGAAAGGAAAATAATACTAAATATATTTTAGTTTAAAGTTCATGTCAATATTTAACATATTCATATTTAAGATAAACCTAGGTGGTACTTTCAATTTCTTGTGATAATATTGACTTTTAATATGGACACTTTTCGAAGGCTGAGTTTAATGATTTTAGGAAATTTTTGTTGTTAGCCATCCTAAAAAGTTGACATTTCTTCTCATCCAACAAAATTCACTTTTCAGCTTCTGAAACAAGCCCAACTCTTCTGAGCACCCTACTAACCCAGGAGAATTCTATATTCTACCCTGACCTCTCCTCCCACCTTCATCAGAACTGTGGATCATGAAACATACAGATAAGCTTCCCTTTCCCCACTTATTTTTCCTGTTTGCTGAGTCTTCTAGAGCAAACCAAGTTGCTCTGAGCAGCCTGCTATCCCAGGCAGACCTCTATGCTCCTGCCACGTCTCTGCCCACCTTCATCACATCTGCTGAGCCTGAAACATACAGGTAAGCTTCCCTTCCCCCACCTATCTTCCCTGTTTGCTGAGTCCTCTAGAGCAAGCCAAGCTAACCTTAGAACCTGATAGCCCAGAGGAACCTCCAGTCTCCTCCTCAACTACATCTCTCTGGTCACCTTCATTTGATCTTCAGATTCTAAACCAAACAGACCTGTGGATCCAGAACCATAAATAACTGCAGATGTGGAACCATACAACCCACAGATACAGATCAGGGGCCTGTAAGATCAAGGCGATCAAGGCTAAGTTTCCTCACACTACTTATAACAGGAGCATCCAGGACCCAAGGTCATTCAGATGGCTAACGGTCATTGAAAGAACACAACCAATAACGCCAGGGCAAGATCACACCTTCAGAGCATAGCTGCCCTTCTACAGCAAGCCCTGGATATACTAACACAAATTAAACACAAGAAAATGAGCATAAATCCAGTCTTCTAAAGATGATACAGTTCTTTAAAGAAAAACTGAATAAATCCCTTAAAGAAATACAGGAAAATACAATCTAAGAGGTAGAGCCCCATAAAAAGGAAATGAATAAATCTCTTAAATGTATACAGAAAAATACAATTAAGCAGGTGAAGGAAATAAATGAAACTGGGCAAGACCTAAAAGTGGAAATAGAAGTAATAAAAAAAAAGTGAGGTAATCCTAGAGATGGAAAACCTAGGAAAGAGAACAGGAACAACAGATGTAAGCATCACCAACAGAGTACACAAAATGGAAAAGAGAATCTCGGGTGTAGGAGATAGAATTAAAAAAATGATACATCAGTCAAAGAAAATATTAAATCTAAAAAATTCCTGACACAAAACATCCAGGAAATCTGGGATACCATAAAAAGACCTATACTAACAATAATAGGAATACAAGAAGGTTGAAGAGTCCCAGCTCCAAAGCCTAGATAATAATTTCCAACAAAATCATAGAAGAAAACTTTCACAACATAAAGAAAGAGATGCCTATAAACATATAAGAAGCTTATGGAACACTAATTAGACTGGACCAGAAAAGAAAAGGAACCCCAAAATTCTACCAGAGAACTCCTACAACTGATGAACAACTTCAACAGAGTGGATGAACACAAAATTAACTCAAAGAAATCAGTTGCCCTCCTTTATAATAATGATAAACTGACTGAGAACTAAATTATAAAAACAACATCCATTAAAATAGCCATGAATAATATAAAGTATCTTGGTCTAACTCTAATTAAGCAAGTGAAAGATCTGTATTACAAGAATATCAAGTCCCTTAAGAAAGAAATTGAAGAATATATCAGAAGGAAAGATCTACCATGCTCATGAATAGGTGAGATTAACATAGTAAAAAATGGCCATCTTATCAAAAGCAAACTAGACTCAATGCAATGCCTATCAAAATTCCAACACAATATTTATAGACCTTGAAAGATCAATCAATTCTTAACTCCATATGGAAAAAAAATAAATGAACCCAGGAATGCCAAAATAACTCTAAATAATCTAAGAACTTTGGGTAGAATCACCATCTCTGACCTCAAGCAAATACTTCAGAGCAATAGCCAGGTTGAGCGTGACAAGGAGGTAGGCAGTGAATAGAATGTAAAGTTAATATAAGTGAGATTTAAAAATATCACCATTCAGTTCTCTTCCCAGCCCCTAGCAGCCCCAGTTCTAATTCCTATCTCTGAGTTTTACTTCTAAAGCACACCTATTTGGAAATACAAAGCATAAACTATTTTGTGAGGTTTATTTCATTTAGCAAAACATCCTCAAAGTTCTTATATGTTTCTAAAACCTCTTCTTTTGAAGAGTAAGTCTGTTGTGCATGTGTAACACAGATTACGTATCCCTCATCTGTCCATGGCCACAATTCTTTCCTCTTTTTAACTCTACAAAGCAATGCTCTTTGAATGTGAGCTCAGCAACCCAAATGGGTCTCCTGTTCCTTCCTGTTCACCAGTGCAATGAGAAGTGTATGACTACAAAGATGAGGATGAAGCCTTGGTGGACCATATCAAGCAGGGAAAGAGACATCATGTCCTGTCTATAGAAACAGAAAGGAGGCTTCCCCAGACACTAAAGCACTCAAACAGGGGAGAACTCTGAAGGCAGTAATTAATATAGAGGCCACAGAGTCTTGCTGCTTGATTCGCATGGCTTATTCAGCCTGCTTTCCTATAGAACCCAGGACCAGCAGCACACAGGCACAGTAGGCTGGGCCCTCCTCCATTAATCACTAATTAAGAAAATGCCTCCGCTGGATCTTGCGGAGGCATTTTCTCAGTGGAGACTTCTTCTCTGATGACTCTAACTTGTACCATCTACTACAATAACCAAGGTAGTTTTTATAAAAGAAAATACTTAGCTTGGGACTCATAGTTCCAGGTAGTAGTACAGTCCATGCCATCAGGATGTGAGGTAGAGCATCCTGGAGCTAGAGCAATGACTGAGAGCTTTATATTCTAAAATATATAAATTATATTCTCTGTGTCTGCTTTAGGCAGCAGATACAGAGAAAGAGATACTAGGCCTGGTATGGGTTTTTGAATCATCAAAATTCATGCCCAGTTGCATACCTCCTCCAACAAGGTTATGTCTCAAAATGCTTTTCAGTGTCACTAACTGGAAATCAAGTATTGAAACAACTATGGTGATCATTCTCATTCAAATAGCTACCCTAGGGAAGATTATCCATATATTTGAAAATAAGACAATGCTCAACAATCCTTAACATGAACTTTATTTTATATATATTTCTTGGAAGAATAGTTTTTGCAAACTCGTTTAGCATTTGCTTCCCTCAACAAATGCTTGTCTTTGGGAATGGTCAAAGCTGTGTGGCTACTTAGTACCAACACTCCAGGAAAATGTGGTGGGAATCAAATCATAACCTTCTCCCTGCTTTCCCTTCTCATTCCACTTTTTCTTTTTCTTTTTTACTTTGAGGCTATAAGTCAAAATGCTATCTTTTAAGGTCTTAAAATGAGCACTTCACAAAAAAGACAGTTTTGTGTCATAAAAACATCAGTGATTCGGAGAGGATTACATTCTTCTCTCATTGCCTGTCACCAGCTGTCAAGACCTTTAAAGATCTGTGATTTTCAGCAACGCCTTTCGGTCACTCAGCACGCATACCACATGAACTCTCCAGGTATGACTTACAGCTTAAATGTATAATGCTGTCAAACAAAAGCTCCACCATTGTTGTACATACTTGAACACGCGGAGGATGTTGTATGCATCTCAGCAGATCACCAAGAAGCAATACTGAAACTCTTAGTAGCAGCCATGCTACGCTTGCTTTTCTCCTGGTGTAAGCATCTGTCATGTCCATGGAAATGCTTCATTAGAGAAAATATGCCAACGTAGTATAAACACCAACAAGCAAAAAACCACATCAGTTTGGAGAAAAAGTCAGGAACCATATTGGAAATACTTTGCTATACCTCTGTTCTTGTTCTGGGAGACTATATCCTCCTCTCTTAGCATGTCCCATGCAGTACTCAAGTACATGTCTATATTGTGAATGATAGTGTGAATGGGCTTCAGAGTAGCCCTCCATTTGGTGGACCTATTCTGCTTCTGACCATTTAAAATAGGAACCAAAATGAATATAGAGAAGGCTGGAGGCCACAACAACAAGACTATATGCAGAGATGAGTCAAATCCAGCAACAGAGAGCTGTGAGACACTGATGGTTTTGTGGGGAACATGCCCTCATTAGATCCACAAGACAATAGAGCAGAGCTGAGATTCAATACACATCTCTTTTTTGGCTAGTTGGTAGACTCATACTGTTTTCACAGAGATTCCAAAGAGGATGATACCATAGTGATAATGTGTGAAATGCATGTCTGTATTTATGACCAAAGGCATAAAATATATTAAAATAGATGGAGAAGTAAACCTGTTTGACACAAGAATAAACTAAGGTAACTGTTACCCACTATGCCAGTGGTGAAAAAAAAAAAAACCCTAAATGAATATTACACTAAGAGGAGAAGAAAGCCTTTACCTTGACTGCACATAAAAATTACTTTTCATGCTATGTATAAATAATAGAGAATTTATTATGTATAATATAACAATTTCAAAATCTCTAGTACTTATTAGAGGAGAGAGAAAAGAAGGAAGCAATAATCTGACTAATCAGAAAAGAGACCAACACACACACACACACACACACACACACACACAGACACACAGTATTAATTAAAATTATTTAAATTATATTTTTAAAGAAATAAAAGACAAACTCAAGCTTCTATAGTTATTCCTACATCTGAAAAGGTAGACCTCAAGTTGAAATCACTCAAAAAGGTTAAGAAAAGCTTTTATATATTAATAATGGGAAATTAAAAAGACCTAACATTGCAAAAATATATATCAAATATTGAGGTTCTCAATTTCATATGATAAACACTATTAAAAATATATATCATTCCATCCAACAGATATGGAAAACACATTTAACAGCTTGTGGAATCTTGTTTAAAACATACAAAATGACAGGCCAGAAATAAAGTTTTAATAAATACAAATAAACTGAAGTCATTTCTTGTTCCTGGTCATAAAGGAAACATGGTAGTCTTCCTATTGAATGTGATATCAGTGAATGATTTGATATATTTACTTTATTATGTTGAATTAAATATCAAAAGAAATCATCATCTTGTGTTACTCTTCATTATATTAACATGTTGCTTTAATTTGATGAATAAATATTTTATATGTGAACACATTCTTAACTTCCAGGATTAATTCATACGGAATCATAACACAAAACATTTACATTACTTTTTATGTTAAAATATATTTCCATCATTCCTTCCTATCTTCACACTCACTACCTCCTATACCTCCATGTATTTTACACTGTTCTCTCAAAATTATGATGGTGTTTTCTTCAAATAAAATGACACCCACCACCCGTGTGTGCACAAAGCCACCCACACACACATACACACACTCACACAAACACACAAATATACACAAGCATACATATTAACTCACACACATATATAAAACTACATGTATACACACACACACACACACACACCACACACACACACACACACAAATATAGTTGTACTTCTCCAGGTCTTCTTTGAACACCAATATTCTTGAGGTATCATGGGTGAAGCTTCCCAGTCATCCCCAGGAGATTAATCTCAGGGCAGATTTCCTGGTACTCTGTGTCTTACACTAGTTTTCTTAGGCACAGAACTTTTGTTTTAGGTGTACCTACTAGGGATTAGAACCCCTCAAACCATTCTTCTCTACAGTTTGACTAATTGTGACTTACTGTAATGGTCTCCATCTGTGGCAAAAAGAAGGTTCGTTCATGAGGAGTGAAAGCTACATTTATCTGTAGACATGATAATAAGTATTTAGAATGCAGTTAAGAATTATACTGTGAAGGCACATCATACCAAAACTTATGGGACACAATGAAAGCAGTGCTAAGAGAAGAACTCATAGCTCTAAGTGCCTCCAAAAAGAAACTAAAGAGAGCATACACTAGCAGCTTGACAGCACACCTGAAAGCTCTAGAACAAAAAGAAGTAAATACACCCAGGAGAACTAAGTGACAGGAAATAATCAAACTCAGGGCTGAAATCAACCAAGTAGAAACAAAAAGAACTATACAAATAATCAACAAAACCAGGAGCTGGTTCTTTGAGAAAATCAACAAGATAGATAAATCCTTAGCCAGAGTAACCAGAGGGCAAAGAAACAGTATCCACATTAATAAAATCAGAAATGAAAAGGGAAACATAACAACAGAAACCAAGAAAATTCAAAAATCATCAGATACTACTACAAAAGCCTATACCCATCAAAATTGGAAAATCTGTATGAAATGGACAATTTTCTAGACAGATACCAGGTACTAAAGTTAAATCAGGATCAGATAAACCATCTAAACAGTTCTATAGCCCCTAAAGAAATAGCAGCAGCCATTAAAAGGCTCCCAACCCCAAAACAAACAAACAAAAAAACAAAAAACAAACAAACAAACAACAACAACAAAAAAAAAACAGGACCAGATGGGTTTAGTGCAGAATTCTATCAGACCTTCAAAGAAGGCTTAATACCAATAGCATTCAAATTATTTTACAAAAGAGAAACCGAAGGAATACTACCCAATTCATTCTATGAAGCCACAATTACACTTATACCTAAACCACACAAAGACCCAACAAAGAAAGAGAACTTCGGTCCAATTTCCCTTATAAATATTGATGCAAAAATACTCAATAAAATTCTTGCAAACTAAAACTAAGAACACTTCAAAACAATCATCCATCATGATCAAGTAGGCTTCATCCCAGGGATGCAGGTATGGTTAAATATTCGGAAATCCATCAATGTAATCCACTACATAAACAACCTTAAAGAAAAAAAAAAAAACAAGATCATCTCATTAAATGCTGAGAAAGCATTTGACAAAAGTCAACACCCCTTCAGGGTAAAAGTCTTGGAAAGATCAGGAATTCAAGACCCATACCTGAAAAGTAAAAGCAATATACAGCAAACCAGTAGCCAATATCAAACTAAATGAAGAGAAACTTGAAGCAATCCCACTGAAATCAGAGACTAGACAAGGCTGACCACTCTTTCCCTACCTATTCAATATAGTATACAAAGTCTTAGCCAGAGCAATTAGACAACAAAAGGAAGTCAAGGGATACAATGGAGTACTACTCAGCTATTTAAAAACAATGACTTCATGAAATTCTTAGGGAAATTGATAGAACTAGAAAACATCCTCCTGAGTGAGGTAACCTGTACTGGCTGGTTTTGTGTCAACTTGA
The DNA here is from genome assembly GCA_021653895.1 of Mastomys natalensis. Lineage (NCBI taxonomy): Eukaryota > Metazoa > Chordata > Mammalia > Rodentia > Muridae > Mastomys > Mastomys natalensis. Next base: position 1,124,446 of record JAJTUV010001097.1, on the reverse strand, counting down.
CACAAGCTGGAGTTATCACAGAAGAAGAAGCTTCAGTTGAGAAAATGCTTGTATGAGATCCAGCTGTAAGGCAGTTTTTCAATTAGTGATCAAGAGGGGAGGGCCCCTTGTGGGTGTTACCATCCCTGGGATGGTAGTTTGGGATTCTATAAGAAAACAAGTAGAGCAAGCCAGGGGAAGCAAGCCAGTAAATAACATCCTTCATGGCCTCTGCATCAACTCCTGGTTCCTGAACTGCCTAAGTTCCATTTCTGATTTCCTTTGGTGATAAACAGCAATGTGAGAAAGGTAAGTCAATTAAACTCTTTCCTCCCCAACTTGCTTCTTGTTCATGATGTTTGTGCAGGAAGAGAAACCCCAACACATAACCCAATCACAAAAGAACACACAGAGTATGCACTTACTGATAAGTGGATATTTTCCCAAACTCTCAGAATACCCAAGATACAATTCATAGATCATATGAAGCTCAAGAAGAAGAAAGACCAAAATGTGGGTGCTTCAGTCCTTCTTAGAAAGGGGAAAAAAATACTCATGGGAGCAAATACAGAGACAGAGTGTGGAGCAGAGTCTGAAGGAAAGGCCATCCAGAAACTGCCCCACCTGGAGATTCATCCCATGCAGAGAGCCAGCCCAGCTTGGTGGGAGGAGAAGGTGATCTTCTTTCTTCTTCTCCAGTAGGATCTTCTTGAGGCAGCCCAGGGGGGTGGGGATTGGAAGAGCATCGGTGGGGGTAAACTTGGTCTTACAAGATTCCGCATAAAACTTTGGTCTTACAATATATTTAGGGTTGCTGATTAATAAAATCTTACTTGTCTACATTACTAAATTTATTTACTAGGCTACTGTAGCTGACCTTCTATCTGTTTGATCCTCTGAGGCCAGAAACTGCAGTTTCTGGCCACTAGCTCCTCAGCCAGGGACAGCAGAGAATTAGGCAAATGGCCTTTGTACTCTCTCTGCAGGCACTGCCGGCTCTAATTTAGGTCTGTTGGTTTGAGGTCTCAGGAAGAAAAGACACTTAAAGAAGTTATCATAGTTTATTACTAAGTGTAAAAGTTTCCTATGAAAGCTATCTAAGAGAAAAAGTGGAAAGGTCTCAAGTGGGGAAAGGGAAAAAATTCTAACAAAGAAAAAAAAATCTAAGTAGAGAGATTCTAAGCAGGGAAGACAGAAAGAGAGAGGAGAGAGGAGAGAGAAGAAAAAGCGAGCCACTAACGAAAATCCCTTTGTCTTATACATCATTCAGAGTACATGATCACATATTACAAAGTTTATCACAAGTTCACACCAAAATTCCAATCATAAATTGAAATAGAAGTTTACAACCAAAAATGTTTACATGCATATCCATTAGGAGTAATTATTTGACTAAACATCCATCACCTGTCTAGCCCCACAGGTTCATCGAAGATTTAAAACTATAACTAAGAAATTAGTGAAGTTTTGTATAGATAAACCCAGGCAATATTTTTCTCTTCTGTCCTAGCACCTATAATAAATCATGAGTTCCCTTTTAGTGACCTTTGGTTAATTGTTTTACAACCACCTTGGAATGTGCTCTGAGTCTGGTTACTATCTAAGGGCTGTTAACAGATGACATTTGGGAGACTGGCAGAGTTTCTTATAGCAGTATTGATTGTCAGAAAAGGACTTAATATCAGTCCCACTATAAAAGAGCTAAATAATCATTGATATAATTTTAGGAATTCTTATAGGATCATCATTAAGACTTAAGAAATCATCTATTTGTCTATATAGCATTATTACAAGACAGTATATCTTCATGGGTCTGCAGAGATCTGCTTCAAAGGAGTGTGCTATTGTTTAGTGATTGTTACATATGTTTAATAATAATAGGAAAAGCATATTAATAGCAAGGATTTTTCCTAAAATATGTCCGCCACAGCCTTGCTGATGAGGAACACTTGTAGCAGATTATAATACAAGGCAAGCATTTCAGGATGGTCACCTGCTAATTATTAGCTTGTCCCATTATGGCTCCTGACAATCCTATATGCAGTCACCAAAGGTAGACACTAGTGTGGATGCCAGAAATGCATGCTGACAGCATCCTGATTTAGCTATCTCCTGAGAGGCTCTGCCAGAGCCTGACAAATACAGAGATGGATGCTCACAGTCAACCATTGGATTGAGCATGGAGTCCCCAATGGAGCAGTTAGAGAAAGGACTGAAGGAGCTGAGGGGGTTTGCAACCTCATAGGAAGAACAACAATATCAATCAGCCAGATCCACAGAACTCCCAGTGACTAAACCACCAACCAAGGGGTACACATGGAGGGACCCATGGCTCCAGCTGCATATGTAGCAGAGGATGGCCTTGTATGGCATCAATGGGACGGGAGGTTCTTGGTCCTATGAAAGTTCAATGCCCCAGTGTAGGGGAATTCAAGGGCAGAAGGTAGGAATGGGTGGGTGGGTGGTGGAACACACTCATAGAAGCAGGGGGAGGGGAGATGGGATAGCAGGGGGAAACCTGGAAAGAGGATAACATTTGAAATGTAAATAAAGAAAATATCCAATTAAAAAAAAGAAACAAAAAGGAAAATAGCATACTGGTTTGTAACATGACCATAATGGATTCCCAAGAAGATCCATGACTTCACTCTTCTAGGTTTACTATACCAGGAATTATTTTCTTCTTGTAAGGTAGGCCAGGATTCCAACAAGAGTGCTCTTGATTACTGCAAAGATATAAATTCTAATTCTTATACCTTACAGGTTATTATATCCTATTGATCATTGTCATCATCCATAGGCATCAGGCTCCTGAGCTTGACTTATTATTATGTTGAGAATTTCTCCACTGTTGTTGGTGAAGGATATTTTCAGTTTACTTTCCTTGTGATATCTCTGCCTGGTTTGGCTTGTACAATGATGGATGTACAGGTTATGTCGCTTCCACTTTAATTTCCTTGAACAAGGTTCAAAAGGTTCCATGTTTGTTATTATCTAACTGGAGCCCATCACATCAAGGACTCTTCTGTTGAGATACTTTTGATTTCTGATCAATCTTTTTAGTTATAGGTCTATTCACATTTTTCTTTCTTATTTCTTCATATGTTCTGTATTTCTGGGAATTTGTTTATTTGCTCTAAATTATGCATTTTTTCATATAATTGTCCATAGTACCCATTGTACTCTCTCATAGATATTCTATCATATTATAAAAAGTATTGAAAATATTTCACTTTCATCTGTGATTTTAGTGAGTTTTTTTCTTTTTTGTCTTCCTCATTGCAGATATGTTAGTTTTATTGATCTTTTCTACTAACCAATGTTTGGTTTCATTGACTTTTTAAAATGGTGTATATTCATAATATAGAGCTTTAATGATTAGTTCTAATATCAGCAATTTATAATTATCTGGGATGTGAGGAATTGTCAAGTTCAAGTTGACTTGTGGGCATGTCTATAGAAGGTTGTCTTTATTGTCGTAATGGGATAACATTTAACTTAAATATTAGTAACACCATTCCCAAATATTTTCTTTTATGTTTTGGTTTGGTTTACCATAAATTTCATAAGTAGAAAAAGCAGAGTAACAAACATGTATGGATTTGTTTCTTTCTAGTTTCTGCCTTGGATGATGTGATGTGACTTAACTTCTTCAAGTTGTTGCCCTTATTTCTTTATAATGATGGATGGTAACCTAGAATTGAGTACTAAAATGAGTCCTCTCTTTTCCTGATTTCCTTTTTGTCAAGAAAATTTTATCACAGCGACAGAAATAAAAATAAACCAAGCAAGACTGGTTTCATCAAGATATTTTCATACATACACACACACACACACACACACACACACACACACACAACACACACGTAAACACTTGCCACCCCATTTATTTCCACTTATTTTCCCTAATCTGTGTTGTTTCTATTATCATGTTCTATATACCAGTAGGACTATACAAAATCTAAAGCTAAAAATGAGAGAGCCACTGTTCTTTGAGGTCATGGATACAACCGCCATGTGGTGATCATGAAACAACATGTTACAGTTTTTCAAGGAAGCAAATACACCCTAATAGTAGTGGATACTGGTGGTCAACAACAATCCTTGGTAAACTTAACAATCCTCAAATAAATGAGGAAGGAAAGTCGGGATTTGGCTACTGGCTGATTTGGGAGGTATGTCCTCAGTAGAGACATATTTTATAAAGCTTAAAATTATGAGCAAGAGTGTAGTATTTAAGGTACTGACGGCAGTCTGGCTGGGATATACAATTTAGGAAAACAACATATGGATTCATGCAATATTTAATTCAACTAGCTAAACTGAATAATATAGAAAGCTCTAGTGAGTCTCACTAAAATTTGCAGTTTAGGATTTCAATCAGTTCAAACCAATACATTTAACATACTGCCAGAAGGGAGAACAGAATGCATCATGCAGATTCTGACATCAGTCTTTGTGGGTAAAACTGTCAGTAAATATATTTAAACAAATTCTAGGTCAGTACATTAAAACAGTTGTCACAAAATGAAGCACCATAACACTTAACTCCTTGTTATGTTTAGAAATATAAAATAAAATATATATATTTCAACATTCCTATAAAACTAGCAGTTGAGACTTAATTGGAATTGTTTTTTTAATATAAAATGATGACATTTTTCAATGTTAATATCTCAAGCCATAAGACTCCATGTTTGCTGATGATGTTAAGTCATTTATAGACAATATATAGTAAACTTTTCTCAGCTTAAAGTTTGAGTGCTACAATATATTCAAAATAACTGATCAACAAGATTGCTACTAAAGAGAAAGATGATATCAGGTAGATTTTCAGCTGTTTTACTTTTCTAAGATTGTGTCAAATTCACTTAATATTGGCCCTTTCTTAAATGAAAACTCATTATTTGTTCAAATACCTGTAGTATTGATTATTATTTTGTCAACAAAAATTTACTTGGCATAAAAGACTGTCTGGATATTTAGTTTAAAATGCATCCTAAAACACTGTGTTTTAGAGACAATATAAGAGTCATCTAGGAAAAAATGAGATTATTTCCTGTTATCTAAGTAAAGTTTTGTGATCAGGATGCAAACTGAAACATGTACACAATTTCAGATCTTGCAAGACAGAGGCAGACAGAATACAATAAGCTTAGGTGAGCTTAGTTTATACACGGAGTACCAAGCCAATAGTCATTATATTCTGGGACCTTGTCTTAGGAAAATGAAATGATTATTGACATATATTTAAGTGCATATTTATGCATGGTCATTTATACTTAAACAGAACAGCTCCTAGTTCTGGGTTGTCCAGTTAGTTGATATTGTTCTTCCTAGAGAGTTGCAATCCCCTTCAGCTCCTTCAGTCCTTCCCTAGCTCTTCCAATGGGGTCCCTGGGCTCAGTCTGTTGATTGGCTGTGAGTATCTGCATCTGTATTAGTCAGGAGTATACATAGAGGAATCCATGGCTACAGCTATAGATATAGGAGAGGACAGCCTTCTCTGGCATCAATGGGAGGGAAGGACCTTAGTCCTATGGAGACTTGATACTTCAGCGTAGGGGGATGCTAGAGGAGTCATGTGAGGATGGGTATTGGGGAAGCACAATCATAGAGGCAAAAGGGAGGGGGGATGAGATGGGGAGTTTGTGGAGGGGATACCGAAAAGGGGGACATCACTTGAAATGTAAAGAAATAAAATGATTAATAAAAGAAAAAAAAGAAAAGGTCACCCACCATATGGAGAATAAATTGAAAGGAAGTAACTAAAACTTATGTGGGTTTAAGTTTTTAGTTACTAAGTTTTTAGTTAATAATCTTATATCTATGATTCTAACCCAAAGTGAGACACAACACATTTTCCAAACTAAAACAAAGTAAATCATAAATGAAAACAAAACACATCTGTGTGCTACCTTAAAGTACAATGTGTATTAGCCCAATAAATCTTTATCAAGTGGGATCTACTCATACTCAAGAAAGTGGATACCCAGAAAATCATGTACTTAAAACAGAACACGACACTGAGAATGACACGACACTGTGACTAAGTAGTATCAAATTTCTAGGCTCACCAAAATTTTACCGTAATGAATATAGCTTTCTGTTCTTTTTCTAGCAATATGAGAAAACTATAAACATATATTAACATGTATTATATAATGCATAATAACAAAATAATAGGTTTATATACCTTTAAGCTAACAAAAATACTTATCCATAGAATGCCAGGTGAAGAAATAGAATACATAGCATAGGACAGAAAATAAATACCTTTAAAAGCAACTCATTCCCACATTTGAATTTAAAAACAAGAGACTATTTTTATAATTGTCATTTATATTAATAAGGGTCCCTGGAAATGAAATAAATGACATTATGAATATAGATGATTTATCCTCATGCCTTGGTACCCAGAACCTCAATATAAGTCTTATCTATTAACTGGAATTTTACAGATGTCACATTGGTAATCAGATGGTAGAAAAAGAAGATATCTAGTTGACATCATGAGTCATCAAACTTGAAGTACTCAGTATAAAAACTAAAGATGAGACAAAGGCCTTAGGAATGCCATTTTCTAAACATTATAGGCATTGTATAGGCATTCCAATCATGAATCCAATGTGTCTATACTTGGTTTCACTATACTTGAACAATACTGAACCTGTCAACAGGCAACATGGATAGAACAGGGGAAAGAGGCCCAGTGTGCCTTGAATACTTAAGTAAAAACTAAAAACTATACATGGAAAAGGTAAAGAGACTTACAGAGGAGAATCTGTTGATCAAGATAGAAAAGATACAGGGGTAAGTAAGAATAGTCAACACACTCTGTGCACATGCAAAAAAGTACCAAAGAATAAATTTAATAATAAAAAATAAATGAAAACAATGACTTCAAGTCATCTGAACAAAGCATGTTTTTAAAAATCTATGAAACATATTTATTTTCTCACACCACTAGAGTTTTATCTCCAGAGAAATGCATAATGCTGTTGGATGACTCTTGTGCTGTAGAGAACTTCACTCCTTAGTCACAGTGTTAAGAGCTGTTGCATAAAACATACTTTCTGACACAAACATAAGCTCAAGAAATAATCCTATCTCACTGTGCTGAAAAAACTGGCAGATTTCTCAAGCCGTGTTGAGGAAGAATTTTGAGAACCAAAGGGTCAAAATGAATTATGTTGCTGACGTTCAACTTAGAAGAAGGATACCATTTGCCAAGCAAAACGAATTATGTTGCTGACGTTCAACTTAGAAGAAGGATACCATTTGCCAAGCAGTGTAGACTGCATCTACAGGATGTGAAGAAAAGGAAATAAATTCCTCTAAAGAAAACAACTTTAGCTCTGCCAATTTAAGATTTCTTATGAACTTGACTTCCCCAAGAAATTTGTAAAATTTTAATCTACTCTTTGTAATTTGATAACAATCAAAATCTATACAATAACTTCCAAGAACTCTACTATTTTTATTTGGTTTAATATCCATAGGAGATTAATGTTGAAAACTATGAGAGTAAGATGATTCTCAAAACCATAGTGTCTCTTTTATATTGGCTAAAATGAATTTAATTATGATGAAAATCAAAAAGATCTGCTATAAGATTGTTTATAAAGCTAAGGTTAAAATTACCTTGTATTAACATAAATTCCTTATGTATCTAGAAACTCATTCTATTTCATCTTTAATTGACAAATAATAATTACATAGATGTATATGGTACATTTTAATATTCTGGTAAGTTTTAAATACACAATAATTGAGTCAGACCAATCAATAAATGAATATGTGACAAGCATACTTGCTATTTATGGTGAAAATATCTTCCATTGATTGTTTTTATTATTTGAATTAATTTACTCCCTATTATTCATTACAGCTACCATTTGGTATAAACACTCTCTACTGCTTATTCCAGATGTCCAGCTGAAAGTCTGTAGTCTGGTCAGAAATTCTTTTTCTAATTCTTCTGATAGCTGTCATTTCTGAATCATACTTCTATGGCTTTTATTTCCTGCACTCTTTATCTAAATGAGATCATGCAGTCATTACCTCTCCATGCATGACTTCCTTCTCTTTGAAGGATTTATATTTATTTATTATTTTTAATTATGGTTGTGGGAAAAGGGGGGCCACAGTGGGGGAGTCCTGGAGGCCTATTGGTGGTGGGTCCCACATGCAGGAGAAAGGTTCTAGAGGCTAGAAGCTTCAGGGAGAGCAGGCCCCAATGATATGAGGAAGTCCTTGATTCTAAAAGGGTTTATTTGCATGGCGGGTGGTGGATGGATCTGGATATACCACCCTAAACTCAGGGCAGACCAGAGTTAAATAGGGAGGGAGAAGTGGGAAGGGTCTGGGAAGGAATGCTTAATTGGTTCCACCCTCTGACCTTCATTAGTATGTAAATCTCTAGGGCCTGAGGCCTGTAGTCACACCTCTACCTGTGCACTTTGGGAGGGGCTGTAATGGCCTATGTGACTGAACAATGTAGGTCCATGGAGATCAGACTGCTTTTCAGGACCCTGGGTTCTGGGGATGTGGCCGAACTCCTGCCATTTCTCCTTTGGAGTCTCAGGGTTCCAGGTCCATGCCCAGCCAAGAACCAGGATACCCTTACACAGTCCCACATATGGGTTCATGTGCATATGTACAGGTGGCTATGGATGATGGAGGTTATCAAATGGCCTCAGAACTGGAATTACTAGGAATTGTAAGCCACTGATGTGGTTACTGGGGACTCAACTTGGGTCCTCTGGATGAATAGTACAGGTTCTTAACTGCTCAAATATTATTCTAACCTTGTACTTTGTTTCTTATACTCATCAGAATATCCTTCTATTTAATTACTAATATCAGCAATAGTACAGCTTTCTTCTTGTTAAGACAAGGATTTTTATATATACCTTGTTTTTTTATAGCCATTGAGATTAATGCTACAATGACTCAAGCACACAAGTATGTCATTGGAATACACCTTCTATTGCTGGATCTATTGTTGTAACTATTTTTTTTTACTTTTTTGAATAACTTATATACTCCTTTCCACTATAGGTATACTAATTTATATTCCCATCAATAAAGACTGAGAGCATTTTTTTCACATTTCTTACATATCATTTTTTTTTTTTAAGTAACAGAACATAGGTCTGAACTTTAACTAGGGTTTTACAAGTTTCTACTTGAATTTCAATGATCTGATCTCCTCATTAAAAAAAAAAAATTGTCAATGAATCAGTCCTTCATGTTTCTTGCTTTTGGAGTACAAACAGGGATCATTATGTTCTTCCACACTGTTGACTTCATTGCCGTACTATTTCACCTTTGAAAGTTTAGTTAAGTTCAGTGAAGAGTCTTCTAAACAATGAATGAGTCTCCCTTCTGCAAGCACTATTGTTTCTTAAAGAAAACAGTGGCTTTCTTGAAAATGGCTCCTCTGTCCTGGTATGGTTGTCCTCAGAGAGGCTCTGCCAGCCTCTGACTAAGAGTTGCAGATACTCAGAGCCAATTTCTGAACTGGGCCCTGGACACCAATGGAAGAGTTGGGAGAAGGGCTAAAGGAGCGGAAGGGTATTGCAACCCCATAGGAAGAACAACAGTATCAACTAGCCAGACTTTTCAGAGCTCCCAGGGTCTAAAACCACCAACCAAAGCGTATCCATGGGCTGTTATCTGGCTACTACTACATATGTAGCAGAGAACTGCCTTATCTGTCATCAATTGGAAGGTAGACGCTTGGTCCTGTGGAGGCTTGAAGCCCCAGAAAAGGGGGATGTTAGAGAGGTAAGGCAGGAATGGGTGGGTGGGTGAGGGAGAACCTTCTTTGAGGCGAAGAGGAGGGGATGAACTGGGAAGTTCATGGAGGGGAGACTAGGAAGGAGGATAACATTTGAAATGTAAACAAATAAAATGATTAATAAATTATAAAATAGAGAAAGAAAGAAATGGCTCCTCTGATATCTAGGACAGATGTAAAAATCTTTTTTGTACTAACAAGCTAGGAAGTTACGGAAGATAATCAAAGTACTCAAGAATCAATTACATAAGCTCCAATCATCAAAATTTGAAAACTGGAACATCATTAAGAATTGTAATTGCACTGGATTAGAGCACAAGAAAAATGTCCTGATTTTATAATTATACCACAAAATAAGAAAAAACAAAACCCTAACTGGTCACCTTATCAAAGCTGGTAGAAAAAAATAATTAGCTATGTTTTTAAAGGTAACCAAGAAAAATAATATAATATTGTTCATGTCTGAAAAACAGAAACACTGACTAATCACCTAGCAGATGAATAGATATGCATATTATAGAAATATTCTAGAGAATACAATATCTATTGGCAAATCACAATTATTATTATTCAAGTCATAATGAATTGACATATCTTGGTGTTAATAATACCAATAGAGCTATCATTATAAAAGAGAGACAAATTTATCTTAATGATAGAAGTATGACCATATTCTGTAAGCTTATACAGAAAACCTTCTAGAAAAGTATCAATTGCAAAAACTTCCAATAGCGATCCCAAATCCAATGGCAAATATATCAATAATGTAGAGGACGGAAGTTTGCTATGATAAAGACAAGGAGAAAAATTGAGAAATATTGAATGAAGTTAAACATTCATTAGACATTTGAAGATATCACACAACTATTCACTAATGTTTTACATGAGAGAAATTTCTGTGGAACTTTCAAAAGTCAAACCAGTACAAAAGCAGAAGTGATTTTGGTAAAAATTTATTTAAGGTATGGTACTTCTTTAAAATGTTATTGTGGCAAAGCAATGGCATTAAATTTAATGCCAGTCCTGATAACTGTGTGTGCAAGAATCAGAATTATGTACATGAAGAACACTGATCACACTAGTCACTTGCGTTGAAACTGTGTGAACATAAAAAGACATTCATTATGCTTTGCTTTTTATTTATATATTTAATTTAATTTATTTTATTTCATGATTGGGTTTCTCCGTGTAGCCCTGACTGTCTGAGAATTCACTCCATAAACACTGCTAGCCTCAAACACTCAAAGATCTGCCCCACTCTGCCTCCTGAATATTGGGATTAAAGGCATGCATAATCACCACCCAACATACTTTGCAATATTTATATATGAAACAATATATAATAAAAGATTAGGAAGAGTCTCTGTAGGATGGCTAAAAACTGTCTCTAGTATTGTCCTCCTGCTCCTTCTATTTGTATAGTCAACAAGACTCCAAGATAAAGCTATTTGTATACAAATAGACTACAAGATAAAGCTTCTATGGAAATAAATATATTTAAACAAATCTTTATTATTTCCAATGACCACATCTATATTTTCTCTTATTAAGACATTTCTTTGTAAAAGTTACATGTTTTGTAATCTAATCTATAACTGTCTGAATCTTCTATTTCCCACCATCCCTAAGTTCCAAGTTCATTTCACCTACTAGAACTATAAGGCTTAATTTGGGCTGAAATTTATGCAGAACATTAAAATATAAATATTACAAAATCCTTGCATTGGAAATGATTAAAATGGCTAGCTCATCCTTTCTGTGATAAAATGCAGGTTCTCAGATTGGGTGGGAAAAGAAATTCAGAGAGAGCACATGCTTAACAGGGAATCCCATCAACTGACCCCTGTTTTGGAGTAAGGTTTATCTTCTCCCATGGCTCTTGGTTCCTATGTGATATTCAGCCCTTGCTGGCTGTTTTTGGATCTGAGGGCTCTTCTGTTCTGCTATCACATATACTTTCTGGATCTCTGTTATACTTCTTTTTTTTAATATTTTATTTATATATTTAGTTAGATAGTTATTGAGTCATCTATTTATTTTACATCTGATCATAACCTCCTCTCACTCCAGTTTCTCTGTGTCACTTCTCCTCCCCCTATCCACTCCACTTCCCACTCTCCCAAGATAAGGGAAGGTCTTCCATGGATATCAAGCAAACTTGGCATACCAAGTTGCATTAGGAATAAGGCACATCTTCTTCTATTGAGGCTAGACAAGGCAGTCCAGTTAGGGGAAATAGATCCAAAGGCAGGCAACAGAGTCAGAGACAAATATCCCAAAAGAGCTATGACATGACTATCATAGACTTTGATCTTCTAGGGATATCTTATTGTCCTGTTTCTTTTTCTTGTAACTTCTCCTTTATTTTGTTGCTACTGTTATTTGTTTAGAATTTTTTCTTTGGTTGGTTTGTTTGGTTTGGTTTTAGTTTTTTTGAGACAGGCTTTCTCTGGGTGTCTCTGACTATCCTAGAACTTGCTTTGTAGTCAAACTGTCCTGGAATTCAGAGATTCACTTGCCTCTGCCTCCCAAGTGCTGGGATTAAAGGTATACTTCACCACCACCCAGCAGGTGCTCTTATGTTTCAGATGTATGAGAAACAACATATTCTTTTCTTTTAATGATATGTTTTAGTTAAGATAGAATTATATTGGGGGATGTTTTTGTAGAGTGTGTATCTGGATACTGATTTCTGTGCCCCAGAGATCTGGTTGCAGTCCAGACTTGGTATTGTATTATCATTATTATGAAGCATTTACTGACTTATTATTTTGTAAAGCATTTGTTCTCCATCATCTTCTGGTTGCCCAATAATGATTTGGTGTGCCTATAAACTGGAGGACAAAAGAAAATGGGACTTCTATGCCCTGAGTGAGCAAGTGAGAGTCTCAGGTGGGCTAGAAAGGTGACCATGGGGACACAATGAAGATGGGGGTGCCAGAGAGAGAATAAAATGGCAGGTAATGCCAAGTGGTTGGGAAGTGACTGCAAAGTAGTCTAGACCAGCATAGTGGGGTTAAAATAGTTCCCTGATTATAGTGATCAAAGGCTTTTGATAAATATAAAGGTCTCTGTGTCATTATTCAGGAATAAGGGCAGGGGTAGAAAAGGCCCTGAACATATTATATTTGGCATCCAACATGTTAGACAGAGATTCCAAACTTAGATAGATCCAAGTTTAGAACTGGAGAAAAGTTCAGGGACATCGGAGCTGGGCCAAAAACAGTGAGCAAGTGTCAGGAGAGGCCTAATGCAGTTCCTCTAAGAGTCCTTACAGTGCTGGCTGCCTGGTACTTAAATGGGGCTCATGAACAATAGGAAGCAAACAGAGCAAATGAGGTCATCCACTCCACTGAGGGTGGCTGGGCAGAGACTCAGGGAGAAGCTGCTACAGGTTCTCCTGAGCTTGGCATGGCCGGTCGACCCAGTCCTGTCTTGAAGGAAACCAGCAGCTAAGGCTGCAGCTACTTAAATGCTTCCTAGGGACAACAAGACTTGGTGAGCTGCAGAACCATCCTTTCCTGTGAGCAAAAGGGTTGTGGGGAGGAGATGCACCACACCAGGAGACGTGAGCTAAACAGCAGGATGTCTGAGCTGAACAGCAGAAGCCATATACAGAAAAGCAGAAATTTGAGAACAGATAAAGTTAAAAAAAAAAAAAAAAACAGATCAAGTAAAAATGTTTGGATTTATTATAGAATTCTAATGAAAGAAAGAATCTGAGTATAAAACATCAAAGATAGATGGAAATAGTTTGACATTAATAAAATAAAGTCCGTAAAGAGAGAATTAAATAATCTTAAAAGGAATAAGAAACATAAGAATGAAAATAATAAATTAGGGTGTTTTAACCCTATATACTTGTATATAATAGATAAGTAATGCTGTAATGGCTTTAAAAACATAAGCAAAGGTAAGGAGATAAATCTTATCTGGAATTGACACAGTAATGAGTATGACTCTTTTCATGTTAGTATTTATTGTTTTAGTCTTAATTTCCATAACAGCTTTCTATGCCTTCTTAAAGTAAAGGGCTTAAGAGATACAAGAAAAGAATAAAGATAGAAAGTGAGGACAAGCCCTAGAAGAAAAGTTATAAAAACTTATAAATAAAAAAGATACTCAGAGACAGGAGAATCAAGAACAGAGCCTATTGAGCCACTATATATAAAAAAAAACAAAAGAAAACAAACAAACAAAAAAACTAAGGAAAGCTAGCCAAAGGTCTTTAGAAAACTTTCCTTCTTTATGGGGTCACTGTATGACAAGTTCCAGCAGACAATGGCCACCCCAAGGTTATGAAGAAATTAGATGGCACTCCATACATATGATATTTGATCTTAGAAACCAATCTTAGAAACCAATCTTATTGATACTGATGGTTCCTTTTCTCTGTTCTATTCCCTTAGCTTCTTCTCTCTACCATGGTTGCACTGTAATTGAGGACTAGGTTCTAAAATTGCTTTTGTCTTTCAGTGTAAAGAGAGTGTTACCCTATATGGTATATCTTCACTGAATGTATTCATTCATGAAGCAGATATTAAATTCTTGGATGATTCCTAATAGAATATCCCCTGACTCCCCCCAAGACTAGAAAGATAATGACAAAAGCTATTTTAGAACCTAGTCCTCAATTACAGTGCAACCATGGTGGAGAAAAGAAGCTAAGGGAATAGAACAGAGAATAGGAACCATCAGTATCAATAAGATTGGTTTCTAAGATCAGTTGCTAGGTAAAAGTCCATATGCTGAGGTACAGAGGCAAACTGAATAAGATTAGATCACCTTAGCATTATACTACATGGACTACATGGATGCTTTAAGTGCTTTGGGCAATTTTGAAGAAACAGGAAAAAGACTTGAATCATTTACTAAGATTATGCAAGGTTGAAATTAAACATTCACTGATGTTTTACAAAGACTGACTCCATTTGTAAATAGAACCATAACAGATCCAGAAGCTAGGAAAGCACTGATTGACTCTTTAGGTTTTGAAAATGCTAACGTTAATGTAAAAGGCAGTCATGACCCTAAAGGCAAGATCAGCACGAATAGATGAAAGGATTAGAGATATAGATAATATTGGTGTCCATTCATATGATAGAACTTTAATAGGAGAAGTGATCTCTAAAAATTTTGATAAAATCCAAACTGTCAAATGTCTTAATTATGGTAAGCAAGGCCATTTTGAAAGGAACTATATGTAGAACCAACGTGATTCTGAAAGAAGGCCTGACCCTTCTGGAATATGAAGAAGATGAGGCAAAGGCAAGCATTGGACTAATGGATGTTGATCAACAAGAGAAAACCAGGGTAACCCCTTATTAGGACATAACCTCTCATAGGCCACGATATCAGATTCAAATCAGCTATTTCAGGTCATCAGCAAAGAAACTCATCCATAGGAAAGTTCCGTAACACTGCTCAGAACATAGACATTAATAACCCAGATGCCAAAGTCAGAGCATCTTCAATAGATAAATAAAACAAAAACAAAAACAAACAAACAAAGAAATCAAAAGGGACCAAAACGTAAATATTTTGTCAAACCTCTAGTGATGATCATAGGCCAAAATCATTTATAAATAATGTTAAAAGTGAAGGGATGGTAGATGAGGGAGTAGATGTAGCCATAATATTGCCAACATCTTGGCCTCCAGATTTGCCTCTTTAGGAGGTATTTATTCAATTTCTAGGATTTGTAACTTTATCATAGATAAAAACAAAGTGGAAAATGGTTTAAATGTATAGAGCCAAGATGTCAAATAGGGAAATTAAAGTCATTGGATAATATAGCCATGACTTTATGGAGAAGAGGTCTATTGAAACAATGCAAAGCACAGATTAGTATCCTCTAACATCAGTTATAAGACATAAAATAGAATTGGTCCCTGAGGAAGATATTGAAAAAATAATCCAGAAATAGTCACAGACTGTCCAAATTGTCCATAAGGAGAACACAGCAGAGATTGACTTTCCCACTTTACATGGGAAAGCCACTGCCGGGAGAACATCAATACCCCCACCACTAGGCAAACCTGTTTGGGTAGAACAATAACCTATAACAAAAAATTTACAGGTACTAGGCTAGTCCAAGAGCAACTGGTGGCTCAAATTATAGAAGAGTCCAGAGCCCCTGGAATTCTTGTGTATTTGTCATTAAAAAGAAATCTGGAAAATGGAGGATGTTAACAGATTTGAAAGCAATCAAAAATCTTTCAGCCAATGGGCTCTTTATACTCAGGAATCCCATTGCCTTCTTTATTATATAAGGTATGGAATATTATAGTAATTGATTTAAAAGATGTTTTTCCCCACAATCCCTTTGGAAGAGTATGATAAAGAAAGATTTGCTTTCTTAATACTTATACTAATAATATTTGCCCAATAAAAGGGAATAATTGAAACATTCTTTCACAAAGAATGTTGAATAGTCCAACCTTATATCAATATTTTATACAACAGCCATTGGAAATAATTCACAAGCAGTTTCATCAACCCATAATTGACCATTATATGGATGATATCTTGCTGATTGATTCAGATGCAGATACTTTAGAAAAAAATGTTGATGAAGTAAAGAGAATTTTGCCTTTTGGAGGATTAAACTCGTCCCTGAAAAAAATACATCAAAGAGATTCTGTTAATTATCTAGGATATAATATAGGTCTGCAGAATATCCAGCTACAAAAGGTACAGATAGAATATACCAATTAAGAACATTTGGTGATTTTCAAAAGCTGTTGGGTAATATTAATTGCCTAAGTCCCATAACTGGATTAACTACTCAAGAGTTAATTCATTTATTTCAAGGTGTTTAAAGACTTAACTAGTTCAAGAAAATTATCATTTGAGACTGAAGGAGAATTGGTTCTGGTAGAAAAGAAATTATAAGATGCACATATAAGATCATTTGGGTCCAAAGATATCTTATATTTTTGTTATTTTTGCATCCTACTCATTCTCCCATAGGAATTCTTAGACAGAAAGAAGATAGTATCTTGAAATGGGTATTTTTACCTCACAAACAGAGTAAAAGTTAAAAACCTATATAGGAAGGTTTTCTGAAATGATTCTGAAAGGAAACTGAGATTTCATCAATTAGAGGGAATTCACCCAGCAGATACTCTCATACCATTCACTAATGCTGAAATTGCCTCATTATGAATGAACACTGACAAAGAGCTTTCAGTAATTTGGGCGGGGGAGAGATTAACAACAAACATCCTAAAGCAAGCAACTTCAGTTTACAAAAATAACTTATTGGATTCTTCTTCATAGAGTAAGAGGGACACCAATACATGGAGGCCCTACCTGTTATACTAATGCAAATCAATATGGAAAGGCAAGTTATAAGTCATTAATAATAAGTAAAATAGCTCAGAGCCCATGATTCAGTTAAAATATCAGAGATATATGCCATTCTTATGGTATTATTAGATTTTCTAGAGTCTCTTAAATATAGTTACCAACTCTCAATATGCAGAGAGACTTGTTTTACATATAAAACTGCTTAACATATTCTGGAAGTTTCAGAATTAACGTTGCTATTTATTAAACTAAAAAATCAATCAAAAATAGAAACCATCTATTGTATATTAACATATGAGATTCCACATGGTCTACCAGATCTTCTAGCCCAGGAAATAGTAAAATTGATCAGCTATCAATAAGAAATGTTCTAGAAGCTTCAGAATTTCATAATAAAATCCATGCTAATAGCAAAGGTTTAAAGAAAGATTTTTCTATTGCTTGGCAACAAGACAACAAAATATCCTGCTTGCTCTTTGTATAACCAAACTCCATTACCCACAGAGAGTAACCTAAAAGGTACGCACAAATATGACAAACGGATGCGTTTTATTTCACAGCATTTGGGAAAATTATGTGTACCATAATATAGATACATAGTCAGGATTTCAATAGCAACTGCTTTAAGTTCTGAAAAGGCTGATTCTGTAATTACATGTTTATTTGAAGTTGGGGCTTTTGTAGTTATACCTGTACAAATTAAGACTGACAATGTCCCAGCAAATTTCTCTAATAGAATGAAATGGTTTTTGTATATTGCCATATAAAGCATGTTGCACGAATATCACATAATCCTACGAACAGGACAAGCAGTTATAGAGTGATCTACCAGGACTTTAAAAGAGATGTTTAATAAACAGGAAGGAATAACAAAAATCCTTAGAGATAGATTACATAGTATTTTATTAATTCAAAGCAGTTAAATACTAATGAGCATAAACAAACCTGGTAAAAGACATTCTATTATTGGGGAAAAGGTGCTGAATTAGACCAGCCTACTTATCTTAAGGATGTCTTAACTTCAGAATGGAAGGGAGAAGATATGTTATATTGAGCGAGAGTTTTTGCCTTTGTTTCAACAGGAGAATAAATGTTATGTATTCCTTCAAAATTAGTAAAGATCAGATTTGACCAGGAAAGACCTGAAAATCTCCTAGATGTAGATATGAAAACAACAACAACAACATGGGTAACCTTTTGGTTATCCCTTTCCATGGGAACAGCTCTGAGACTGACTGAGACATAAAAATGTCTCTGCATGGCTAATAAATCTTGTAGGCTACAGAGTCCTCAGGAATTATTAGTGCATATTATTATATGGCATGGGTGGAAATTTATATTACAGTTTGGCTCTAGAGTTCAAGCTGACTTATAATTTACAAATTAATAGATGCTTTTCAAACTGTTAAAACAAACAAAGTAGAGGATCATTTTTAGCTGAATTCTGCACAGCACACATCCAATATGTTCTCTAATGTTGCAAAGAAACCTTGGAATTTTGTATATTGATACAAGTTAATGCAGAAATGGATATAAGCTTCGAATGTGAAAATGTTTACAGAGCAAAACAATCAGAACCAAAGAATGCGACCCAAGTAGCCCAGTTGATCCTACCTCTTAGAATGCCACAATAGCTTATTCTTCAAGGATCTGTATCCAGAAAAATCCAAAAACAGCTAGCTAAGATTGTCCAGTCTCACAGATTGTTCCAGCCAAGACTTCAGATAAGCTCTGCACTTTCCCATCACACAGAGCTAGACCTTCCAGAACTTGGTCATTATCCAAATTTTCTTAGGATCCCCAAAATACAACATAACCCACAGACAACAGGAAGAAATTGTAAGAGAATGACACACCATTCTCAAAAAAATGGGGTAAGTGGTTTTAGCTCACTTGATGGTTATCTGTGTTTGTCATCATTTAAATGATGGTGTTCACAAGTTGTTAATTGTTATGGTCAGGGAGGAAAAAAAGTAAAGGAGGTTAGATTCAGAGATTTCATTCTCTCTTTCTTTCTCTTTCCTCTATGCTTTCTTTCCTATCTAGTGTTAGGGGAGAGAGTGGAGAAGAGATGAAAAGTAAAGGTGTGAAAAGATAAAAGTGGGAGACTACAGGAATGATAGGATAAAAGAGAAGATTATAGAATCTACTTTAAACTAAAGAACACCAACAAGACACATATTTATATACCAGTTTGGAATTTTGTATATTGATACAAGTTTAAGGTTATATTTGCTACAATATACTGCACTATGATTCAAATCTTGTTTAAAGTATTGCACCTATGCAATTCATTTAACACTGTAATGAGAAGTTCTAGACTTATTTAAGCTGCTATTGCAAACTGTTTAGGAAAATTAAGAAATGCAAGTTAGTAGTCAATCAAACTTGTGGTAGTGTTAAGTACTACTAGTTTAGTTAAATAAAGATACAAGCTTCATTTAGCATCCTGTAGATGTTTTCAAATTAAGCAGAGAGTTCAACCTAGTCAGATATTCTATAAAGAGTTAGATGGTCTTAAAAAATCTCAGCAATCTACAGAATATGGCCTTTAAAGGTATTTTATTCACAAAATGTCTTTCATGACAGTGAGTCATGTCTGCTCCTAGAAGCGTCCCCATTCTACTTCAAAGAAGATGATGAGCACTGAAGAACCTCCATATGGAGTTTGCTTCAAATGTGGAAAGCTAGCTACTGGTCAAGAAACTGCCCTTGTCTCAACCACAGACAACATGTTGTCCAAACTATGGACAAATAGGAAACAGAAGAAATCAACTGCTGGACTTTGTAAGGACAAGGTAGGCAAGTCCTTCATATTCCTTGCTCCATAGAAAAGTCTGTCATATTCTGGGCCAGAAGGCCAACAACGTATGCTCTAATGTGGCATAGAAACCTTGGAAACCAGGTGTCTCTGCCATTTCTACAGTGTTGGAAGCTGCTTACTTTTCTCTTAGTGTTTACTCGAGCTATAATTGTACTTATCAGGTCTGTGATGGAGTTGAAGACTAGAGACTTATAGTTTCACAATTAAACTTAAGTTGTTTAGGATTAAAGAAAATATTTTAAGATCTAAAAAGATATTTATGATCTAATAAATGCAAATTATGCTAGAAAATGATTTAAGTACAGAACTTTGAACTCACCAAGTTAAGATAAATAGTATAATACTTTCCCCAAGGTTGTCTAATATAAATTATTGCAGTATCTGCCCAGTTATAATGCTGGAATCCTTTTAATAAATATAAAGGTCTCCATGTCATTATTTGAGAACAATGTCAGTCATAGCAAAGCCCTGAACTTTTATATAATCATATCACTTTCTCTCTTTTTTCCTTCCCTCTGTCCCCTCTAAGGTACCATCCACCAATCCCTCTTATCCCCTGATTATCATGTTAATAGCTTCATTTTATTTATTTTATTTTATTTTTTTATTTTATTTATTTTATTTTATTTTTTATTTTATTTCAGGTAAGTCACTGTTATTGCTCATACAGTTTGTAGCTATGTGATATTGATGACTAATTTCCATTCAGATAGCTTTACCTCAGAGTTTCCTCAAATACCATGAATGCCAGCCAATACTTAGACATCAGCTTGGTTTCCCTGGTTTGTTTACATATGTAGTTGACATTTCAGCCATAGGGCCATTAAGCTGAGGAGAGTAAATAGAAGCCTTGGCAAATAGCCCATAATGCTTGGGAATTTTTATAGAGCCCACTGACAAAAACTATTTGGCAAAATATAAACTATCCTGGTTCTGATGTCTTATTTGGTGGCATAAGGTATCTAGCTAGGGATTGTCTTTCCTATTTGGTAACTCCATTTAGGTTTAAAGTGCCTACTGTAATAGATTCCATTGGATTTTGCATATGTCTTTAACTATTAGTATTCCCTCTTTTACCTGCTCTTCCTCCCCCATCTCTACTTTATTCTTCTATCCTAGTTTACCTTTCTTCTCTCTATAAAATTTATTCTATTTCCTCTTCTTTGAGAGATCTCTATTTTCACTGTCTTACTAGGCACTTAACCTCTATGGTCTTTAGAATTTGAGCACATATATCGAAGGAGTAAAAGCTAACATCAACATATAAGACAAAAACTTAAATATTCTGGAGGTAAGTTGATCGATGGTCTGTGGGTACCCTGTTCCAGAGAGGGTCCCATGACGATCTTTGGCCCAGCCTGGTGCGGGGTTCTGGGCCAAGGGGACAGAGTGCGTGACTGATGGCCATAGACCTCTCTGTGGGAGGGCTGTGGAGGGCTGAAGCTAAAGAATCAGGGCCCAGGAGCAGAGCCAAACACCTGCCGACTGATAAAGGTCCCGGGTTTGAGGCCTATGCTTGACCAGGCATCCAACTGCTTCTCACAGCCCACTACCCCACAATGGTCCCTCATTGCTAAGAAGTTCAATTCCACTATACTCCTGGGCTGAGTGAGGCACTTCTATAGGAAACACACACGAATTATAAGACTGAACCAAAGCCTCAGATGCCAACTAAACTATTTTAAAAATACGAAACTAGGTTCTGGAAAGACGCCTCAGTGTGATAAAGCATTGTCACCAAACCTGATGACCTGATTACCTGGGACCAGAAGAAAGGAAAAAAACTGACTCCTGCAAATAGTCCTCTGTTGTCCACATGCATACCCAAACATGCACACACATGCACACAAACACACATGCACGCACACAAATGTGTGTGCCAA
Source organism: Mastomys natalensis (assembly GCA_021653895.1). NCBI lineage: Eukaryota > Metazoa > Chordata > Mammalia > Rodentia > Muridae > Mastomys > Mastomys natalensis. Next base: position 1,102,644 of record JAJTUV010001097.1, on the reverse strand, counting down.
CTAATTAAAACTTTGAAATAAATAAAAATTTAAATTAATAAAATGTAAATCTAAATAGTATATTTACCAATTGTTCAAAACTATGATACAGAGTGAGCAAAAATGTATCAACTATATAGTTATGGTGCTAATATTTCATTTATTGCCAACACTTTCTTTGCTTCACTCTTTCTCATAGTTTTGTCTTTTGATATGTAGTGTGATGCAAAATACTGACCACCAAGACCTCATTGACACAGGGATAAGCAAGTCTACAAGTAGACCCAAGTGATGCTATGTAAACTTGCCACACCTAGTTATTCCTGATGGATAAATAAAGGTGCCTACTACCTGTAGCTTGGCAGAAGAGAGATAGGTGAATTTTTTGGTTGCCAGGCTTGGGCTCAGAGGCAGGAACCACAGAAAGAGAAAGGGAAGAAGATGGAGAGAAGACAGATGCCATGGGATAGATCAGTTATAAAAATATGACCATTAGTCTGGCAAATTAGAGTTAAGAGCAGCCCAGCAGTTCAGATGAAACATAAATATACAACTTGGGGTTATTGATAGGGAAGTAGACATAATAGTTTGGGGGGGTAAGATATCTGCCCAGCTCTAATGCATTAAAGATTTCTTTTAAATATATAAAAGTTGTATTTCTTTTATCTGGTAACTGAATGATCAAAGGATCAAAGGCTGAGCAGAAACCCCAATTTGGGCATAAAAATCTACTACAAAACATGTAAATAATCCTCTGTTATCTAGATGCATATCCAAACACACACACACACACACACACACACACACAACACACACACAGTGAAAATACATTTATTTTAAAATAAATAAAATGTAAAATAAATAAAATCTAAAATTATATAGTATATTTACTAATTGTTCACTTCTTATGATGTAGAGTAGGAAAAAACAAAAAACGATCAACTATATAAAGTTATGTGGCTAATAAACCTTTTATTGCAAACACTCTCTTTGCTCCACTGTTTCTCACAGTCTACATAAACTCTTAAATTATTTTTTTTATTTTACTAATTTATTAACTTTATGTCATGGTGCTGGTAATTGAATCTAGACCTTGCTTATGCCATGTACATGTCCTAGCAGTGAAGATATGGTGGCATTTCATTTAACATTTGTAGTTTTCCATAACCAGTCCTTTGTCCGCTCTCATAATAGAGCTGACAAAGTCCTCTCTATGTGGTATAATTAACATTTTATACATGTAGAAAATCTCTATTAAACCATTCATTTTTCTTCTCCTTTTCCTGAAGAGGAACAAGTATTCAAAAGTGTTGCTCAATTTATTAATTACCTAAAGTAAGTGTCAGACTCAAAGTCACAATATTACATTTGATAAAAATTAAAATTATTCTAGCTCACATTTATAGAAATCAAAACCAATCCTCTAAATCTATTGAAGTTCAGAAAAATAATAAAATTAGTCTCTTTGCTGAGTCAATACTAAAATATTAAAAACTAGTAAAATTTAAAGTCACATTATATTGAATTTAATTGAAATAATGTAAATAGAATGCTTCATAAATGTTTATATTATATGCAGATAAGGCACTTTTGCTATCATTTCAATCATATGATGGTATAGTTTTGATTCTGCAAATAAAATTTTCCCATTGAAAACCTTTAATTGATAAAATCATGTCAAAATAAAATAAAGTATAAACTGTTTTTTGTTGATTTTGCAGGATATATCTTACATGTAGAATTTAAAAATAAATATACCCATATGTAGGCATATTAATATTTTAGGAATCTAACAGTCAAAAACTAATCTATGGTATTTTCATGCATAAAATGTTGTAATCCTGTAAGTTATAAAGATGTGGTATTAAAATTTCCATTTCCATTCGAAATTGAAGGCCTTTCATAGATTAAATTGCAGCCTCAAATAGAATAGTATAGATTGATAAATGCATTATATCCACAAAAAGATTAAATGAAATACATAAACAGTATTTATTTACTACTATTTATATAAATGCTTTTTGAGAATTTACCAGAAATTCTCATCTCTCATTCTTAAAAGTTCACCTCAGATAATGCTAATAATTAACCTATATCCTCATCCAAAGCATTACTAATAGAATACAAATAAAATTTACCTCCAATTTCCATAATAATCACTAAGATTTACATAAAATTTACATAATAACAATTGTAATTAAGAGCATTATAGTAATGGTTATTAAAAAACCTTCATAAATAGCATACACTGTTACATGTTTAGCAGAGGCAGGAGCTTAAAGTCACAGCCCCATGTATTTTATTAACTCAGTTTTCTGGAAATGTTTTCATGTAAATAATCTTTTATAATATTTGTGCCAAACTTCACACAGCTTTTGAAGTTAGTTAGTTTTTTTTTCTTTTGAGAATAATATAATCTACTCTAATAATCTGAGGACAAGAAATGTGTACTGATTTAATTTGTGAGCAACGCCTAAAAGGACATGCAAGGAAGAGCACAACAATTGGTTATTCAGTACCAAATACCCAGCCCTGAAAACATATATACAAGTACAATTATACAGACTGAGCAGGCTGTGTTTAGAAATACATGTATGTATACACAGTATGTATGCATGTGAATATATATATATATATATATATATATATATATATATATATATATAGCATCCATCCCATCCTTGCTAGATATTTCTGCTTTGATCTATTTCAAAGTTATTTTTCTACTCTGACAATTTATGAGTTTTCCATCTAGAATGACAAAATCTCTTTGATCTGCTAATATGATCAGTAAATAGATAGCACAGCATAAACTATAAGCAAGGTTTCTTTACAAGGATAGTAATTAGAGATGAGGAAATAAGTACAGGAATAACAAATAAAACCATACCTAATCATGTGTCCTGTAGTTATTAACATTCTGAACCCATGACTTTTGCTTTGTAAAGATATGTTTAGAATCATAAGGAATAATATAAATATATAAATTGTTTACTCTTATAGATATATTTCCTAACATTTAAAAAGAAATAAAGCAGTAATCATGGAATGGAAAAGTAGACCTTGGGAGGATATGGAAGAAGTTGAAATGAATATGTTCAAAAAGCACTGTATGCATGTATGAAATTCTCAAAGATTTGATAAAACTACATTTCTAAAAAGAAAAAAATTCACAGCAAGAATAAACAAGGCAGGAAGTTGCTATTGAAGTCAATTCCTACAGGAGAAGAGATTGAATGTAAGTCTAATAAGTCAAAGGAAGAGGGAGAATGCTAAACAATAATGCTTGATTGGAAGTACTAGCGTATATCAGTGTGAAATTTGTCACTGTAATTAAGCCAATTATGTTTGCTAATTGGTGCACATCAAAACAATGCTATGATCCTCCACAAATATTGAGAGACAACGGTTACAAATCCATAGACCCCTCTATGTCCAACTCCAACTCCAGTGTTTGACCTGCAGTGCCTCTTACTCCCACAGAGGCACAAGACAAAAGAACTGACAATTAAAGACATCTGCCTGGAGAACTTTCCATATGGAGTTTCATAACCAACACGAGGTTCGATTCCAAGCTCTGCCGCTGGCCATCTTTATGACCTCACTCCAGCTATTTGAACTGCCTAAGCCTGCATTTCCACTTTTAGAAAATGAAGCTTTTTACATCTGCCTTGCAGGGTGTTATGAGGATTAGAGATAAGGTGCTTACTGTTTAGAACAGTGCCCGGCATGGCAAAGACACCAGTAACAAACAAGAGTTTCAAACCCTGAAGCTAATCCCTCTTGGAACTAGTCTGAAGAGATTTCTAATCCTTGTCAAATCAAGAAGTATCTGTTCATCTGAGATGAGTTCTGATTTTCTAAACATTGATGACCTTCACACAGATGATACTCACATAAATGATTATAAATATATAACTAAGTTCAAATAACACACTTTCAGTAAGTTCTAGAAATATTATCTGTCCTGATTTTAATATAAAGTAACTAGACAGCTATGACCTCTTTAACTTAAAGTTATACATAATCCAATTAACTACAGCAAATTACCCTCTGATTTCTTGGAAGCAATATGGAAACAGGTAAGTTGTGGTTAGAGCTAAAAGAGTAAATGGAAGGAAGCTGAAGTGAAAAACAGAGGTACTCTGCAGAACTATTTGAAAAATCTAGAAACTGGCGGAATGATGATAGATCTAGTGATGATAAGCTGTCAAATGGCAACTGTCTCCTAGAAATAAGAATATTCATTATAACTGGGGCAAGTGGTACATGCCCATCATGCAAATGAAATGTTTCTGGTGGAAAAGAAAAGGCAATGCTTCTTTAAAGTTTTATTTATTTTATTTTATGTGTATGAGTGTTTCGTTGCATGTGCCCTCTATGCACTCAAAGCTGCAAGAAGCCAAAAGAGGGCATCAAAGCCCCTGGAACTGGTGTCATAGATAGTTGTTATCTGTCATGTTAGTTGTAGCACGCAAACCTGAGTCTCTGCAGTAGGTATTGAATCCTAGTACAGCAGTCCCCTCTGATGGGATACAGGCATAGTGCATGAAGTCTATCATATAGCTGAGCACAGGCAACAAAATGGTGCCCAGCAGACATTTCTTGGTCAAACAACTCCTTCTACCAAGGATACCAAAATGCACTGCTGAACGCACAATGGAAGAAATTCTGACTGCTTCATTGTAATTAGACTTTGGGTCATTTGCAAATGTTGACAGCTACTTTCATTTTTAGAATTCCAAGGAAGAAATGTTAATGTCCTCTCGGTAACTGAATTTCACAGTAAAATTGTTACGTCCGTCCTTCATTTCAAATGAAGAGGTGTATGAGTTATCTCTAAGCTAAGAAAAGAATCCATGAAAATGCAGAAGGTATTTATTAAGAAATATGGGAAATAAGGCATTTTAAATGTATACAGATAGAGAGCAAACAATAGAGAGATTTAAGTACTAGAAGCAGCAGTGGGTAAAAATTCAGAATCAGACTAGGAGTATTATAGAAAAGAGGAAGGAGAGGATTTACAATAAAAAACAAATGTCACAATTCACAATAAGATCATTAGACTGAAAAGAAGTTCAGCAGGAAACAAGAGCCATCTGAAACTAGTACACTGATCAGAATTTAAATCCGTAGGACACATCCTTAACACAGTATGTAGTCCTACATGTGACTCCACATTCTCTGTCCTTCTGTTGTGTGTGATAAGCACAATCATCCTATTTTCCATTGTTCTTTAAATTACAAGCAGACCCAGGACTGGAAGCAACATTACAAAAGAGACTGCCAAAATGTACTGACAGCTAGTGGGATGCTTCCTAGCTGTCACATTTAGAATCCCTTTGCACAAATAACCCCAAACAAGCCAATAAACAGCTACAGATTATGCCCGATGGTGGGATTCTCATGTGATACTCTGGAAGTACAACACAACATATAAAATACAGAATCATCTGGCAAATTTCTAACATACCGTCGTACATTTAAGTGCTTCATAATTCCAAATGGTTTTTCATAATATTCATGTTAGAGGGCTAGTATCTTTACTTTCATTTTAAAATGCTCAACATTTTCCTTTAAAGTAAGTTAAAGAATTAGAATTAACCATGGAAGCGGTTCGGGAGAAATTATGGTATAATTTGTCACTTCGTTTCTAATTTTGATATGAAATAAAGCAAGCCAAAAGAATCCTCTCAGAGGAGTATTCTTCATTTTGTTCAGGCAGCATTGTGCTTCTGAGTACGAGAATTGCTTCTGGAGGAAAACAACTATAATACAAAAACCATGTTTGCTGTATGCCTGAAACAGCTTCCAAATGGATTCTGCATCAAATCAAATTCTTATAGTTCAAATAGATATTTTCTTGGGTCTCCTGTTATTTCATGGGCTAGAATGACATCTCTCAGGCATTTGTACTTCTGGAAGAGAGTGCCACAGACTGGACCATTTAGGAAGGACAAGTATTTATTTTCTCATAGTTCCACAAGCTTAAAAGTTCAAGATCAGCAAGAGAAAAGTCCCATTGTTCTGCCAGGGTCACTCTCTGCTTCATGGAAGGTCACATGGAATTGCTTGTCCGTGTGGAAGAAGACCACCTCCATGTTAGAGAATGAGAGAAGAAAAGAGATAGTGCTACATGAAATCTCCTTTTCAGAAGACCTTGATCTTGGCCATGAGGAAGGAGCTGCCTTGATTCAGTTACATCTGAGTCATAAGATACTATCGATTAAATTTCATTTCTGGATTTTGAGGAGGTAAATGTTGAAATCATAGATATAATCAATAAAATGTAATTTTCTATAAGGAAAGCAAGTTCTCTTTTTGCACAAGGTATAGTGTTCTTCTACCAGTTTATGGGATATTACAATGACAATTTTCTTTCAGAAGGATCTCATCCTAAAGTCACTTGTAGTCCTTCATCCATGTTTTATCTCTGTTCCCTTCCTTATGGCTACTGTCCTATCACTCATTCTTTATTTCGCATTCTCCCTCTCTCTCTCTCTCCTCCCTCTCCCTCTCCCTCTCCCTCTCCCTCCTCCCTCTCCCTCTCCCTCTCCCTCTCCCTCTCCCTCTCCCTCTCCCTCTCTGTCTCTGTCAGTTTGCCTGAGAGATTTATTGTCAACAAAATGTACTAATAAAACAGAAAACAAGGTGTCAATTTAATGTAAAAGAATCAAAACTCAAATATTATTATATCTAATGAATAAAGTAATACAATATTTCCTAGATGATTTCCCAATATCTGCTCATTCCTATTAAACAGAAAACAACTGTATTAAAAAGAAACATGTATTTGTCAATGGGCAATAAACATCCCCCTTAGCAATTAAATATAAAAAAATTATGGATAGTCATATTCTCAATATTTGTAATGTACCTTTGAATGACAGACTTGTGCAACAGTATTTTAACAACATCTTAATTTTTTTTAACATGGAACATTGTTTTCCAGTTTCATATATTGTATGCTTTGAGGACTGAATACATGGTGTTTGATTTCAATTCTAATACAATTTACATAATTCTATAATTTAATGAAAGAATCTAGACTAAAAAGTTTTCATGATTATTTTATTTTTCTTATTTAAAGTAGAAATAGTTTCACACGGTATGTTGGGACCATATTTTCCCCTCTCTATCTTTCCTCCTGGATGAGACCTAACTCTCTACCCATCCAAATTCACATTCTGTCTTTAGAAAATAAACAGGTATCTTAAAAAAAAAAAAAAAAAAAGAAAAAAAAAAAAAAACAGAATAGGAAAAAAGAAACACAAAGGAAAGAAATACAAAGAAATAGTGCATGAAACACACACACACACACATTCCATAAGAGCACAAGAAAATTTTCATAAGAGCCTCCCAAGAAAAAGGAAATAAAAAATTATTTCTGATGCTTTTGGTCTAATAGTGGTTTCCAAATGACTGAACCTTGCAACTGTTCAAAAATTTGGTACCTATGACTAATTTTGTAGTCAAACATTAGCCACAGTCTGATGTTCTAGAAAACAAGGCTGAACTGAGTGAGATTCCATAAGGACTGAGGGGTTAGGCAGCAAACAAACACAATGCACATTAATCCAGGTCAGAGTGTACATGAGACAGAAGCCATTGCATAGGGTACCTGCTTTTCTACTCTATGTGCCATTGACCATTTAAAATAAATTAGACAAGCTAATTTCTCAACATTAGGGTCTGCATTTCATTGTTTATTGATGTAATTTTAACATGTAACTGAAGAAATCCACTTTAATCATAAAAACATAGTTCTTAAAAATAAGTAAGTGTATTTATTTATTAATTCTTCTAAGAGAAATGCTTCTTATTGGGAATAGGAATACAAACACACCCTAAAATATCTTTCATCAGACCAGATATGTTTTAACCTTTAAAACTCTCTGACTGATAACAATAGTTGCCAAAGAAAAACTACATAAATGTTATAAAATATATATTATTTTAAAAGATCAATATTTCTTATTAAAGAGTTTTAAAGTACTTATCCATATGAAACATAGCACAGAATTTAATTAGGGTCACTCAGGATGAACTTTGTACCATTCCCCTTTAGTGTCTTTTGGCTTTTAGACATTTATTAAATAAGAAGAAAAAAAAAAAACACTTTGAAACCATGGACTCTTTGACACATTTGAAGTCCTTAGGCTTTAAGGAACCTATTTTAGATAAAATGAGAACCCTCGCTGATCCTGGCCCACTTTTAGAGACACATTCAAACTCCAAGCTTTTGTTATTTCTGAAGTAGGTTGTTAAGCAATTTTCCTTTGTATTTCCCCATTCTGCCTGAATGGACCCACTTCTAAACACTCACATGGTTTGTAAGGGCATTTCTGGAAGAAAAAAAAAAAAAACAGAAAGTACAGTTATAAATTTTCTTGCTCACTCTTAAACTTACACAGTGAATCCTTCAGTAAACTTTTTAAAGCTGGGCTTACATACATCAAAACTGCAATTGTACAGTAAGTGCAATACAAACACCAATCAGATAATCACAGGCATTATTTGGCATTTTTCTGATATCAACACAGATTTCTGGACATCATGTATTTGCTTGGATTTCACAATGAAGAACAAGAACACATCAGCTCTGGGAATGGTCATCATTCTATTGAACCACAGTTACCTTCCGTTCCATTTCTTTGCATCAACAACAATAAGGTTTTTGCTCCAGCTGTGAAATACATCTTTTGTGAACACAGTCTTCCCACTTGAAAGTAACAATGAGCAATTGACACAAGGGCACAGGGATGGATTAGAAGAAAGCACTGTTTCACACATAAGAAATACGCTTTTTAAGTTGTTTTCTGTCTTTTGCTATTACAGAGAACAACAACTGTTCAAACTGACAAGAATACTTGATTGTAGAGTTCCCATCCCCAAATTGGAAGGTTTAGAAAGCATCATGTAAGAGAGTGTGAAAGATTTTGAGAACCAAAGGGGCAAAAGGAATGATGTAAAGTAGTATCTTCTAGATAGGATGAATGTTATTCCCATGTTCAAATATGGGTATAACATTAGATGAATTTTATATACCATGTTAAAATCTTAACCAACTGTTTACCTGAACAAGATGTGCATCACAAGTGATACCAATGGACATCCTACCATATATTGGAGAAAGGCTCATAAATACCCATTCCCATTTAAATTGCTTTAAGTAACATGAATGCTAGGAAGAGGGAAATATTTTTGACAGGAATGGGGTAGGTTGTCTATTCCCAAGAGGTCAATCTTACACACACACACACACACACACACACACACACACACACACTATTAAACAAATACCAGGGCATATAACTGGACTCAATGGATTGACATGTATAAGCCATTAACAGTTGTAGAAGAAGGAGAAGAAGAAGAGGAGGAGGAGGAGGAGGAGGAGGAGGAGGAGGAGGAGGAGGAGGAGGAGGAGGTGTGATTTGAAAAAGAGATACCAAAGGACCATGGAATAGGCTGGAGGGAGGGACAAAATAATCAAAATACTTGTATGAAATGATCCAAAGGATATAAGAATGGAAAGATTTAAATGTACCCATAAACCCTCAGAGTTATTAATTTAACAGTCTGGCAAGCCAAGAACAGGTAAGATTCTGCACAGAGCCTTACCAACGTAAGACAGAAGTGCATTGCTTTTGATAATGCATATTCCAGGATGGGAAAGGAAGGCATTCTTGTCAGAATTACCTAAGACAGACTCAGTCTTGTTTATGAAATACAAAATGAGGAGAGGCAGAGAGCTTTGGGGGCTGCTTGGCAAGAATCTGACATGGGCCAAGGACAAGGAAATGGGCTGCTTCACAGGAATATGACATTGGCCAAGAAAAGGAAATGGGCTTCAGGCAGGAATTTGACATTAGGCTAGAACAAAGAGTAATTTCTGGCAGGAATCTAAATCTTAGGCTAGAACAAAGAAGTAAGCTTCAGACATGAAAATGACTTTGGGCTAGGACAGGGAAGTAGGCTCAGATATTTTGTTCATCCTGATAAGCCCTTGGAAACAGTGATCATGAGAATGATCATAGCACATTGTTTATTGCCTTGCTTGCTCTTGACTATTTGTGTTTATTGTCTTGCTTGTTCCTTGACTCTTTGCATCTATTGTATTGCTAGTTTCTCAACCTGGAACTGACCTTAATACTTGCATGTAATTAAAATGGTATAAAAGCAAAAAGGAGGGAGGATGTGATAGGGGTTTCTGGGGGTGGGGATGGGGAAATGGGATGACATCTGAAATGTAAATAAATAAAATATCCAATTTTAAAAAAGAAAAAAAAACCTACCCATAATGATTAGCAACAGTATCATAGACACATTACAAATATGAGAAATTTTAGAACATCTATCAATGTTAATTTATTTTTTTCTTCTTCATATTAGTCAGCTGAGAAAAGCCATTAAGACATTCAGAGGTAAAGGATACCACTATGTGAAACTTGAACTTTCTCAAGGATAGTATTTTCAGCAATGATTATGACAGGTAACACAAATCTTAGCCAATGATTATCATGAGCAGAATAATTACTTCAATTGGAAATTTTCAGATTTAATGATATTAAAATATTGTTTGTTATGGTTATTAAAAATCTAGCACAAACCTCTATTTTTAAAAAGTCTGTGTTGTTGATAGTAAAATATTTCATTTAATTAAATGGAACTTTGGCCATTGTATGCAATTGAATATGTATGTCATTAGTAACCTAACTTAGGATGGCTTTGAATTAAATATTTATTGTATTCAATCTTGTGCTTAATTTATAAATTCTCAGATAATCAGTATTTTGACATATTACTGTCTCCTACTGTCTTTGGGATATAGGGAAATATGAACACAAGTCCACTCTTTGAAAAATGAAAGAGACATTAATGCATATGAATATGTTCATCAAATTTCTGAGAGAGATGAAGAAATACTGTCTTGCTAGATTTGTAAGAATTCTTCTTCTATGCCAAAATGACACAGTCTTAAAAGTAAGTCGTATTCTAGATCTCCATCAGTAATCAAATGTCTTAAATCTACCCATAACCTTTCATTACTTGCATCTAAACACAATAATTATATTACTGTGGTTAATTGTTCAAATCCAAATTAACTCAGTTCTTTATCTGAAAAATATTAGTAAACTTTATATCTACCTTGTCTCCAACTCGGAAAGAACAGAGCAGAATATATTTTTGACAGAAAAAAAATACACTTTCTTCATTCATTTCATTGAAACTGAATTATTTCTGGGAAGGAGCTAAGTAAATCAAGATTAAGTTCCAATCAAGGGATTTTGTTTTACCTTTACTACAAAATCATTCCATTTTATCTAATTTTTTGAAAATAGTAGATGCATGGTCAGAAATCCCTAATTTTTCTTTCAGAAAAATAAAGAACTCTCTCCCATATCTCACAACTATGTAATTATAATTGCTTATGCACCTTTCATTGATTAGTATATAGGTAAAATGGAACATTTCATTTCGAGCTATAGCAATCAGTTTCATGTGACAGAACACTGGTTCATCTACAAGGTCATATTCTTTGATATACATGGCTGACAAAATAATTCCCGCTGTGTCTTGCTGTGATATGCTTAAATACAAAATAAAAATTTTACTGGGAAAATATTCATGTAGACTACAAAATTTATTCAATATTTCCATTCTAATGATAAAATCATCAATCTAATGATAAAAAATGAATAGAGTGAAAGAGAAGGATGGAAATTTACTATTGGAAGGAAACCTCATCTACAATAAGGGGACATTGGAGGATGTTAGGATTGCTGAAAGTACTGACAGAACTCAGGGGAACACCACGTGGTTCATTTTTGTGAATTCTTAATAAGACATTGTGGAGAGTTGTGGGAACACATGTAGTACAACTCACATAGCATGCAGTTGCATTTTAACCAGGTATATTTAATGTCAATTACCACAATTGAATGAGTAACCATTTATTGACAATATAAAGTATGTATTTGTTTCTCATCTAGTTTTGCAGGGAAATGCACAATGAAATAAGTAAAATGTTATGTTTTAACAGACACAGACGATAAGCTGCTCTCTGATGGTAACAAGTGATAATGGGAAGACTCAAGATTTGAATTCGTATGGTCTAATTACTCTTAAACAATGTTACTGCTAAGAAACAAATTGAAGATAGACATCTCGGTGTGTGTGTGTGACACTGCTGACTGAATTTGCAAAACCAATATAAAAATATGGCACAGACATGTATTGAAAACCTCTTCATTTTGTTTTTGGAGCACAAGCATTCTGATCGACAATGTTGTTTTCATGATTTCTTTTTTTAAACATAATCTTTATTGATTATTTGGGGAATTTCTTATCATTCACCCCAATCCCACTCATTTTCCAGTCTTTCCATATCTGTCCTCTATTGTTATAGCACCCTCCTCCTACTATTGCAAAATAAAGTAAAAATAAAAATATAGTAACAATTAAAATAAATAAACCATCTCACTTACCCTTCTTGGCAACGACCTGTTCCTCTATCAAACACAGACTTCTCTTTCATAGCTGTTGGCTGTCCAGTTCTGCTGTGCATATACCATTTTACTCCTCACTCCCCATCCCCACTGCTTGTCAATCACATTCATTCCTCATTTAGCATTGTAAGCTGTGGTATGTCAGGCAATATATACTTTTGCCAAAACAGCTGTACTTGTAAATGTTCATTGCAATGAGACATTGGTCTGGTTGAAGGCTTCTGACTTCTTCTACTTGTGCTAAAGGAGTCTCATCAAGACTCCTCTTACCACCGGCCTGCGGTGGCACATCGCTGTCGTGCTCGCGCTCTGTCGCTAGGGCGCTCTGTCTGTCCGAGTTCGATCCTTCCCACTGTCCTTCAGTGGGGAAAAAAAAAAAAAAAAGACTCCTCTTGATTACGCTGCTGTTGCCCTGAGTCATGGACATTCTGTACCTTCAGTTCTGCAGGACCAGCTCCTTCATGTACTTCAGCAGATCACAGATGGGTAGGTGTTGGGTGGGCAAACTCATAGCTCTGGATCTGGGCCTCACTGGTTCTTAACAACCGTAAAGCTTTATAACACATTGCTCACAAAAGTGTGGTTTGAGAAAGCTTTTTAGAATATTATGAAAAGAAATGAAATAAATAAAATTATTTCTTAAATTTATGTATTTAGTATGTGTGTATGGGTGTGCATGTGCATGTATGTGCTTGTGTGTGAATGCCAATGCATGCCATGATTGTTGATTCTCTCCTTCTACCATGTTTGCCCAGGAATCCTATTTAGGCCATCAAGTTTAGTGGCAAGCACCTTTACCCTTGAACAATTTTACAGGTCTGATTTCTCTGAGATCATACATTGTTTGGATTATATAGGTTCTCAACATGTTAGCACTGATCATTTTGGGGTGAGATATCAGATATTCCACATATCAGATATTTCAATTACAATTCATCACAGTTACGAAGTAGCAATGAAATAATTTTATGGTTGGAGTTAAGTGCAACATGAAAAACTGTATTAAAGGGTTGCAACATGAGTAACTATGTTGTTTAGATCGTAGGTTAGTGACATCTATCAACAATTAGCCTTAATATTACCGACACAGTTCCACCCATACAGAATTTGTTATTGCTGAGTTGAATTGTGACATCCCAAGTTCAGCATATTGACTTGTTTCTCATTGCCATACAATCTGGGAATACAGTTAGACATTCTTTCAAACCCAGACCTTAGTCTGGAAGCCATATCTCACCAGAAGATGTCTCACCAATATTTCTGTCAGGCATATTAATTATTTTTGAAAAGAATGTGTACTCCTCAGTTTAAACAGATCATTTAAACAATGTATCACAAGAAACTAGCACACTGGGCAAAGAACATAGCCAATATTTGGGCCAGTCAGATGGAGAGCTTGAGGTTCAGGAAGAGATTACAGTTTTGGGAAGAGAAGATTGAAAGATCCTAATGAAGCCACTAAATAATTAAGAACTTTGTCTTAATCTTCCCACTTTGGCCAGCATCAACATCTCTAAGAAACAGAATAAGTATTTGGACTTTGCTGCATAAGGTCAAATTTTGCTGTTAAAGAAGACCTGTCTATGAGGGACTAGAGTTGTTACATTGACTGAGCATTCTTCCCCTGTGATCTCCAGTTTTTGGTTAAAATTTTTATCTCATAAAACAAAGGCAATATGTGAGATTTAACACATCCTCAATAAATGTCCTCTTGGACTATTCGTCCCAAAGTAAATATTATTTACTTTTTAGACTATAAAAAGATCATATTCGTTTGTAATTAATTTTAATCACACTATTTCTATGGAGATACAGAATGGATCAGCAGTGCTTATGAACATTTCTACACTCCTATGTCTAACCCATGTAAGAGAACACATGGCTTACAACACATTACTAATTCCTTCAAATCTTGATTTAGCAATCATAACAACCAACATAAGCAGATCTTGAAATTAAAGCAATGGTTCTCATATAACAGGCCAGCCCAACCTAAACATAAGTTCTTAAGAAAGTTGTATGCCTTACAGCCTTCACTAAGATCCTGAAGTAATTGATGTGGAAAGGTACCCAGGGTTTTTTTACTTCTTGAAATGTATCATGTTATACTCTGCTATACAGCTGGGATTGAGAAACGCTGAGCTGAATGGTATGAGATTGCCTAATATCTTCTGAGCTGCATGTTTCCAGGAAACAGGTGAATCATAGCAGATTCACCTGAAGATTGAATTAGACTGAATTTACCATTCCTTTCAGATTTTGTTCAACAATCATAGCATTAATTATGCAAAGTACAAGCCTTTCCAACAATCTGTCACTTATCGTGAGTGGTTGTAAGAATATCAACTTTAGAACTACAGAAATATCTCTGGATTACAGGAGATGGCTCTAATTTTGAACCTCATATCATAGCACCTAAATAAATAGCCAGCAATACCACAAATGCCTGGAACTTCTACTTCAAGAAACATAACACTCTCCTCTGGCTTTTATTCATACAGACACATACAGTACCATATATGTATAAATATATCCCCTCCCAAAATACATCAATTAATTAATTAATTAAATGTTGATATCAAATAACCATCTCTTGTGCATCCTTTTTCATTAAATATTTATGTACATAACAAATGTTGCACCACCTTCCTGGTTCACCTCCTCCCCCCAGAGTTACCCACACCATCTTCCACCCCCTTTGCCTCTGAAAGAGTAACCCCTGGGAAATCCCATTCTCTGTGGCATCAAGTCTCTAAAACACTGGGCACATCACCGATCACTGGTCCAGACAAGGCAGTCTTCTGCTACATATGTGCCCGGGGCCATCTGACCACCCAGTATACACTTTTTGGTTGGTGGCTTAGTCTCTGAGAGTTCCCAGGGGTCCGTGTTAGTTGATACTGTTGGTTTTCCTATGGGGTCACCATCACCCTCAGTTCTTTCACTATTTCCCCTAACTCTTCCATAACTCTTCTACCACTCAATTTACATTAAAGCTTTTATTTTTCAGTAACCTTTTTATTATATATCTAATGTATACAAATTTTACCAAACTTTAAAAAATGCTACAGAAATCAACAGAAAGTTTCAAGATTAACATTTTGTTAGTTGCAGTTCTGTTTTTTTTCTTGAGAATACACAGTCCATGTTGCCCATCTCTGCTTAATACGATTTTTTTCTATTAAAAACCTTTATTTGTTTGTTTCTGCTTTGTGGCTGGTTGAGTTATGATTCATTTCTTCCTCTCCAATTCTCCCTTTTTTGTTTTCTGTTGGTTCATTGATCTCTTCAAATTTTAATACCAATCGCATTCTATTTTCTGAAATTATATTTTTTATAAATTTATTTTTAGGTTACTTGTGCATATTTTTAAATGTACTTTATATTTTAAAGAAATTTACTGTTTTGAGTTTTCATTACTCCAGATTTCTGTTGGTCTGAGTCCTCTGGTGCTCCACTTCCTGACGCCCATATGTAGTGTATTGCTACTGAATGTGTTTCCTGATTTTACCCTTTACACTTATTGTTTTAGAATTTTAACTGATATTTCACTTACCTTGGAGATTTTTTTTATTACATTCTTCAGCATCCAGGACCATTTCAAAGAAGCCAGAGGTTTAGAATACATTATTCATGAGAAGTATTTCTATTTGTTTGTGTGTGTTCTATAAGAAAAGCCACATATATTCATGCAGTCACTCATTTGCAAACATTTCATTTGTTTCCAGTCAACAAATGCCTGGCAATAGAGAATGGGTGAATTTAATTTCATTCATCCTTCATGGATGAAGTGGCTTACTGGGGTCCTCTCTACATGAGAGGTTCTCTGTGAGTTTTGCTTCTACCCTGCCTCATTGTGATTCCATAATCTCTTCTCCTTCAAAAGTTAAGATTATGAACAGTATAATCAGTTATAAAACCTGTGATCAGAACAGAGCTTTAACATCCAAGAACATTAAATGATATCTAGTTTTATATTGCTTTTATTGTATGGACCTTCTCTCTTTTTTTTTTTTTTTTTTTTTTTTTTTTTTTACATTTCATCAATTTTATTTTTAAAATCTACTTAATTTGGGTAGTTATAGAGTTGGGGATTTGAGAAAAAATAAAAAGTTTTCCCAAATGCCAGTTGTTTGCAGCCATGCCTAGGTTCCTACACTGCAAATTCTGCCCGAGAAGAGAAGCTTTTACTCCAATTTTAAAAACAGACAAACAAACAAAAATATCTTAATATATATGTCCCAATCAAGCCATGGCCATAATTACTTTAGGGTTAATTCTTAGTGTTATATATTCTGTGGGTTTAGGAAGCATACAGTGAAATGTGTTGATCATTGTAATATAATAGAAGCATTGTCTTTAGATTCCCCAAATAGCTCTGTAATTATTCTGTCTTCATCAAAACCAAATCAGGACAAACATTTATCTTTTTAGCACCTCCCTAATATTGCTTGTCTCATAGTAAAAGTCACCCATCCTGTATACTGTATTTTCAGACTGGCTTCTTTCATTCAGCAGCATGTATTGAATAACCTTTCAGATCTTTCCATTTGTTTTTGTGATTTAATGGCTCATTTCTTTATAATGCTAAATAATGAGTCTATTTTTCTTGAAGTACCACTGTCTGTAACTTGCTGTAAAATTCTTATGACTATTATATTTTCAAGTATCTTCTTAGCTCCTTCTCTCGCAAAGAACTATTAGCTTTGCTATCTACTGTGTCAAAATTGAAAAACCATAATAACTTTTAATAATATTTGTTGCATATTATGTGTATTTATCCTGAACAAAATATTTTATGAATCCTTTAGTTTCATTGTAATGATGAATATAGCAAATTGTACTTATTTCGTAAAACTTCGAACCCACACTCTATGTCCAGCCTTCATGGAACCAAAGATCTCCTCTCCCACCTATACCCAACAAAGCCATCCTCTCCTACATATACAGCTGGAGCCATGGGTCCCTCTCTATGTGCTCCCAGGCTGGTGATTTAGGCCCTGGGAACTCTGGTTGGTTGGTATTGTTGCTCTCCTCATGGGGCCATAAACCCTTTCAGCTCCTTTAGTCTTCTCTCTAACTCCTCCATTAGGAACCCCATGATCAGGTCAATGTTAGCTGTGAGCATCTGCCTCTGAATATGTTAGACTTTGGAAGATCTCTAAGGAGACAGCTATATTAGGCTCCTGTCAGCATGTATTTCCTGACATCCACATCAGCTTCTGCCTTTGGTGACGACACATGGGATGGATACTCAGGTGGAATGGTCTCCAGTCAGCCCCCCTTCAGTTTATGTCCCACACTTTGTCTCCATATTTGTTGCCTTGAGTATTTTATTACTCATTCTAAGAAGGACCAAAACACTCACACTTGGTCTTCCTTCTTAATGAGCTTCATGTGGTCTGTGAGTTGAATCTTGGGTATTTTGATCCAATTATCATTGAGTGAATACCATGTGTGTTCTTTTGTGATTGGGTTACCTCACTCAGGATGATATTTTCTAGTTCCATCCATTTACCTAAGAATTTCTTGAATTCATTGTTTTTAATAGCTGACTAGTACTCCATTGTGTAAATGTACCACATTTTTTTGTATCCATTCCTCTGTTGAAGGACATCTTGGTTCTTTCCAACTTCTGGCTATTATAAATAAGGCTGCTATGAACATAGTGGAGCATATGTCCTTGTTATATGTTGGAGCATCTTCTAGGTATATGCCCAGGAGTGGTATAGCTGGGTCCTCAGGTAATACTATGTTTAATTTTCTGAGGAAATGCCAGACTGATTTCCAGAGTGGTTACACCATCTTGCAATCACACCAACAATGGAGGAGTGTTCTTCTTTCTTCACATCCTCGCCAGCATCTGCTATCACCTGAGTTTTTGATCTTAGCCATTCTGACTGGTGTGAGGTGGAATCTCAGGGTTGTTTTGATTTGCATTTCCCTGATGACTAAGGATGCTGAACTTTTCTTTAGGTGCTTCTCAGCCATTCGAGTTTCCTCAGTTGAGAATCCTTTGTTTAGCTCTGTACCCCATTTTTAATAGGGTTATTTGGTTGTCTGGGGTCTAATTTCTTGAGTTCTTTGTATATATTGGATATTAGCTTTCTATTGGATGTGGGATTGATAAACATCTTTTCCCAATCTGTTGGTGGCTGCTTTGTTCTATTGACACTGTCCTTTGCCTTACAGAAACTTTGCAATTTTATAAGGTCCCATTTGTCAATTCTTGATCTTAGAGCATAAGCCATTGGTGTTCTGTTAAGGAACGTTAACCCTGTGCCAAGTATTCAAGGTACTTCCCCACCTTCTCTTCTATTAGTTTCAGTGTATCCAGTTTTATGTGAAGGTCTTTTATGCATTTGGACTTGAGCTTTGTACAATGAGATAAGAATGGATCAATTTGCATTCTTCTACATGTTGTCCTCCAGTTGAACCAGCACCCTTTGTTGAAAATGCTATCCTTCTCCCACTGGACAGTTTTAGCTCCTTTGTCAAAGTTCAAGTGACCATAGCTGTGTGGGTTCATTTCTGGGTCTTCAATTCTATTCCATTGATCTTCCTGCCTGTCTCTGTACCAATACCACACAGTTTTTATCACTATTGCTCTGTAGAACAGCTTGAAGTCAAGGATGGTGATTCCTCCAGAAGTTCTTTTATTGTTGAGAATAGTTTTTGCTATTCTGGATTTTTTGTTATTCCAAATGAATTTGAGAATTTCTCTTTCTAACTCTGTGAAGAACTGAGTTGGGATTTTAATGGGGATTGCATTGAATCTGTAGATTGCTTTCAGCAATGTGGTCATTTTTACTATATTAATCCTGCCAAGGGATTTGTTTATGTCCTTCTTAAAATCCCCTATCATCCTCATGAGCAGTGATTTTAAATCTGAATCCTGCTTTTCACATGTCATGGGGTATTCAGGACTTGCTATGGTAGGAGAACTGGGTTCTGATATTACCAAGTAACTTTGGTTTCTGTTGCTTATGTTCTTGAGCTTGCCTTTCACGATCTGGCTAACTCTAGTGCTACCTGGACTCACTGTCTCTGACTGGAGACTGTGTTCCTAGTTATCTTGCTTGTGTCAGAATTTCTCAGAGTTCATATGTCTCTGTGATCCTGAGATCCTGAGATCCTGGGTGGAAGAGCTCCTGGGACTCAGACTTCTTCTGGGATCCTGAAATCCTGCTGCTCTGAGTGCAGTGACTCCTCAGCTGCTCTGAATGCAGTGGTTTCTCAGCTTCTCAGAGTGCAGTGGTTCAACCACTGCTCTAAGATGGTTCAGGATATGGTGTCTTCACAGGAGCAGACCGACTAGGTGTTTGTTCCAGCCAAAAAAACAAAAAACAAACAAACAAACAAACAAAAAACCAAAAAACAAACAAACAAAAACACCAAGCAAGGACAAAAAATTTAAATTCACATATACAATGCTCAAGATTTTCAAAACAACAACAAACAAAAAAAGCTGGGTAGTGGTGGCACATGTCTTTAATCCCAGCATTTGGGAGGCAGAGGCAGGAAGATTTCTGAGTTTGAGGCCAGCATGGTCTACAGAGTGAGTCCCAGGACAGCCAGGGCTATAAAGAGAAATCCTGTCTCAAAAAACCAAAAAAAAACAAAAAAGAAAAAAAAAAACAAAACAATTTTCTGTTCTCTGTGAAATACTTGTATGAGTGTTATTAAGTTCAATGTCAAAACACTATGAAGTATTTTCAAAGATTTTCTAGATCATACGAGCTCCCATTTCAATGGAAATTGTCCAAAAAGCAAATACTATGTTTCCATATAATTTAGAAAAAATATAAATAGATTAGATTGGACCATATAAACCTAATTGTTTTCAAGTTTTATATTTAAATAATTTATGCATTATTTTAAATCATGTGAAACATTAAATATAAATGACATTGTCCACTTTTCTTCCAGGTACACACTTCTAAACTATTTTTCAAGTTATAAATTATCACTACAATTTGTAAACAAGGTAATACTTGCAAGAAATTATTCTTCAGAGTTACATGGTTTATTTAAATGTGTCGATTCTTTTTAAATTTGGACTTAACGTAAAAAGCCAACAAGTATTACAAATGATTTTATATTATAATTGATACATTATTATTGTTCAGTATTTAAAAATTTATAGTTTTCAAATACTTTCATATTTTGTCTTAACATATATGTTAAGGAAAATAGCATAATCTCAAATTTAAAATGAAAGAACTCCAATGCCAAAGAATTGCATTATATGTTTTTCGATTTCTCTAAAACATAAAGAAATCCATATTCATTCTTAATAAAAATATTTATGTGAATGAAACTATCAGTAACCCAAATCACAGCACAAATTCGTAATTGTGTTCTTAATAATTTTTAAATGATTTATGTAGCTGTTAAGTATCATTTTACACATTTTTGTTTATGTAAAATATTATCATTGTTCATTGTCAAGTTTTTGTCAGTTTCATTTTCTTTTAAATTTTATTTATTTTGTATTTTTCTTTTATTAATAATAGATTTTTTTCATACAATATGATCTGGTTACAATTTTTTTCTTCCTCAACGCCTCTGGGACCCTTTTCACTTCCCTTCTATCAGAATCCATACCCTTTCTTCTCTCTCCTTAGAAAATAAACAGGCATCTAAAGAATAATAATAAAATATAAAAAATAAAATAAAAACAAACAAATTGGAACAGAACATATTGAACAACCAAAAGAAAAATACCAAAGAAAAGCCACAAGGAACACATATAGATGCAGACACTTGCTCCCATACTCAAGAATCCCACAACAATACAAAACCAGAAACCAATATTTATGGAAAGGATATGAATTTGAGAAATCCAGTTTTCATTTGTTTGTCACAATGTGTTCATAGAAACTGAATTATAATAAAACATTAGAATGTGTGGTTGTGTGATTGAGTATTTAATACTCAATAAATCTTATTACAAACTAAAATATGTCAAAAATAATACATTGGACTTAAAACACCATCTACATGAAAACAATAGACTTAATTGAAATGAAATTCTGACAATACATGTTAAATGCAATCTATACATTAGATATAAAAATATCCCTCTGTAATACAAGATATATTTATATCATAAAGTTTACTCAAATATTATGATTTATATATGTGAGACACCAACACATTTTTTTAAAAAAATTATCTCCTTGCTTTCTTGTACTTAGAATTGTGTATAGGAAAAGATGACTGTAGTGTCCCCCAGAATGTTTATAAATGTCTTTTATAATGCAGGTTTTTTTTCCATATAAATTTTTCAGGGCAGATAGAAACTGAAAAATATCACTATGTTGACCTTGAAAGTAGGTTGTAAATAGTGTATTTACTGCTTCTGGTTTTGTTTTTTACACTAGGACACATTTAAAATGTGAAGTTGTTCGTCTTCAACAAGAATGAAGCACTTTATTTTCAGTCATCGTCAAGATTTATTCTGTCTCCTGAGAGTTGGCACATTCCTGACTCAAATGCTTAAACACTGTTTTCTTGTATCCCATTCATTCTTCCACTTGAAGGGAGCTTACGTGAATTAAGAAAACATTGAAAACTTTCAATAATTTTCTTCTGTAGCTATGTGTTTTAAAACTATGTCTATATATTCATATGTATATACTTACACACAAACATATATATATATATATATATATATATATATATATATATACATACATACATACACATACATATGTGTAGCAAAAATTAATAGAAAATCAAAACCATGAATTTGAAAGACAGCAACAAAGGTATATAAGAGTATTTAGAGGGAAGAAGAGAAGGGAGAAATAATATTATATTATTATAAGAAAATAATAAAAATATTTTTTAAAATATATCTTTAGAACCTAAAATCTGGAAGTCTTAACATAAACATCTTGGGTGTCTCTTTTTCATTCAGTCAATAACTACTCCTTGAGATCCCACTGTTTACAGGGCATCTGGATAAAATGGTTTATTTCATGTTCTATCATGTATTCATATAGATTTTTGTTTATTTTATTATGTAGTTGTAAGCTACTTTGATTGTATTTAATTACTAAGCTTCCTTCTGTCCATTTGCACTCATATTGAAGCCCTTTGTTTTTGAACAAATCTTTCCTCCTATTTCCTGACATTTAAAAATGAAGTAATGACTTGCAGAGTCTTAGTTGATTCCATGGTCCTACTCAAAACAACATGTACACCATTTATTTCTCAGTAAGTCTCAACACTTACTGAATATTTTCTATGTAACCGTGTGGAGGGATGTTAATCCAGCAAGATGGCTTCTACTGGAAAGGGATAACATCCAAAGATCTTCTTAGTCTGTGTGGTCCAGCTGGAATGCAGACATACAAGACACCTTAATCACTCTGGCTGGAAGACAGACACCATCTTAATACACATCTTTAATCCTAAACAATGTAGTAATGTTAGATTGTAGAAGAAAGCAGCCATGTTCTAAAGGTGAAGTCTATCTGAGGGCCACACCAAGTGACAAATCAGAGAAAGATTTGAAAGGATGAGCCAATTCTTACAAGAAGAGACAAGAAAGTGGAAGAGAATTTAAGAGAACAGCACAGAGATAGAGAGAGGAGGAAGTTTTACCAGGACAGTTTTACAGAGACAGGTTGTAGATGAAGACAGATTATTCCAGAGAATAAAAGAAACCAGGAGATTAGAACAGATTTCCAGGTTAGTTTTGGGTCCAAGCAGAGCAATTCAGTCAGACACCTAGAGAAGCAAGATCGAATCAATCAGCTTGAAGAGGAGTTTGAGCCAGAGGAGTTGAGTTGAACCAGTGAACCAGAATTCAGAAAGAGCCAACCAATAAAGGGTAAGTTTATTCAGCAGTAACTACTGAAGATCAAGACATTTCTATGTTGCCTCTGCCTTGGCCAGCAATTAAGACACGACACGGTCGGATCCTTCTCAGTCAGCTTTATTCAGGAACGACTCTTGACTTATGGACAGGACGGGGACCGGGACAGATGGGGACTTATGGGGGCCCCAAGCAGCAGAAATGAGCTGCTTATATAACTGCCCAAGGGGGCTGGGTATAGGGTGCATGTTCTCTCAGGATAGGTTAAGCTGCCAATACCTCATTAGCATAAGCCCACGCGGGAGGTGCAACGAGGCTGACTCATGCCAAAGACTTGTTTACCAGTTTAGCTGAGCTGGCCATGCTGGAAGCCAGCTGCTTACATTGTCAGGTGCTAGTCATACGACTTTGCAACTGTCCAGGTGCTATCTTAAACACGCTGCCTACATTTCTAGGCCTAGATTAGCAGACAGAGGTAGGAAGTTTAAGGCTTCAATGTCTAGGCTTCCAGAAGGTTAGATTGTATGAAAGCTATAAGCTTCCAGTCATAGGCCTAGGGATTGTTAGAACAGAGAAGAAAACACCCTGAGCTCAGCCCAAACCATGTAGTATATACCACTGGGTCCTGCTTTCATCCTTCTCCTTCATCAGAGGAAATAAAATTTACATTTACAATTAGGAACTTAAATAAGTACTTCTATATATCAAATTTTACCACTAAGGTAATTTGAATGAATGTTAAAATAATGGATAGAGGTGCTTAGCATTTGTCTCTTTCTGTACCTATATGTACACACACATACACACACACACACACACACACACACACACACACAATGAGCCAAAAAGAACTTACTTCATTTCATGTGCTTGTGTCAAAAGGGAAAGTTGACATTAGTAGCACAAATTAAGAGGCTAAGTGATCTCAGAACCTAAGAGATAAAATAATTTCTTCTGGTACCAACTTTCATCTTGGATCACATGGCATCATCAAGATTGAATGAGTACATTGTGGACTGTTTCTGCCCCCAGGCGTTAATTACAGTAGAAGAAATAATAAGAGTTTGGGACAGCATCTAATTAGAATTAAAACCTTCTAAACAGACACCCAAATACATATCTTCTAGAAAAAAAATTTTATTATAAAAGCTATCCAATTAATAAAGTAGACATCTAGATTTACCAAATCAACAAATATCAAAATACTGGCAAAAGAGTTATTGAAAAGTCTAACTGTGCAAAACTTCCAAAGAAAAAAGATCGATCACTATAGTGCCTGACAAGAAAGAAATAATATGGCTGAAGAATATGAAAAATAATTTAAAAGAAAGCTTCATCTGATAAGGATACAATTGTATAGTTGAATTTACGGGAAACTATTATAGTAAGAATAAGAACTACAACAGAAATGGGCTTCAACTATTGGGAAACAAACACAAATTTTAGAACTACATTTCAAAGATCCACATAAAATCTTCAAATCAAAGACTATACTTTCAGGGATCATTTCTATAGTTCGTTACTAGAGAAGTTTCTCTGACTGTGTAGAGACCCAAATCCACGAGGATGAGAAGTAGTGTTCCCTCCTGAGCGTGAAGCGGCTCTAGGTGCTGCTTCAGTGCAGCTGCCTCTTGCCATTGATGATCGTTCTTCTCTCCTTTTCGGGAGAGTGAGAGGGAGGGAATGCAGTCTGAGTGGAAAAAAAAAAATCTTCAAATCAACAATTTTATAGATTAAGCATATGAATTGTTTTAGAGATTTAATTATATGCCTATCTGTGTCTATGTGAGGATGTCTGAGTTTGAGTACAGGTGCTTTCAATGGCCAGTAGAAGACGTAGGATTCCCTAGAGCTAGAATTATAGGCAGTTATATACAACAGATGTAGGGTACTGGGGATTTAATTTGTGTTGTATTAAAAAAGAGGATGAGTTCACAACCACTGACCATTTGCCTCTAGGCCCAGAAAAAAATTTGGCAACTTGAAGATGGCTCTTTCAAAAAAACTCTTTCAAAAAAATATGGGGAGAAAAGAAGCGAAAAGGAAGGAGAGAAAAAAGACAATTTCTGAGATATATGCATTAAATTGATAAGATTAAATTTTGTGCATGAATATAAAATGAAGACATACTTGAAAGATCTTCACTTGAGGAAAATATAAGTATCTAGGTCAAGGATGTTTAATGTATGTGAGGTAAATTTGATCAAAGAGAGCCTCAGTGTAGCATATCTTAATCAAATTCAAGCACTCAACATAAAGATAATTCTACAAAGAACAAGAAAAACGTGTAAACATTCTTTTGTTTGTCTGAAGTAATTGTCATCTGAGAGGTTTACTGCATCTACCTGCCAACCTAGGCCTGGTTCTCAAAGCCTCCAACTTCCATACAATTAATTTAGGCCTAGAATATTTTCACCCTCTGAGATATACTCCTGATATGTCACACTTTCTAGTCATTTCTGAACTCTGGCTGACTGGTCAACTCAGCTGTTCTGGCTCTAAAATGCTCCATGCTTCTGGTTCAAACTAGTTTCTTTCAGCTTCTGAAGGAATTGCTCTGATTGGCCTTATACTACCTTTGGCAATAAATTCTAATCTTCTGCTCATTCTATCTTCACTTGTGCCTAGCTTGTTCTGTCTCTTGGCAACCCTGACACCTATAACTGTCTTGGTATAACTGCCCTCTCTCTTCCTCTCCCTGTGCTGCTCTCTGTTAAGTAGCCTCTCCTTTGTTCTCTGTTCTTTTGAGAGTTGGTCATATTCTATTCTATCAAGTTTTTCTCTTCCACCCAATTAGATTTTCCTTTCAAACATAGTCACTACCTTCTACAAACTAACTTTAACTTCCTTGATTGGAATAAAGGGTATGCACTAGGGGTGTGTTTGTATTCCATGAGAGGGATTAAAGGTATGTGCTAAGGGTGAGCCACATCACAACTAGAAACAGATTTTCCCAGTAAACAACACAGTCTCAGGATTCACAGAACAATGAAATATCCTGCAACAGGAAGGATTTAATTATAGTCAAGAAAGCCAGGGAGAAGAGACAGAAAATGTATTTAAGGAAGAAATAGATTACCCCATCAAAAATTGAAAACAAACCAAAACCAAACAAAAAAATAGAACATTTTGATAATCATGATTTCAGGAATGAAAGCAAGCTAAAGTTTCTCAAGAGAAAAGGAAAAACAATCTATAACTAGAATACTGTCTTCCCTCCCACCCCCCCCCCCAAACAAAAAAACAGAAATATGTGATACTTTGAGCCACGAAGTAACACCATCTATGCTAAGTATGGATTACATTTTGTTGAATAAGGGATCTAGTGAAACCCTACAAACATCACAAGCTGTTTTTAGGTTCTAGTTGTCTCCAGTAACCTGGTGAGGTCCCACTGCTGAAGACAACACTTGCTTATTCATTGAATATGTAGACGTGGAGCTTGTGGCCAACTAGAAGCTTTATCCTATTGATTAACAGTCAAGTACTGGAAGGTACACTAGAAGCTACCACAGGAGAAAGATAGTCACAGCATTACTGGCTACAAATCTTGTTATCTACAATAGGGATCTGCCTGCAGGATATAGTGGTGCAATCGTGCCACAACATTTATGGGAGTAATCAACGACTTTCTGATTGGATTAAAGCCTACCCATTGAGATAACCCCATACTTCACACTGCTAAAGAGCCCAGAAACCTGAGATTAGACAGATCATCGGCATAAAGGAAAAGCTAGTGCTATTGTAAGAAAGGGTAGCTTTCTCAGAATTGGTACAGGACCCACCTAGACATCAAATTGTCAGCACAATGATTTATTATTCCAGAAGGATGAATGGAGAGAGAGACTCCAAAGGCAGAGGGCAAGCAATCGCAGCAGCAACAGCAGCAACAAGCAAGAAGTAAGCAAGGAAGGAAGCAGGTATTCTATACAAGAGTGATTTTTATTTTATTTTATTTTTTTAATGAAAAGTGTGAATGTTTGTGGTTGAGGGAGGAGATGTTTGCTAGAATGAGTTGGTAAATCCTGAATGGACATATTAGTCAAAAAATGAATTTTGATTGATGGGCCTTGGTGGTTTTCCTCAGGAATGTATCAGTAGCTAAATAAGGGACCTTACCATTTGTGCTAGCTTTATAAACGCAATCTACTTGTTTAGCAAGGAGACAAGTGTAAGAACAGTCCTGTCAGTTCCATGTTTGACATACTCAGGCTTGTTAGAGAGCCTTTCAGCTATTATTATGCTACAGGAGCAAAGAAATACAATGACTTTTAATGACATCATTACTTGTATTAGTTAGGGTTCTCTAGAGTAACAGAACTTACAGAGTGGATCTTGCTCTGCATATAAAAAGGGGATTTATTAGAATGATTTACAGTATCCAGCTGATCTAACAATGGCTGACTATAACCATAAAGTCTAGGAATCCAATAGTTTCTCAGTCCACAAAGACTGATGTCTCAGCTCCTCTTCAGTATATTCTAGAATGCCAGTGATGGAATGGACTTGTTAATACGGTAAGGATACACAGGCAAAAGGAAAACTTCCTTATGTAGTCTTCCAGCAGAAAGAGTGACCCAGATTAAAGGCATGTGGCTTCCTGCCTTATGATTTGGATTAAAGATGTGTGTTTTCCTACTTCAAAGATTTGGATTACTGATTTTAAGTTAAATAAAACTCCCTCACAGTGTGCCCTCTATTTTTAGATTTTAGTTAATTCCAGATGTAACCAAGTTGACAACTAAGAATATCCATCCTAGTGCTATCATCATAGACCTGTAACACGTTCAAACCTCTTCGAAGAGATTTCTTCTTGTACTAGATGTGAACTAACACAGAGACCCACAACAGCACAATGCACAGGGTGAATGACTATAGAGCACACAATCTTAAATAGGTTGTCTTCATCAAACTGTTCATCAAATCTCAAGTATGTTTGTGGAAGAGGTGGAAGGAAGATTATAAAGGCTAGAGGTGTTGGATAACTACAAGAAAACACTTTGTTATAGATATAACAGAACTGATACACATAAGCGCTCATGGACACTGTGATAGTATGCAAAAGATCTGAACGGATTCAAGCCAAGTATGTGCAAACACTGAAAGCAGATGTGGATATGGCCTCCTACACTCAACCAAGAAGCTATCTGCAACTAATACCTACTAATAAAGATAAACTTAGCTTTCTACAATGAAGTGTCACTGGGTACATCAACCATATTACAAGACAGGACCTATTACTAGGAGAAGCCAGGCATACAAATGAAGTCAATGACAACAAACTAACAATGCCAACAGCAAAATAAGTGCATAGCTTAATAGAATAGAAATACAATCAAGAAATCAATTCATGTATCAACAGCAAATTGATTTTCAGCAAAAACAAATATGACTTATTTCAGAAAAAAAAGTAATGCAGCAAACTGTGTATATATTATATATGCTAAAGACTAAAATTCTATGGTTATATCTTTTAAGGTAGACTAATTCAAAATGTATCGGGGATATGAATGTAAGGCATGAAACTTTCAGAATAAAAGAATAGGAAATGCTTTAAGATATAAAGGTTAACAATTACCATTTTTGTTGAGACTTTCAAATGCACAAGACACAAAAGTAATTTCAGACAAATGGCATTACATAGACCTAAATGTTTTTCAGAGTAAAAGATATAATCAACAGAGTCAAGATATAATCTGTAAAATGAGAGAAATTGCTGTTAACTATTCAACTGACAAAAGAGTAATCTGACAAATAAGCTTGAATAAACATGGAGATTTTAAAAACTGCAGCAAACCCACACCCCAAACATGAAAATCCAGTAAGTCCAATAAAATGGAGAAACTTTGTGAACAAATATTTATCAGAAAATTATATGTAAATGATACAAGCACAATTGGAATGCAAATAAAATCTACAGTGAATATCATCACATCCCAGTTATAATGACCACTATCAAAAATAAATTTGAAAAGAATACAAGCAAAGAAAAATCTCAACATCCCTAGGAAGTAAACAATTAATATATTTACTATTGGAAAAATAAGAAAGGCTCCTCAGATACTGAATGTACAATCACTACATGATCCAAATTCCAACTATGTAGGTGCACTCTAAAAATGACATTATATCAAAGGGACTCCTAAATGACTATGGTTACTGCAGCGCAATTCAAAATAGCTAAGATATGAACATCCATCCAGATGAAAACAATTCAGGTTAACAAATGTGAATATATAACCAGGGAATGTTATTCAACCATGAAAGAAATGAACCATTAAGAGGACATGGTTGGAAAAAGAGAGCATTATGTTAAGAGAAATAAGCCTGGAGCAGAAAGCCACATTCTGTATGTTCACAGTCATCACAGAAGCCAGAACTGTTGGTCACATAGAATTAAACATTTGAATAAAGGCCATTGCAGACTAAAGAGTTATGATGGGGGTTAATCAAAGAGATAAATTAACATTCAAACACTGCTCAAGAACATGGGTACTTTTGTTGTTATGTGACACAATAGGACAACCTATAGGATCTCTGAATGTCTACCTTCCTAATAGAGAAGACATAGAGACTTTCTAAGATACATCTTATAATATTTGGGTAGATGGAAATGTTAATTACCTTGATGCCATCTTCATTTGTATTAATTTAACAATTTTAATAATATACCCTATAATATGTAAAAGCAGAATGAAAATATAAAAGGAAATACCAAGTAAAGTATGAAATAAAAAGTATTAAAAGCATGTTTATTACTTTGAGTTCACAAATTGAAAAAAAAAAAATCAAGTACCAAAGTTCAAAGATTTCTCCCAAGACCATACATACCCTTTGATGAAATCAGCCTGACTCCAATATTTATTTTCCCCAAATACAATTCCCAGGAGCCCAGAGTGAGGAAGAAAATAATTTGAGTATTAATTCAAGAAGATATATGGGATTACTAATTTATTTTCATACAAATACACAAATATCATTTAAATGAATACATTGTGAGGAACAAACTTTGTAATTTACAGATTATGAGAAATCATTTTAAACAATGGTGTAACTTTATGTGTTAACATTTTATTCATGAGTGATGTGTGTGTGTGTGTGTGTGTGTGTGTGTGTGTGTGTTAAGGTCAGAAATGGTGGTCAAATCTCTAGCTTCTGGATTTGGGTGCTGGGAACTCAAGCCTGGTGTCCTGAAAGAGCAGTAAGTGCTCTTAACTACTAAGTTTGTTGCAGCCTTTCTGTGTAAGTTCATAATATACATACTCTAGATTATACATATTCTTATTCTATCAATTCTAACTTAATCTTTATTCGCTGGCCATTTCTATGCATCCTGATTACTTTCAATTTCAGACACATCTAATGGAAATGAACACAAGACTTCTTAACGTTCATCTTCTTAGACCTAAAATCTGGCTTATTATTATGTGTGGAGGCAATTTCAGAGTTATTGTCTAGATGAGTTTGGCTTCAGTTGTATTAATTTAAAAAATAAAAGCGTTTTTTTTTTTTTTTTTTTTTTTTTTTTTTTTTTCTCGAGACAGGGTTTCTTGTGTAGCCGGCTGTTGGAACTCACTCTGTAGACAGCTGCCTTGAACTCAGAAATCACCTGCTCTGCTCCAGTGCTGGGATTAAAGGCGTGCGCCACACCGCTGGCAATAAAAGCATTTCCAAAGTATCTTGAGTTTGCGAAGAAAACCAGTATAAGGAAGTGGCTCTTGCTTTCAACTTTTGGATTGCTTTCACTTTCTAAATTGCAAGGCATAGGCAAATGCTACTGAGATGACTTCCTGATGTATATGTATATATATATGTATATGTATATGATGTATATGTAATGTACATGTATATGATGTATATGTATATAGTATGTTATGTGTATGTGTATGTGTATGTGTATGTGTATGTGTATGTGTATGTGTATGTGTATGTGTATGTGTATGTGTATGTATATGTATATGTATGTATAGTCACAACACCCTGGGATTTACTTGTGATCTACAGCCACTGACTAAATCTTGCCCCACACTCCTTAGTCTCAGTCCAGAGATTTTGTAGTTAAGTGTTGTAGACTTGAATGCTTTGAAATCCTTCCTGGATGTTCTCACCAGTATTTTAATTCAATGATTCAACCAAAGTAAATCAAACACTGACATAATCTCATATATTTGTTCTGCTCCCGATGCCGAAGCAAAGTAAAGATAAAGCTGTTTACTGAACCATTATGTGAATTAGATTTTGTACTGGTTTGTTTATTTATAAGGTCAGACTGCTCCTAATACAGCCAACAAGGTCAAGCGGTGTATAAATCTACATTTGCCGTGATTAAACTGGTACAAAAACAATATCAGATATTTCTCTGAATGACATATAAGGAAAACTGTTAAATTAGAGAATTTAAATTCGAGGATGGGGGAAAAGAGAGGACTGCTGGGTGGCTTCACAGACTGTCATGCAGTCAACTGACAACTCCCTCTGGATGCTAAACAGTAACACTAAATTGAGCAGCTCATCTCTCTGGAGCTGTAAGTCTGACTTCCCTTTGATGTTTTGCCTAAATGTTTTCTCATTTAACTTTTCTCCACTTACAGTTCAGAGGAAGCACAATGGAATCTTATAAAACCATTCAAATCCATGAACACACACACAGACAGAACACACACACACCAGCTCCAGTTCCTTTAAATGACTTTTAATAGTTTATTTCTAGGTTGAGGGTCTAGCCGACCTGACCTTAATACATGCATGTAATTAATATTAGAACTGACCTTAATACATGCATGTAATTAAAATGGTATAAAAGCATAAAGGAGGAGGGGGATGGGATAAGGTGGTTCTAGGGAGGGGAAATGTGGAAAGGGGATGATATCTTATTGTAAATAAATAAAATATCCAATAAAAAATTAAAAAAAAATAAAGTTTATTTCACTGCTGGCTTTGATAGGTTTATATGTCTCATGGCAACCATTCCATCATCTTTAACAGAGCCTTAACTCTTTTTTTAATGTATGCATTTTCCATCTATAAATTCTAAATCATAAAAGGAAGGAAGGAAGGAAGGAAGGAAGGAAGGAAGGAAGGAAGGAAGGAAGGAAGGAAGGAAGGAAGGAAGGAGGAAGGAAGGAGAAGGAGGGAGGGAGGGAGGGAGGAGGGAGGGAGGGAGGGGAGGAAGAGTGGGAGGGAGGGAGGGAGGGTTCACTGTGGTGAAATTTTTCCAATGCTTTCTATCATGCACTTTCTTTGTGAATATTCTCTTCCTATTCACATGGAAAGTTCCACTGTCAACACTTTCTGAAGCTTAGTATGGCACAAGGACTCCTTAGAGGCATGGAGAAAAGGTTGTCGTCTGCATTCCAATGACTGAATTAGAATATATATCAGGAGTTGTATACAAATGTTACATATGATCATTTCAACCAGTGTGTACTTTCTCCTTTGAGGCTTCTTCCAGTGACCCTTATGGATTGTTGGCCTGATCTTCCTAGCTACAGTTAGTTCATCCATATCGGTAAATATTCATTGCGTGAATAATAACTTCAACATAGAACTAAGGAACATCATTTTAAAAAGTAAAAATGCCTCACTTGCAGATGTAAGAATGTTGAGTATGGTTATTCTGTGGTGTATGTTATGTGTGGAAAACAAACAAACAAACAAACACAAACAGAATATCTGAAGAGAGAAAAATAAAACCTGAGACTTCATCACGCATCCCCAAAAGAAAACTACATACAAAAATACTGGCATATTTGGAACTAGGCAATAATTGTAACCTTTGATAGATTATCAGATAAAGATTACTAGATTATCAAAAAATGAAAGTGAGTATGGAAATGAGGTAACTGGCTAAGTAACTTGCTAAACACGTGTAGCAATGCTTAAATTTTTCATTAGACTTCGAGTTACCTCATAATAGAGAATAGCAATGACTTCGCATTATCAAGATACAACTAAATTGAGCATATTTTATTTTGAGAACTCACAATCTCCTGCTCAGATCAGGATCTCTTTCCAGTTCTTTCCTGTGAGTCATTATGAGCTAGCTCTTTTCAGGAATAGCTTTTAGATGATAATGACTTTTTCAAAAATAAGTGTCTAGTACAAGTCGAGACAATATCTAAATGCAACTTTCCACTTCAAACATAACATAAAAATTAAACGAAGACAGTTCAGGGTTGGAAAGGGAGATCAGTGGTAGAGTAATTGTCTGCTTTCAGTCGTGGATTCAATTGTCAATATTACAAAAGAAATGTTCCAAGCAATTTAGGACATAGTAACTTTCCCTAGAAATATTGATCATTGAGAAGTAGGAAAACTTTGACTTCATTAGCATCACAATTGAGGCCAAATGTTTTTTTCCTTCCTTCCTTCCTTCTTGCACTACAATCATCATTGCAATGACACTTAGATACTTCTACCTCACACAGAAAATATCAAGTTACTATGAAAATAGACCAATATATATCAAGCATATGGTAAGTTAATTCAATTCAACACAGAATTAACTTTTACAAAATTATTGTAATTCAAAGTAACTTTCATAACACCTAGTAGTATGAACCAAAGCTCCAGAGTTAAAACTTTGGGAAGAAATTTATATGGAAGGAATGTAGTGCTTTTCCATTGGCTGTGATAATATTCTGACTTCTGATTCTAGAAAATAGGTACATCATGTGATGGAGAGAAGATGTGAAACTTTCATTAAAGACAAAACTAGTAGTATATTAGAAATTTATGATGAGAGTAACTTTATATCTTAGAAGTTTGTTGTGCAGGGACTACAAAGTGAACTTTTCATAATGTAACTTTTTCCTCTTAGAATGTTATTATCAAGAACTGATAGCAATCCATCCAGTTGACATTGTGATACTGACTACCTTTCTTAAGACTATTTTCTCATGCCTAAAGTTTTCACATCTTCATATATCATCTTGAATAACATTTTTTAATATAAAATTTTAGTTATGGTGTCAGGTCCATTAGAAATAACCCTTCTAAGATATTGTATAGTCCTTCAACTATGCTCATTTATTATTTCAGAATCCACAGCAATTAGCAAAGTGGCATGATTGTAATTTTTATCTGGATCTTGGTTCTTCTGATCTTGACTTCGTCCATACTTTAATCTGCAGTCACACAACAAGCTAACTAGCTACTGGCTTATCTAGCTAAGTCTAAGCTAAGAATATGAAACTCGCCACATATAACCTTTCATCAATATACCTTATTTATATGGCAGGTTGATATGTATGTTAGACTGAAGCTTAGAAATGGCACATC
This sequence comes from Mastomys natalensis, assembly GCA_021653895.1. Lineage (NCBI taxonomy): Eukaryota > Metazoa > Chordata > Mammalia > Rodentia > Muridae > Mastomys > Mastomys natalensis. Next base: position 1,068,045 of record JAJTUV010001097.1, on the reverse strand, counting down.
CCTACATTCTGTTGGTTGAGAAATTTCAGGTTTAAGAGGTTGAAGTAGAGCCTCTACTTCAACCAAAATTAAGAGAAAAGTAACCCAATTAAATATATATTGGAGAGGATAGGAGAACATACATGTTGTGAAAAAAGAGAGAAGATTAATGTTTTGAGCAAGAGAGGCTGGAGAGATGGCTCAGCAGTTAAGAGTACTGAGGTCCTGAGTTCAATTCCCAGCAACCACATGGTGGCTCACAACCATCTGTAATGGGGATCGATTGCTGCCTTCTGGTGTATCTGAAGACAGTGACAGTAACTCACATACCTGAAATAAATAAATAAATAAATAAATAAATAAATAAATAAATAATTTTTTAAAAATGCTATTAAAAATGTTTTGAGCAAAATTAGAAACAAAGGTATAGCAGTAAAGGTAGAGTTTGTTTAACAAAAATTCCTGGGAAGATATTACCAAAAAAAAAATCTATTCACCCCAGATAGAGAGCTCACAAGAGACCTAGATATCACCAAAATTCAACTTGGTGAATAATTGAATTTAATTCGAGTTATAAACAGGAATGTGGGTGAGGGGTTACTTATAGAACCAGAAATGACTCAGTCAGCTGCTTCACAAAGCCCATCTCAATACTGGCAATAGCTCAAAAATTCTGGGAATCTGAAGCTTACTGCACAGCCTGCAGGCAGCTCAACAGATTAGAGAGTGTCCTTTCCAACTGACACAATTGTTCTAAACATCTTTCAGACAGCTAGATTTACTTTGCTTCTTCTAGGCAGATAATCTGATCTCAGAGTCTTTTTTGTAGCTTGGCTTCTCTGAGAGTCACTCTCAACTACTTTATTCCTTACTCTGGGAGGGAGTGGGCTAGTGAATCAGGTTAGCTTCAGGGACTTTCTGAAACTATTTTGAGTTCTTTACCTTCCTGCTTAAGGAGCTTCCCTGCAGGATGGAATGCTTCAATCTTAGAGGATACTGTTGTACAACAGGCAGTGACTGAGAAGTCAGTAAATAAAAGTAAGGATATACGAAAATCTTATGAAGACTCTCTTGTTAGTAAGTTAATTTCAAAATAGAATTTTAAAGGTGGCAATTTAAATTAAGATACACTGTATGCACTGACAATGCTTCTTTAAGAAGAAATAGGTTATGAAATAAAAAATTCAATTGACAGGCTTAGAATCAATGTCTCTTTGGTCAGGGAGACCCTCGATATTTCCAAAACAAGATCACGTACTTCCATTACTCTTGACTACTCATGTTAACGACATAGCAAGTCCTAATTTCTTTGCTGCAGAACATAGAGATACAATCTCAAATCAAATAGCAGCCTCTTCCAGGACAATTAGCTTTCATAGAAACAGAAGGTGCTGTATTAGATGCTGATGCTACACTCTTTAAACATCACTGGATCTTCCATTCTACAGCACCAACAAGCAGGAAAGATCACCCACTAGTACAATGATGGCATGTCTATTAATGTATGATTCACTGCCTTCTTATTTGATTTTGAGTCCTGATCAAAAGGAGGGAAATTCATGTCTGGTACTATAATATTGGTCAAAATCCCATTGCTGGGAACATCATAGACAATAGGATCTCTGTTATTGACATTTTGTATGCTATTGTTATTTTTGCCTAATGGTCATATTATCAAAGTGCTTCATTGTATGTTTCTACTCACAAAGATGGATTTCTCTCAGCCTCAGTTAGAGAAGATGCTTTGAGCAGGAGGCAGCAGGTAGTTTAGCGACATGTAATTGGTTAGAGTGCTGAGAACAAAAGACTAAGTGTTTGGTCCTATGTGGGGTATCTAAATCCACCCTAGTTCCTGGTACTCATTTCAGTTCTCAGAGAACAGTGATTAGGAGGTGATAGAAATATTTTAAGAGCCAGAGAAAGAGAAAGAGTGCTGTAAATGCTATCCACTGGACAGGAAATGAATACTGCATTCAGGAATTCACAGTACTTGCTATTACCTGTATGTATCAAGCATGAGGAAAGGACCCAACCCTATCAAAGAAGGTACAGAGAGTTGGTACTTGCTTGTGAGGAAGAATCAGTCTTCCTGATGGTGACAATTGGTAGGTTATCATCTTCTCGATGCCTTCCTCCACAAATGGGTAGGACTAATTGGACTTAATTGATTATTTTTAATTTCAAATATTATACTATAAAGAGTTAGGAGAGGATGTTAGAGTATCCTGGAGGAGTTAGAAATGAGCAATAATTAGTATATGTTATCATGTTTTATTGTATGTATACATGAAATCCCCAAAGAATAAATTTTTAAGGGAAATTTGTTACAAAAGATCTGTGCCCCTTTGTGGCTGTTTTTGGAAGTCAGTTTGAAAGGATTTGCAATGCCCCTTCATATTATTCGACATGTAGTAAAGTAACAATAGACAAAACCTGCCAAGCAATTCCTAAGCACATTTTAAAGTTCATGAGACTAAGTAGTCAGAGATGCAATGTGGAATGGCTCTGTTTTCTGAAAACTTTAAAATTTAATGAGTATGCTAAAATGCATTATTTACTATTAAAAATCACAGGATAGAAAGAGTAAGAGAACAAGTTTTGAATGCCTTTAAAGCTTAGGTTTGTTTGGTAGTTCATCTAATGCAGCCTCCATGGATATATATATATTCAGTCGGACCTCCATTCATAGATGGCATTCAAAGGGAAAGAAAATGAGCCAGAATGTTCCGTTCTTTAATGTGGGAAAAATTGTAATGTGCACATATTCTATTTCAATAGAAAACCGCATGCAAATGTAATATTCCAAGCAGAACCATGATTCACTACAATGCAGCTTCTAAGTAATATGACTTCTAAGAAGCTATCATAATGCATAGCTGGATTCTGGTAGTCTTGTTGCTCATGAATGTTCAAATTGCAGGAAAAACATATTTAGAATAATTGTCTGCATAAAATTGTAGCAAACACACTTTCTTTTGTTCATCCTTACTGTGGAAAAGTGTGAAGAGTTTTAAATGGAATTAGCAAAATGTAAACATCACCTATGTTACTTGAATGAATTATATATAAATTTCCCTGAAGATGTGTATATTTTCCAGAGTTTATTACACGTGGGCAATGTCTTCAAGTCTGTGCAAGATAATCCATTTATGTTGGCCTGTGCCAGATGATTATATGCTGCAAAGTAACATAAGTAATGAACGATTTGTGTGTGTTTGTGTGATAAATATGATGACATAATTTTGATTCTGGTATGTCCTTCCACATGAACAAAATATGCGATATTCTATTCCACTGTATGAAGACACTAAATCCATGTAGATGGATTACTTCTTAAATGTCACACTGTTATTATATAAGACTGTGGCAAACAGGTCTGCTTCTCATTCTTTATTTAGTGTACTTCACCGCACACCAGTAAACACTTTACATACAGATCGAGAATCATAATTCTCTTATATAATTCCAAGTATCAAAGCAGAATGAAGATGCATTTGCTGTTTTTATTTAAATTTAGCTAGGATCTAAGCTTGCAACATGATGCAAGTGGGAGTGTCAAGGACCTCTCAGGGGAAAATTCACGCGGCGAGAAAGGGTGAGCATGAAGAATGATATTTAACAAGAAAATTTTAGTTAGTAACGAGGAGTAAAACTTTTGAAGGAGGCAGAAACCGTTTCAATCCATTTAAGAGTCGTCTTTAGGCTGTATGGATGCGTGGCTGTGCTGTGGCAAAGAATAGAGGGGATGTGATTAAGAATAAAATAAATGTCCCCATGCATTCTGTAAACTGTGCAGAAGCAGTCTCACCCCAATTCTTCCTTATCTGAGTAGGAAGGGAAAGATTTCTCATCTCCACCATGCTAAAAAGCTTCTCCCCCCACGGTTTTATGCAGGGGGCGTCTACTTAGAGAATGATGTGGGTACACTCTTGCCTCCACACTGGGTACTGTGGGAGACTGTGAGTCCCTGCTGAGGATGAGTAACCCCTGTAGGAGGTACAGCTTTAGTGAAACAGTAGAAAAAGAAGGTGTGTTTGTGAGCCCTGTGTTGTATAATTATGCCCATTCCTTGAACTGCTTTAAATATTGCTCTCATCCATTCTTAATATTGTTTTGTGCAGGTTGCGGTCTGCTGTGTCTTATTCAAGGATACTTGATATGGTCAAATGGCTTGTCAAAATAGTTCATTTTGACAAATTGGAATTCCCATTTCAATGTCCTGTTTCTCTGTGAGGAAAATCATTATTACAAGACTTTTCAACCATGAACTCTCACTCTTTATTAAGACCCTTCTTCTAAGAATTTTGAACAGTTTAAATCAGAAAAAGGATAGAATTTCCAGATAGTTTCAATGACAGACTTTCCATTCTGACCCGTGACACTGGTCACTCTGTGTGCGCTTATCTTTTTTTATACTTTTATTTAGTGATATTCTATGCATATGTTCACACTTCTTTTTACACCATGGGTGTCTCTAGTGTATCTGTTTAGAAATACCCTCACTTTAAGGCATTTTTGGAGTTCCATAACCTATCTAAAACCCCTCCTCTTATGTTGGAAGCTTGAGTCTCAGTTTGGTGATATGGGGGCAGCAGCAATGCAACCTCATGTAGTTTGTTCTTACAGCTGACCCACAGGTCATTGGAGACCTCAAATTTGATGTAAAAGTGATACGGACCCTCATTGCTTGTCAGCTTTATAACAGTATGGTGAACTCTTAGCTTTTGTGCCTTTTCCTGCCATTATGTCATCTGCCATTTCATTCACTGGAACTACACAAATAAGAACAACATGTCTATGAGACATCAGAGCAGTGAATTAAAAAATCTCTTCTTTATAATATCACTGAGTTTCATGATTCATCTTAAAAATATGATAAATATTAGTACATGTCCTAAACTGAGGTTTTAACTGACTGTACTCCTGTGCCCTTCAAAACTGCCAATGGGACTCAGGACCTATAATCTGTTTTACCAATCATATCATTCTTTGAATAGGATTCCAGGAAACTATAAGAATTTACCCAGTGACATCTCCCAGGCTTTCTCCCAGAAAGCAGTCTTAATCTGCTTTCTAGATACAGAGAAGGCAGTGGGTGAGCAGGCCAGAGTCCCAACTGGACACAATCATTTTAATGTAATATATCCCTTGCTGTGGTTGCTGTTTCGCATTGTATTGATTGATGAGGCATCAGCTCAGGGGATTGAGCATCAAGGGATTCACTGCAGGTCCAGTATGTCAATAGTCCCTATTCCATACTAGTAGAGTATATACATGTATATATACATGCATACATGCATACATACCATATAAATAGATGGATATAAATGTATATATAGATGCAGATATAGATATACATACATGTAGATATATATATAAACACACGAGAAAAATATGCAGAAAGAAATGTTGACTCCATCATTCTATTCCTCTTACAATCTACATCAATTGGACACTTAAACTCATGAATGAAAATCAAAAACTGCCTTGCTACAAAGCTCTCTCATGTATAATTTCTGCTCCTCTGAAGAGTGACATCTAATACATTTGTGAGAATTATTAGTAGTTCACTTGGATACAGTACCAAGATCTTTCATTAAAAGATGGGACAACTAGGCTGTCAGTAAAGTATTTACTGGCAACCAAAAGGACACAAGTTCCATTCTCAGAAGCCATGTTAAACAAACAAACAAAAACAACAACAAACAACAAACAAAAAAGTCCAGCCATAGGGGTGGATACATATAATCCCAGATCTAACTAGAAAGCAAACCACTATAACTTGCTGGTCAATAGACAAGGGTACTTAGATATTTCCAGGCCAGTGACATCTGTCACATCAAAAGGGGGTGGGGCAGAGAGAAACTAGAGAATGATATTTAATCTGCCAGTCTCTGAATCAATATCATCTAGTTTTTATCACTATTGCTCTGTAGTACAGCTTGAGGTCAGGGATAGTGAGTCACCCCAAAGTACTTTTAATGTAGAGAATTGTTTTTCCTGTCCTGGGTTTTTGTTGTTCATATGAAGTTGAGAACTCTTCTATCTCTGTGAAGAATTGAGTAGGAATCGTGATGAGAATTGCATTGAATCTGTAGCTTGCTTTTGATAAGATGGCCATTTTTGCTATGTTAATCCTATCAATCTATGAGCATGGGAGATCTTTTCATTTTTGATTTCTTTCATCAGACACTTGAAGTTCTTGTCATGCAGATCTTTCACTTGCTTGGTTAGAATTACACCAAGATATTTTATATTATTTGTGATGATTGTAAGGAATGTTGTTTCCCTAAATTTCCTTCTCAGCCCATTTATCCTTTGTGTAGAAAAAGGCTACTAATTTGCTTGATTTAATTTTATATCCAGTCACTTTTCTGAAGTTGTTTATCAGGTGTTGGAATTCGCTGGTAGAATATTTGGAACCATTTACATATACTATCATATCATCTGCAAATAGTGATACCTTGACTTCCTCCTAATTTTGTAATTCTTTGACTTCCTTTTGTGGTCTAACAGCTTTAGCTAGAACTTTGAGTACTATATTGAATAAATAGGGAGAGGGTCGGCACCCACGAATAAATATGCACACTTATGGTCACTTGAACTTTGACAAAAAAAAAAAAAGCAAAAACCATACAGTGGGAAAAAGAAGGAATTTTCAACAAATGGTGCTGATCTAACCGGCAGCCGGCATGTAGAAGATTGTAAATTGATCCATTTTTATCTCCTTGTACAAATCTCATTCCAAAGAATCAAGAACTTCCACATAAATGAAATGCTGAATCTAACAGAAGAGAAAGTGGGAAATAGCCTTGAACATATTGGCACAGGGGAAAATATCCTGAACAGAACACCAATGGCTCAAGCACTAAGATCAGCCAAGTGAGACAAATTAAATTGAAAAGCTTCTGTAAGGCAAAGGACACTGTCAATAGGACAAAATGGCAACCTACAGATTGAGGAAAGATCTTTACCAACTCTAAATCTGATAGAGGGATAATATCCAAAATATACATAGAACTCAAGAAGGTATACTCCAGAAAACTAAATAACCTAATTAAAAAAAAAATAGGGTAGAGAGCTAAACAAAGTATTCTCAACTGAGAAATTGTGAATGTCCCAGAAGCACCTAAAGAAATATTCAGCATCCTTAATCATCTGGAAATACAAATCAAAATGTCCCTGAAATTCTACGTTACACCAATGATTAAGATAAAAAAAACTCAGGCAACAGGAGATGCTGGTGAGGATGTAGAGAAAGAGGAACACTCCTCCATTGTTTGTGTGATTGCGAGCAGGTACAGCCACTCTGGAAATCAATCTGGCAGTTCCTCAGAAAATGAAAAATTGTTCTACCTGAAGACCCAGCTATACCACTCCTGGTCATATTACCCAAAAGATGCTCCACCATATCACAAGGACATGTGCTCCACTATGTTCATAGCAGTCTTCTTTTAATAGCCAGAAGCTGGAAGCAACCTAGATGTTCCTCAACAGGAGAATGGATACAGAATAGATCTTAGATTCTAGGAATGCAAGAGGCTTCCAGACACAATGAGGATGATATTAGTGGAAATGCCCACCTGCAGGGAGATAGAACCTGAAGAGACCACCTCCAGTAGATACACATGGCCCCCAGTTGAGGTATGGGGCCAGCCCATCTCAAAATTTTTAACCCAGAATTATTCTTGTCTAAAGCAAACTCAGGGACAAAAATCGATCAGAGACTGAAGGAAAGATCATCCAGAGATGGCCTACTTTGGGATTCATACCATCCCCAGATAACAAACTTTGACACTATTGCTGATGCCAAGATGTGCTTGCAGACAGGAGCCTAGTATAGCTGTCTTCTGAGAGGTTCTGCCAGCACTTGACTAGGACAGATGCCGATACTCACAGTCAATCATTGCAATGAGTCTGGAGACCCCAATGGAAGACTTAAGGTAAGGACTGAAGGAGCTGAAGGGAATTGCAACCCCATAGGAAGACCAACAGTATCAATTAACCACACCTCAACTCTTCCATTAGAGTCCCCAAGCTCCATCCATTGTTTGGCTGTGGGTCCCTATATCTGTCTGCATCAGCTACTGGGTAGAGGCTCTCAGAGAACAGCCATGCTAGGCTGCTGTCCACAATCAGAACAGAATCATTAATAGTGTCAGGGATTGGTGCTTGCCCATAGAATGGCTCTCTAGTTGGACCAGTTGTTGCTTGTCCATTCCTTCCATCTCTATTGCATCCACTGTCCCTACATTTCTTATAAGCAGGATACATATGGGGCCAAAAGTTTCATGGGTAGGTTGGCGTACCTATCACTCCATTGGGATTCCTGCCTGGCTACAAGAAGGGGCCTCTTCAGGTTCCATATCCCCACTGTTATGAGTCTCACCTAAGGTCAACCCCACTGATTCTTGGGAGCCTCTCCTATCCCACTTCTTTGGCACGTCCTCCTAATATGACCCCACCCCCTCAACCCCTGCCATCTGCAGATTTTCATTCATTCTTATGGCCATCGGGCCATCTACCCTATCTCTCCCCATACCTAATCTGGGTTTTTTGTTTGTTTGTTTTGTTTTGTATTTCCATATGAAGTTTACAATTGCTCTGTTAAGGTTTGTAAAGAATTGTGTTTGAATTTTGAAGGGCACTCATTGAAAGTGTAGATTGTTTCAGTTAATACGGCCATTTTTATTATGTTAATCTATTGATACATGAATGTTGGAGATTTTTCCATCTTCTGATATCTTCCTCAATTTATTTCTTCAGTGATTTGCACTTCTTGTTATATAGGACTTTTATTTGCTTGGTTATAGAAATACCAAGATATTTCATATTTTTTGTGACTATTGCGGATAGTGTGATTTTCCTATTTATTTCTCAGCCTCTTTTTCATTTGTTTAGAGGAAGGCTACTGATTTCTTAGCATTAATTTTGTATCCAGCCACTTTGCTGAAGGTATTTATTAGCTGTAGGAGTTCTCTGCCATAATTTATAGCATTACTTATATGTACTATAATATCATCTGCAAATAGTGATACCTTGACTTCTTCCTTTCCAATTTTTATCTTCTTGATCTCATTTAGCTGTTTTATTGCTCTGACTAGAACTTCAAGGACTATATTGAGTAGATAGGGAGAGAGTTGGCAGCCTTGTCTTGTCTCTATTTTAGTAGCAATGCTTTTAATTTTCTTTCCCATTTAATTTGATATTGGCTACTGGCTTGCTTTATATAGCATTTATTATGTTTAGGTATATACCTTGTATTCTTGATCTCTAAGACCTTTAACATGAAAGGATGTTACATTTTTGTCAAAGGCTTTTTCAAGATCTAATGAGATGATTATGTGAGTTTTTTTTTCTTTCAGTTCATATGGTGGATTATGAATTTGATAAATTTTCATATATTGGACCATCCCTGCATCCCTAGAATAAAGCCTACTTGATCATAGTGGAAGATGTTTTTAATGTGTTCTTGGATTCTGTTTTTGAGTCTTTAATTATTTTTGCATCAAACTTTTTAAGAGAAGTTGGTCTAAAAGTCTCTTTCTTTGTTGAGTCTTTGGGTGGTTTATCAGGTATCAGGGTGATTCTGGCCACACAGAAAGAGTTTGGCAGTGTTCCTTCTGTTTCTATTTTGTGGAATAACTTGAAAAATATTGGTATTAACTCTTCTTAGAAGGTCTGGTAGAATACTTCACTAAGACGACCTGGTACTGGGCTTTTTTGGGTTAGAGAGTTTTAATGACCTCTATTTCCATAGGGGTTATAGGGCTATTTAAATAGTTTACCTGATCTGGATTTAAATTTGTAAGTAGTATCTGCATTGAAAAATCACTCATTTCATTCAGATTTTCCAATTTTGTGGATTACAGGCTTTCGAAGTAAAACCTAATGATACTTTGAATTTTTCAGTGTCTGGTGTTATGTCTCATTACTCATTTGTGATTTGTTTATTTCGATACTGCGTCTCTCTGTCTTTTGGTTACTTTGTCTAAGGATTTTCCTATCATGTTGATTTTCTCAAAGAACCAGCTCTTGGTTTTGCTGGTTCTTTGTACTATTTGCTTTGTTTCTGATTGATTTCTGCCCTGATTTTCTTTATTTCCTGCCTTTATTCCTCTTTGCTGTGCTTGCTTCTTCTTCTTTATTTTTTTCTAGAGTTTTCAGGTGTACTTTTAAACTGTTGATATGAGAATTTTCTAATTTCTTCCTGGAGGCCTTTAGTGCTAAGCACTTTTCTCTTAGCTCTGCTTTGATTGTGTCCCATAAGTTTGGCTATGCCATGCCTTTATTATCATTGAATTCTAAAAAGTCTTTAATTTCTTTATTTATTTCTTCCCTGACCAGAGATCATTGAGTAGAGAGTTGTTAAGTTTCCATGAGTGTAGAGGATTTCTGGTGTTTCTGCTGTTGAAGTCCAGCTTTAATCCATGGGATAAGACATAAGGCGTTATTTCACTTTTCTTATATCTGTGGAGGCTTGCTTTGTTACCAACTGCATGATCAATTACATAGAAAGTTCCATGAGGTGCTGAGAAGAAGGTATAGTCTTTTTTGTTTGGGTGAAATATACTGTAGATGACTGTTAGGTCCATTTGATTCATAATTTCAGTTAGTTCCATTAATTTCTCTGTTTAGTTTTTGTCTTGATGACCTGTCACTTGATGAGAGTGGAGTGTTGAAGTCTCCCACTACTAATGTTCAGAATTGACATATTATCTGTTTAGAATGTTTTCTTTGATGAGTATGAAGTGTCTGTTCCTGTCTCCTTTGATTAATTTTTGTTGAAAATCTATTTTATTAGATATTAGAATGGCTACTTCAGCTTGCTTCTTAGGTCCATTTCCTTGGAAAACTTTCATTATTCTAAGGCAATGCCTAACTTTAGTAATTATATATACTTTAGTATTTTATATATATACTTTTATTAAATATTACTATAAATAATAATGTCTATTATTAATTAATATCTTTCTGATGTGTGTTTCTTGTATGCAGCAGATGTTGGATTCTACTTTTTTATCCATTCTGTTAGCCTGTGTGTTTTTATTCTGGAATTTAGTCCATTGATATTAAAAGAAATTAATGACCAGTGTTTTTTACTTTCTGTTATTTTGATGATGGTGATATTAGTGTGTTTCTGTGTGTGTGTGTGTGTGTGTGTGTGTGTGTGTGTGAGTATGTGTTTGCTCCCCATGTTTTTGCTGGTATGGAATTACTTATTTTCTGTGTTTTCTTGGCTGTAGTTATCCTCCTTAACATTCATAGAAATGAAAAATGAGACTTACAAAAAACTAGCTGAAATATATTTACTGATGATATCATAAAGAGGAGGCATCCCAGAGATAAATAACACAAATAAGTTGATCAAGAAAAGAGTAGCCATATAATAATAGGAATTGGCAATGCAGAATTCTGAAGCAGAAGACTCAAGTTTGAATACCAGTGTCCAAAACAGCTTCTCAATTAAGTATATTTCTATGATCTAAGGAAACCACTTTGGTATCTTTAAGATAAAGATAATATATATTTCCTATTATAAACAGGAGTAATGAATAAAATTGTGAATTAAAATGCTTTTGAAATTCAGAATGCTATACGTAATTATTATGCCATTTTTCTATTTTATGCAAATCTGTTTTTCTGTTTTTAATGTTGCTAGCTCAGGTACTCATAGTTCTCGTAATGGGAAACAGGTGCATGACTGGCCCCTGCTTCTCTAAAAGGAAGCTGGAAAATGGACCAGCCAAGTACACCACTTTAATTTTCCTTCTGATTTTAGGCATGGCCCCAAATTTCTTAAGCCCCCCTCCAGAGTATACTCAGCATACCTGAAATTTCTTAATTTCACATCTTCATCACCATTACATTTTGACTAAATTTCCTCATGTAACTGGGATTTCCTGATCCATTGCCCTCCATTAATTGTCCTTCCATTCCTTTCTTATTACAGGTACTATTATGTCAAGTGAACAAGAAGGGCATTGAACAACTATAAATATTTATTTTGGTGTGTATTCAATATATAGTAAGAAAATAATAATAAATAAGCAAAGGGGGAGATAATAAATAATTGGCATGAATCATCAAGAAAAGGCAAGATGTCATGATAGCAGTTATAGCTGGTAGTTTAACAACAGTTGAGAAGCAGTGTTACAAATAGGCACCATAAAAAACTCCCACGAAATTGCTGGCTAGGCATTTTGCCTTGTAGAACTGATTTAACTGGTCTGATCTTCAATTTCCCTGTCACTAAAATGAGAGCAAGAGTAATCTTTTAGAGTAGTATTTAGAGAGCTATTGAGAGTATTAAAAGTAATATAGTATATATCAAATCCATAACATACTTTGGATACAGTTGTTTGTTGAAAATAGTTAAGGAATAAGAAAGATGAAAAGGAGAAGAATTTGAGAAGATCTAAGCAAAACCTTCTGAGCAGGAGAGAAATGAATTTGGGTTGTTGTTGGTTGAAGCAGTCACTACCTGTCTAAAACATGGAGAGAATATGGTATTTTGCAAGTTCTTTATTGTTAGTTTACTGGGTTGATTTCTGTATTTAGTTTAGAGGCTATAGTATGGAGGATAAATGACAGGATAGTATGATGGGAGAAATGGAAACTGTCAAGGGAGGTAATGGATTACACAAACATTCTAAGGGACCCTGCTGTGAAAGTACATGGGCTTGACAGGAAGAATACTCTTTTAAAGAAATTTTTTTTTGTTCTTGTTATTTGGTTGCTTGATGCTATTGTTTTTAAAAAGCAGAATGCCAGTGTATCCTCTTTGATTTTCTATAATTGTTTTAATGGCTAGTCAACAGACACATCCATCCAAAACTTCAGATATCCATGAATACTTCTAACATACAATTTTTCATGATATTATGAGACTGAGCTTCTCAAATATGTATTTTATGACTCAAGGTATAAGGGAGAAGAAAGGTGTTGTGCTCATTACCTGTGTTCACATGTTTCTATATGCGCAATAATCAAAACACCAGAATCAAGGTACCACTGGTGGCCAGAGTTTTACTCACCATGAAACACTCAGTTAAAGGACAGCTAAAGAACATGTAGGTCATGTTGCAGCTATCATTGGTTTGTGTTGATATCAATCATTTTGCAGGTTTAGTGTTGGTTTAAATGGTGACTATTCATCTACTTTAACAATTCCAAATACATATGTACCCAAATAACTACATACTATAGAGTTACTGTGCCTTGAATCCACGATGATCCTCAATGTACCTAGTCTCTAGGTTTCTGATGCTCTGGAGATTCCCTCTGCAGAAGGCTTTACCCATGATAGAGAATCTTAGAAGTGTGCCTGATGCTTTTAGTGGCATATTAAAATGACAATATAACCTAAGACTTAGCCTTTTCAAACTATTTAGTGTGTAGATGGAGACATAGCAATCAGACTATGGAAATTAAAAGCTGTTGAGAAACACAACTCATTTTGGCTCAGCAATACACTGATTCCATGTAGATGCAACATATTGCAAGAGGAGGATGATGTTCTAGGTTAACAGACATGAATGAATGATGCCACTGAAATGCTCCATATTAATGAGACCTTACATATTATTCTACAAATGTAGCTGAAAAGATACAGACATTCAGGTAACTTTTGACATGTTAATTTGGTCTTCAGTTTAGATAATAAGACTATATATATATCAGTGCCAGATTTTCTGATAACCATACTGATAATTGTGGTAGATATAAAGAGAATGCACATGGTTTTAGAAACAAAAGTCTGAATAATTTATGTGAATTCTCTGGCTTTTGAAAAAGTATTCTTTTTTTTTTGGTTTGTTTTTTGTTTTTTGGTGATTTTTTTTTTGGTTTGTTTGTTTGTTTGGTTGGTTGGTTTTTTTGAAACAGGGTTTCTCTATGTAGCCCTGGCTGTCCTGGAACTCACTCTGTAGACCAGGCTGGCCTCAACCTCAGAAATGCGCCTGCCTCTGCCTCCCCAGTGCTGGAATTAAAGGCGTGCGCCACCACCGCCCAGGTTTAAACCATATTCTTAAATTAGCATTTGAGGAAAGCAAATTAGCAGAAATTCATGTAAATGATGATTACAGGATTTTTATTATATAAATTAAGATAGGTGAGTGTTCAAAACTGAGTTTTTGCATGTTCTGAGGTTTATAAAATATTTGCCAAGGTATCTTTAAATAAACTCTGAATAATAAAAACAATGAGTTTTCACTTTATTGTCCATATGTAGAAATTTAATCTCCACTCCATTACGCATAGCTCTTGATCACTGGTAGCAATATGGTTCCACTTTGCTGAATTCCATATGCTTCTGGGCAAGAAACAAGTTACATCTTGTTATCTAAACATAAACTCTAGAAAAGGAGAAAAATCAAACAATACAGACTCAAGAACTGTCTGTTGATCCAAAACTAAAAGCGTTCAAGGTCGTCTTTTGGATATATTTTATTGCTGTGATAGAAAAATGTGCCACCGATATGAAATTTTTTTATTTCAAAAAAATGTACCTCAAACCACACAGATCAATAAAAGGATTCACATAAACTTAAAATGATTATCGCAGCAATGATAATCAATTATCCAAGTTTTTAACTAGCCTAATGTGAAGCTAGTTTAACAATGAAATATGACCTAATTTTTGCTTGGACATTCATTAGAGAATATAATGATACAAACCATAAAATTTGAAATATATAGAAATCATACTTTAGCTTAAGAAAATGAACTATTTCATGAGTGTTTTAAAGATACGTTTTTATTGATGACAGTGTGAGTGTGTGTGCGTGCATGTGTGTGTGCGTGCATGTGTGTGTGTGTGTGTCTGTGTGTCTGTGTGTGTTCACGGTGCATGTATGAGTGTCTGTATAGGAGGAGAAATCAGATTCCCCAGGCACAGGAGATAATGGGCAATTGTGAGCCACCAGACACAGGTGCTGGAAACTAGAAACTGGCCCTGAGAGCAACAATATCTCTTAACAGCTGAACTCTTTATCTCCAACTTATAAAGAAGACTCAGGGACATATAATAATATAAAATGTCCTTTCTATTCACACACATACCTAAATATAACCTGCTCCAGACTGTATGTTAGTTGTATGTATGTTTTCAGGACTGAGCATTTGGTATTGGATAACTAATTGGTGCTCTCTTCACAGCATAGGACTATTTCTCTTCTCTCTGCATTCCTTAGTTGTCTGCAATGCTTTGTGTAGAGTTAGGGCCTCATGGGCTTTTCTCTATCTACTTTGGCCTCTCTACTTTGAAGGGACCATTTTTACAAATCAAGCTTGTAACCTTTATAAAGAGTCCTTTCTAAACTATCTCTCAAAGCCCTTGCATTAAGACAAGGTTACTAGTAAACTCTAAAGAAGCCAGATGGTGTGGACAAGTACAACACGTAGCTGCCTTTAAAAAAAAAAAAATCATAAAGAAGTTAACGGTTCTCTGGGAGGAGTTGGGGGAGGAAAAAAAAAATGATCAAAATATATTGTACTAAACAAATTTTAATTAAAATTGTTTTTCAGGTAGAATTTTTATTACTAAGATATATTTGTTTCACATTTAATCCAGAGTAACAATTTGTTCAACAAATATTTACTAGACAATTCCAGTGTTCATTTAACAACTTTTTAAAAATTTAAATCAGTTTTTTTTATTAAAACAATTTATCCAATAATAACCATTTAGAAAGAAAAATAACCTTCTCCTGGTTTATTCCTTTCTAATATTAGACCTGGTGCTTTTGAGCAAGTGTTTAACATTTTTACCTGGTTCTGCTGTTTCTGGTGTTTGCTCCTGCACTTGAAATTTGCTCAGGTTGTTATTTTTTTGATGGTCATTTTAAATTTCTTGTGCTGACAAATGAAGATTTACCTCATTTTAACATCATTTCATCACTGCCTCATCATTTAACATTGTCCATTATTTTGATACAATATACTTTGATGATATTTTTCTCCTCCAAGATCCTTGTCTACCCCTCCCCTCTCTGAGCTCCCAGGAACTATGTAGATGTACACAGAAAGTCAACAGACACCAGAACTTCTTGTTTTCCATAAAACCTTCCAGGCTTAGTAACCCTAATACTGATATTCCCATTCATGAACATTACTGCTACTCTTCAGAATAATTATTAAAAATCCAAATGTAAGATTACAAAATAGATTTTCCCAACTAACCTCAAAGGTTTTGTTTGCTTGGACATTGTTCCAGTTTTATCTCAAATTACAGTGGTCAAAAACTGACCAAAATCAACTTGGGAAGCCCTGCAACAATTTGGCTTATATTTCTAGGTCACAGTCTATCATTCAGGAGTTCAACATAGGAATTCAAGACTCGAGGCAAGAACCTGGTGGCAGGAACTAAAGCAAAGTCCACAGAGAAATGTTGTTTACTAGTCTGTTCTCTATGGTTTGCTCAACCTGAACAACAACATAACACAACTCAGGATCACCAGCATGTGGAGACACACACCACAAGAGTCTGAGCCCTTACAGAACAATCACTAAGAAAATATCCCACAGATTTGCCTATGGACTATTCTGATAGAGTCGTTTCCATAGGCAAGGTTGACTCTTCTCAAATGAACCTAGCCCGTCAGCTGCCCAACAACTATTCAGCTGGACATACTTCATCAATGGTATTTGTGTCTTCACATTTTAGGATCAATTCCCACTTTGTAGTAACATCCATGCGGGTAAGGAATCATCTATAGTGGCTACAGTTTACTGGGAATTCTAATGAGGAAAATGACCACTCAGAGGCAATGATCAGTTCATGTTCCAAGGTCAACAAAAAGAACTTTACACAAAATGCAATTCGCTACAGAAGATCGATTAATCTGGGCCCTTCCCAGGAAAAGCTGATCCCATAGGAAAGATCTCTGTGTGGGATGTTCTACTTTAAAGTAAAATATAATATATTTTATTCTCTTGCAAAGACCACACTGAAACGAAGATGTCTAAATAGAAAAGAGGTATGCTACTCTTAGATGCACTACTACAAAACTGGCATGGAAAACCTGCCACACAAGCAAATCTTTCTTTAGTTTATTTTTAACGATATATTCTGCAACAAAAATCTTAAAGACAATCTTAAAACCTAAGACAAGTAGGGGTCCTTTTCTTCCATTTGCATGGTTTTGTTCAGAATTCTCAGCACACAAACAGAACCATCATAATTCTCTCCATTTGAGAATATTTCATATATTTTAAATCTAAGTTTGCCTCCTATTCTTATTTCATGTTCACTTGAGACCTCTGACCATCAGTACTTCATGAAAACTGTCACCTCAATCTTTAGAGTAAGTTGACCCCATTTTAGAAACATACACACCTTTAATTATATTACTAAAACGTTGCAACCCATTTCCTCTCATTTAAGCATTTAAATAACGTTGCTTTTGATCAATGTTTTTGATACAGGTGGAGTGGCATGTCTGAAAGTAATGGAAGTTTTATCTCTCTCTTCGTGTAAGTGCAAGGTAGATTGCTAAGGTCTCAGACAAATCAACATCCACCAAAGCAGCATCAGGCAGGTGACCTCCAGTCTTTTGTCTAACAAATTAAAAATTGAAAATCATCATAAGAAGGTAGGTATGTCTAGATAGGCTTTTATTTGCTTTCATGGTTGGAGGAGGGAGTACAGGAAAAAAAGAGAGAGAGAGAAAAAAAAGAAAACAGCATAAAGGATCAGATCCTAGTAAGTATTAGACATCAAGCCCTACTGTATAGATGCATTTTGTAGGACTTACAGTTGAAACAGGGGGGGAAAGAGAAGGCGAAATTACACAAGAAAATGCTTACTTTGTGACATTTCTGGACTCTTCTCAACACTAACCTAAGTTTTAGCTGCTGCTGCTGCTGCGGCTGTTCTTCTTTATTTTTGTTTTTCTCCAGCTTCTGGCCAAGGACAAGAATTAGAACTATTTGTTTTACAGGCAAAGCCCTAAAATTACCAGACTAGTTTGTAGCTGTTCTTCTCATCACTCTGGTTTTAATTGCAGTAACTCTAAGAAACGACTTACAGGTAATTGATAATATCCTCATAAATATGAAAATTTCCTCAATAACTAAAAATGTTGTCATCTAAGATAGAACAGCTTACTTGTGTTGCATTCTTCGGCTACAGAAAATTTTATATTAAGTATTTTTAGGCTCGTTGACTTAACAAAAGTTAAATGAGAGTGGAGATTTTAATTACCCATATGCCATATAAGTACATGCATAAAAGTAGAAAAAATTAAGTTATTCATGTACTCAATATTTGAGTGTTCAACATAGTTAATTTCTCTTTAGACTATGCCCTTAAAAGGAAATACAGGAAATTAAACTGAATATCTATATGAATATATGCTTCAGACTTGATTTGCCCAAGGAGTTCAATATACAACTAATGTATAGTTCCAACACAAATCCTGAAATGAAAGGAAAACTCATTAAGAAGCACCTTGCTACCTTTCTTGTGCGTGACTTACCTGACTCATTTTGAATATATGAATGTCTCTGTTGAAGAGTTTGACCTTGCTCCCACACCTACCCATGCCCTGCCACTGCTCAAAGAGTATAGCGCTTGGACAGAAGAGTGTCACTCTTCTGCTGTCCTGAGGGCATCGCATGCCATTTAGCTGTTGCACTCAGAATTTTTAATATCACTGTGGCACTGCTATGGAAATCCCTAAACTGCTTTTGCATCTGTGAAAATAAAGGGTCCTATTGTTATACAATGCACTATGAAGACAATGCGAGCCTTTTATTCTTGAGGTCCCTTTATAGTATCTGGTGTTATTGGGGCAGAGACTGCTGAGGGCAAGAAACAAAAGTAGGCAAGCCTGGAATCAGTGAGTTTGTGCATGCCTTTTTGTGTTCCCCGGTGGACCACTTACAGTAATAAAATATTTCTGTTTTGGCACTCAAAATTCTGAAATAAAATGACTATAAAAATGTATTGCAGGCTGTTTACTTTTGTGAGGTAGATGATTTAGAGCTATGAGTTAAGTGTTTAAACCAATAAAAAATAGCAAAACAGATTTGGACCTGTGGTTGACATGATTCTGGATTTGATATTTTGAGGGAATTTACAGCGGTGGATCAGAACACATAAAAGTTTCATGTAAATATAAACTTTTGAGACTGAAACTGAAGCTGGGAAATGATTTTGAAATTGTGAGGGTGTACCTCTCTCCATACCACTATTTTTTTTACCAAGCCCATCTTATTCTTGGAGTTGGTATTCTTCCAAGCTTAGATTATCTGTTTAAAATTCTCCCTCAGCAGCTGTAGAAAATGCAGAAATCCAGATTACCAGCTTTTGAGTTGTGGAGATAACACAATCACAAAAGTGCAAGTGATTTGTAGATTAACAAGCACTAAGATAGAGACAAGAGACTGAGAGACAGATATTGAAAAAGAAAAAGAAAATTAAAGGACAGTCTTTCAACAAATGTTTATGGAATAACTGGATATCAACATACAAACTAAAAATGAGAATGAATAAATAAAGGTCAACTCCTTAAAATTTAGCATAAACCTATATATAAATGAAATGGTATAAAACTTCTGGAAGAAAACATAAGGGAATCCTGGGGCTTAGCAATATATTCTTAGAAACAACAACAAAGCAAACATCAACCACAAAATCATTAAAAGCTAAGACTTAAGTAAACTAAAATAAAGCTCTATGAAAGACAGACATATTTAAGGGAATGAAAAGAAAGTTAAGCTGGGAAGAAAATAGTTAAAACTGGAATATCTGACAAAATACTTATATCCAATTTGAAGAAAAAACAAAACCTAATGATTAGAATGTAAGTAGCCGTTTAAAAAATTATCCACATACTTCAGTAACCATTTCACAAATCAATAGGATGAGCTGTAACATCAAAAGGTTATAGAAAACTCAACATATCCATTCTTCCACGGAAAACCACTAAAAAACCAAACAGACCTACCTGAATGGATATGGTCATAACTAGAAAATACTTAAAGTTGAATAGGGGAGCGTGACACATGCTTCTAAACCCAGCATTTAGGAAGCAGGTCAGAAGATTCTATGTTCCAGGCCCCAGACCCCTGAGATACTCAGTGAACTTATCTTCATCAAAAACCAACCAAAAAACCGAAAACCTAACAAGTAAATTGTCACTATCCATTTTTTAAAGCAGTAAAACATTTCTATCAGCCAAATTAGTGCTGAAACCACAAAGCAGCCACTTTATCCCAATAAGGAAGCTTTGAAGGACTTTATTTCTCTTTATTAGGCTTCCCTCTCCAACTCACTTATGTAGGTTATCAGAGATGAGCGTTTGGCACTGGACAACCAATTGGTGCACTCTTCCCTGGGGAGGGCCACCTCTCTAGCTCTAAGCCTTCCTTAGCTGACCATAGTCCTTTGTGTAATGTTCAGGTCTATGGGCTTTCTCCTGTCCACTTCAGCATGATTACTATTGTCCTTGTTCTGCTCATGTTTGGGCAATCATGTGGTGAATAATTTATTGGTGTACCTTTTAACATTACTAGAAGATACAATCACACAGCAAACTCCCTGATCTTCTGGCTTTTACAATCTTTATGCCCTTCATTGTACAATGATTCCTGACCCTTAGGCATGAGAGTGCTTTACAGATATGTCTACTGGGACTAGTCCACAATTCTGCATTTTAATTGGTTTTGGTTTTCTGTATTGGTCCTTGGTAAGTTTTCTTGGTAAGGTACAAGCAGTATACTATTTATCTCTAAGTACATGAACAAATATTTACAATCTGGTTTGGGATTGTACTGATTTAGTAAATTGAGAGTTGAAAAGTTTCCTCCAAGGTCCATAACTTTACTATCTCTAGGTAGTCATCTAGGTTTCAAGTACCAGGAATGGTTTTTTACTTGTCAAGTAGGTCTCAAATCCAATCAAAGAGTCATTGGTTACTACCAAGGTATGCATGCCACTACTGTACCAATAGAATTGCATATCATGCTGATTCACAGTTGTGGATCATAGATGTTATGGTTTTGTGAGACTGTGGCTACAACCTTCCTTTGAGAGCTTGCATTTAACCCTCTAGTATCATGAAGGTATACAACGATATGTTTTGCTAATCCTCCATGTCAACTCTTCCCAAGGTCCACCACTTCTCTACCCATTCATCTTTTTGTCCTGTTTTCTCTTTCTTCTTTGTTTAACGTTCAAGACTAATTTGGACTTTGCATATGTTCATGAAAGTGTGGACTTGCACTGTAGGATGGATGACCTACATACAAGGAGTTACCCCCCTTAAGCAAACTGTCTGTTCCTTTCCCAAAAGCTATCAATTGCTAATAACTCCTCAGTTATACAAGGGAGTTTGTGTTTATATTTTCTCTAGATGAGAGGACATTGACACAGCTTGAGCTTACAGAGGTCATATGCAACTGTTTTGAGTTCACATGTGCAGCTGGACTGTTGTGTCCAGAGTGTCCTCTTTCTTTGAAATTATCTGCCACTATTGGCATTTACAAAGTGTCTGTCCCTTCTTCCATGGTAAACCCTGAGTCTTGCAATAGGATATTATTATACAGATTTTTGTGTGAATAAATGGTAGGTTTAAACTTTTCTTAAGAAATATATTGCATTCATATGAAAGGTTAAAGATACATCTAGTGGCTGGAGGAATATCATATAGCCATGAGTACCTGAGTTCAGTTTCCAGGGTGCATTTAAAAGTAAAGATGGGGGTAAAAATATAGGTGAGGCAGCATTTAACTGTAGTGCTTGTTCTAGGAGGGGTAGTGGAGCCAGGCAGATCTTAGGCATTTATTGATCTTCCAATTTAGCTGATCTGTAAGATCTGAGTTCAATTAGAGATACTGTCTCAAAAACCAAGGTGAAGAATGAGAAAGGAAGATAACCAAAGTTAACCTCTAGCCTTCAAACCTGTGTGCACACATATCCATGAACGTATAAATACATGCAGGCATACACATATACATACACACACACATACAGCCCTTAGAGGCACACATAAATATCTAGTTGTGTTTAAGTTATATGGAAATAATCCACATAGTACATTACAAAATTTATGAAAAATCTAAAACTGCCATTAATAATATAGTTCATGTAAAAATATAATCAATTCTCCCCTATCCTAAGATACATGAGTCCACATCCATTTTTGAGAGCGTCTAAGCCTAGTGAGTGGAAGGCATGTGAAATTCTTACTCATATAAAAGATAATTACCCAATGAGTATCAATGTGGCTGAGTTAAATGGTCATAGTCATGCTGTGCACTTTTAAGATGAGAGACTTTTCATTATACAATAAAAT
This sequence comes from Mastomys natalensis, assembly GCA_021653895.1. Taxonomy (NCBI): domain Eukaryota; kingdom Metazoa; phylum Chordata; class Mammalia; order Rodentia; family Muridae; genus Mastomys; species Mastomys natalensis. Next base: position 1,045,765 of record JAJTUV010001097.1, on the reverse strand, counting down.
TTAAGCAAAGAGGTTAGAAAAAGACTATTCATCATGAGAATCTGTCATTTTTTTCCCTGCCTCTCCATGGATGGCAGGACCACAGAAGGAGCAATGCGTTTAGAATTTCTAAACAGATTGCTAAACAGCTATTGTCATGACCTTTGTTCCTCTTCTTTCCCTGCAAAAGACTAATGCTTCTCTTTCCTGTGTGCTACTCACTGTGAATGTTCATATAGCTTTCCTGGAGTCTGATGACACCAGAAGCTTTAAGACCCATGACTGACCCAGTGAAAAAAAGCAGCATCATTGACTAGCCAAGTTGAACAACTTTTGTGGCCTATGATGAACCCCTGATGGTCTCCCACAGGAGTTTGAGTTGGAATTATGAAGATATTTCTATAACCCTAGGTTACCTTCTGTGGCTGAAACATAGTTATTTTACATAACTGTGTCAAGAAGACTAAATATAGATATGCTTTATTTGCATATCTAGCAGATTATTTACAAATTGGCTAATGGTACCTGTCAAGTAGAAAGTAATGTCTTAACGAATAATAAGACCTTGTTATTTAAGTTAAAGTTTCAAAAACAAAAGTTTGCACCTACCATAAAATTAGGACTTAAGTGGGTAAAGCAAGCAATTATTGAGTGTAGACAACTGTAGAAAGCAAAGCATAGAATAAAATTATTAGATTTATGACAATACAAAAAATAAGACTCATAGACTCATAAATTGAAATTCTAAGTTTATTTTAAGAACCTTGATTTGACAGTGTAAACAATAATAATTAGGAAAATTAGAAGTGATGAAAGGCCAGCAAAAGTTGAGAAAGAATTGTGTCTCAAGCAATGGCAGAGTACATGGTTTCTAAAAGTAATTATTACAAGGGAGAGAGAGAGAGAGAGAGAGAGAGAGAGAGAGAGAGAGAGAGAGGAATCAATATATGAATGAAAACACGGGATACTGTCAAAGATTCTTCAGACACAAAATGAATGGAAAGTAAATGTTAAGAATATTCAGTGTAGGGGGGTACAAAACAAAGACTATTCAGTGTAGACTAAGTATGAAAACTCCTTGAAGAAGTACAGTTATGAAAAGCACAAATACACACACACACACACAAACATACACTGATAAAATATAAGTAGTTCTCAGTCTGAAGTCCATATCCTCTCTTAAGAACATAAAATTGCACAACTTTGGAGGCTGAAAACTCTTATGATGGTAAGCTATTACTTATTTTATGCCGCACACATTTCATGTAGGGATTTGTATAAGGAGAATGAAAACCTGTGCCCATAACTCCTTTATTTTAATTTTTATTGAAAATTGATTATTTTCATCTACTATGTTCTGGTTAAGTTTCCACTCTCCCCAACTCCTCTCAGAAACCTGCATCAAAATTTCACATTTACAAATGGTAACCAAGATATCAAACCCTGTTTGTTGAAAACGATTTGATAATAAGGCAATATTGATAATATATAATTATACAAGATATAATATTATACAATATGCAAGACACTACTGAGTAGGTCAGAAGATAGATATATAAACAGCTGATGAGTGGATTGAGACATGCATGATGATTACTTAGAATGAAGTCCCATGAAGAAATCAGAAAAAATCTAGCTAAGGTGGGAATCAGTGAAAGTGATTTGAGAACTGAAGATATTCAGAGCCTCTCTGTACAAGGAAAGTGCTATGTTTAGAGCAGAGGAGAATTGTAGACATGCACTGCAATAGTCCATGAGATAAACACATCAGGTTCGGTTATTGTATTGTTTATAACCTATAACTCCATGATAGAAATCTCTTTTATTTCTTTTTTCTAAAAAGTTTTAAGACGTTTAACCAACATTTCATTTAGACTCCTAGAGCGGCACAACTCTTGGATCACTTTTAAAAGTCATTCAAGTTCATTGATAAAGTCTTTTCAAATATCATTTATTAATTCAACATATTATTTTAACCTTGATAAATATATTTTTACATATTCTTACCACCATTGAGGGATAATCCCAGTCATCAAAACTTGTGGATATGACACATTTTTATTAACCACTTAGATATGCATTTTAAGGAAAGCAACAATATCAACCAACCAGAGCCCCAGGGTCTAAACCACCAGCCTGGGAGTGTTTAGGGAGGGACCCATGGCTCCAGCTATATATGCAAGGGAGCTATATATAAGTGGGAGAAGAGATCCCTGGTCCCATGAAGGCTCTACGTCGTGGGGGGGGGATACTCGAGGGTGGGGAGGTGAGGTACAAGAGAGGGTGGGTGGGGGTACACCATCATAGAGACAAGAGGAGGGGGGAAGAGATAGGGAGTTCCTGGGAGGGAGGGGGAAAGGGGGTAAGGGGAAAACATCTGAAATGTAAATAAAATTTCCAATAAAAAAAAAGAGAATTGCAAAGATAAGGCAGCAAAGTAACAGTAACCATTCAAATTGCTGCAAAAGGTATTGATACCTTTCCCTATGGAGTCCATTTTTCTACATATTGTTAAAGCTCTGAGATTAAAAAATTAATTGCTTTAGTTAACAGTAATATTTACTTCTACATCAAATGGCTCTTTCCTGGATCTCTGTTGCTTTGTTAACAATTTAATGGTTTTCCTTTCACTTACTTCTTCTAGTAAATCTTTACATACTGCATGACTACTCAACAAAAAAGTAAAGTATCATAGAGAAAGAAATTCAAAAACTTGTTCAATCAGCACAGTTGATGAATTCCAGCATTGGGATTAGAACCCAGATAGGTCAATTTCTAAGTACAAGCCCCTTTAGATATAACTACTATGCTATACATCATCACCTCAATATAATTATATTTTTAACACATTGGTATGAGGAGGAGAAAGAGTTGAGACAGGGGAACCTTAGTCTTTTTGAACCTGAGTATTATGGTAACATGACCTTGGTCTTTGGAACCAGATTGTCTTAAAAATGAATGAATAAAATTTTAGCTATTTGTCCAGAATTGACAGATAAATTACTCTTTTTTTCTATTTCTCTCTTTTAACTTATAAAAGTAGGAATAGCATCCCATAATATTACTGAGAGGTGCCTTACTTACTGTTCTATTTCTGCGAAGAGACACCAGGACCAAGTCAACTCTTACAAGAGAAACTACTTACCAATTCTTGAAGGTAGTTTGTCTGATCATCAGGGCAGGAAGCAGACAGGCATGATGCTGGAGCAATAGCTGGGAGCTTTACATCCTGAACCACACAACAGGCAAAGAGAAAGAAAATGTGATTGATGTAGGTCCACCCTCAGTGACATACTTTTTTCAACAAGGAAGATTTCTTTCCAAATAGTTCCACTAAAGAGGGACCAAGCATTCAAACTTTCACCCTATCAAATGAAAATGTCTTTGTTTGTTTAAACCAGTGCATCACAATCTGCTATAAAACCTCACTGAAAGCAAATTTGTAGAACATGCGGTTTAGTGTCCTTTGGAGAGGGATCTTAAAACTGGTGAAGAAAAGAATATCTCTTATCAAATATGTGACTTTTATCTCTTTAGTAGTTGTTTGAAGTAGTAATTGTACCATAAATAAATACTAAATTTGACATTTACTTACGCCATGAGGATCACCTAACATATACGATACTTGGTGTTTGTGAGTTTTGTATAATCACATGACCTCTCAAAGGATCTCAGGTTGTTACACTTAAGATTAATGAGGCATTGGATAGCCATTAAGAAGCTATTCCAGAATATGCATTTAATTAAAATGAATTATGTATACGTGATAATGCCATTCAACCTTTTTAATGTAGAGTGATAAATCATGGCTATTTCCTTCCTGAGAAGGGTCCTAATGTTGGTAAATTGAATATTGATGTTACAATGCCCAAATAATTAATGCCAGTCAGAGTCATCCATAATGGTATATCCTGAGACTTTTCCTACCAGAGAAAATTAGTATTTCTTTTTGAGTTGACTATGTGTGGTGTGTTCTCCTTGAACATGTAATGAGATACAAATAGTTGCACTTACCATAATTTTTGAATACAAAGCAACTGGCAACATCAATTCTCAAGAAAATACTGGCCAGCCACAGTCTTGGCTTATGCATCAGTACTGGTGACCCCTCCTCCATCTAAATGCTTTCTTTAAACACAGACACTATTCATATGCACCACATCAACTATCTATTGACTTAGCAATGCTCCCAGTGATATTTTTTTTCCTGCCCAAGGGAAATGATGCCAGTATTTTAATTCTAACAAGTTTGCATTCAGCCCAGTCTCATCCAGTGAAAGCTACTTAAGACCCTGATGAGCAGAAATTGCCTGTCTTCTAGGCCACATATCAGTAAGCCTTCTCTCTATGAATAATGAGTTAAGCAGAGCAAAAAGTGTGAACATCTACCTTAGTGGGGCATTACTGCTTTCCTACTTTTGTAGATTTCGAAAACAAAGATCTATGGAGATTGAGTTTGCCTTATTAGGATCACAGAATAAGTATGTGAAGGTGTTTTAATTTGAAATAAAGAAATAAGGCTCTCAGCCTTCCTGAAGACTTTGCAATGTGAAGTGTACATCTCATTGTGCATAGAAGTCTAAGAAATGTGTAGTCCATCCTCTTTTTTGACAAATCATTCATTTTCTATGAACATTCATAGTTATTTTATGATTATCAAAAATAACATCCATTCTGAACCATGTATCTTAATTTTGTTTTCTAAGAAGATCTAAATGCTTATAGATAAACATTCTTTGTATTCTTTGTGTCTCATAGTAAGTAAATATACCTAAGCATTTTGAAATATGAATATAACTATACTTTAGCCATTTGTCTACCTAGTAGAAACCTAAATACAAAAACTCCATCCAGGGTTTGAGATTTTTTTTTATAACTTTAGAATTTCTTCCTAAACAAAAAGAAACAAAGAAAGAAAGGAAGAAAGAAAGAAAATAATATTTAATTAGAAGTTTCTTTTTAAAATGGAATTTATTAGTTACACAGGGGGAAAGTGGTGAAATATCAAGACTAATATGATTATGGTTTCCTAAAAATATTTCATTTTTTTTATCAATCAGAGCCATCAGAACTGCAGCTGTCTGTCTGCAACCATAGCAATAACATCAAAAGGCTCATATCACATGGTTTATGCTATACTTCCACCAAGAGCTTCACAGCAGTTTAATCAATAAAGCAGCACAAGCTGTGAACAATTATAATAAAACACCTTAAGGAATGAGCCACAATTAAAAGGTAAAGGAGAAAAATACCCTCAATTTAGATAAACCAATCTGCCACTCAGTTTGACAAAGTTCAGTGGATGGGTTCTGACACTCTCATGGCATGCATCCATAGAAAGGCCTCTATGCTCGAATCCAAATTAACTCTTCAACTTGTACAAGAATAAAGACAGTAAGGATCCAGTTACATGCACACTGAAGCACTGCTATTGCTGAATAATCATCTTCCTCTTGAAATGTCACCTGGATGTTTACTATTAAAAACATTCTCTATATTAACTTTAACAAGTGTTTTGAAGCAGATTTCTGAACTATGACAGCTCTTCAGACTACCACATGAAAACTGCTAAACACATGTTCACACTTCACTTAACAATACATGATTACTTCTAATTTGCTGGAGAATACACCTTAATAGCAAGAGGGACATGATCTCTTTTGATTTACATTTTTTGGGGATGAGCTATCCTTTACTAAATTTGGCAAGTTATTGGAAGCAGAGGATGGTAGAGAGATAGGGTTATGGCAAGTCCAGACAAGCAAGTGGCTTACGGCTTTCATTGGCAAAGCACTGGTGTTTGAAAACAGTTTTTCCTTTCATTATTACAAAGTGGTTTGGAGATAAAGGCAGTCAGTCCTTTAGAAGCCACTGGTATTGGAGATTACATATTAAAATGACTAGAGCCAGTAAATTACATGATTTGACTCTGCTAACTCCAATCTGGACATAATCTCAGAATGTAGTGACAGGAAAGGATAAAATGAAGCAAAATTGGCCAATATATTATTTCAAAGGAGAAGTCTTAACGAGCTGTGGACTCTTCTCTGGTTATCTTCACTGATGTGGCTAAACACGGATCCATTGTGTAGAGAAATAAATAGGAGGGCAATAGTAGAGAACTTACAGTTGGGCTTCAGGGCAGTATTTGTGTCATTTCTTATCTCAGTGCTTATTTACCAAGCTCAAAGGAGTGCATCAAATATCCCTTCATGGATATACTTCCAATGCAGATTGGCATATATTTATATTATCCCTCCAGCACTTAGGCATTATGTGTCTTCTCTTCACATCCCATTAACTTGGGAGTGGTTCTAAAAGCCCATAGTCTTATCAAGAATAGGACTTTCTGTGGAAATATAGACATGAAAAGACAGTGAGAGTCGATAGAAATCTCATGAAAATTTAGTAATAAAAGACATGGCATCTGTATCAAATATGCAGTTTCACAGATAGCATCAGAAACGCCACTCAGATAGCCCACCTGACTATAAATACTCAGAGTTGGTTGCCGTGTGGTAGTTTAGAGATGTGGAAGTTGGAAAAACAGTTTCCTCCACTGGAATAAAGCCTAGATAACACACGGTGCAGAAAAAATTCCTAAGCAAAAAAACAAAGCAGTAGATTTACAAGACATTGGGAATAGTGTAAAAACTGAAGCATATTAGCTTATTAGCTGGTAAACAAAATATTATACTTGACATGAGAAATATAACAATGAAGAAAACTTTATGGTGGCCGTGTTCAGAGGTTCCGTGATAAATACCACTATCCTGTCCTTAGCATGGCTGCAGAGTTCTGGTTTGCAAAGAACTCAGAGAGCGACAGTCTATTCTACACAGCTACAGCAGACTATTACGTACTACGTAACTTCAAAAGATGAGTAATTCTCTCCTCCTCTTTCTAGAAGCTGGGGACTCCCAGATCAAACGGACAGCATCTGGCAAAAGGTATCACTGCTGTCTTCTAGTGAGAAGAGGAAGGACAGGAAATCCTGTGAGGAGGTCGGAGAAGGGGGCTTGAGCTAGTCCTGTTATTAAGTGGGAAGCCTCGTCTGTAAACAAAGCCAGCTCTGTAAAATAATAACGTTAATTACCAATCACGTTACCTATTTCAGTGTTTTAAGGAGACTCGTTTAAACAAAAATCAATGTTGTTTTGCTAGATTTAGAGTGATAAAATGCTGATTTAAATTGTTTGGGTTATTTTAGTCATTATTTGGGTATTTTTTTAGTCACTTAAAATGAAATAGAAAATGACTTGACAAACTAATGGTACTCCAAATGAAGACTAACCATCCCATTGGTTAGTATGGATAGATAACTGGACATGAATTATACCGACAATTCGGAAAATGAAGAAATCACTAAAGTCAACTATTTTATGTGTCTCTGCTTCATCACACTGATTTGGAAGCGCCAACAGATCACTCACAGGTGTTTTGTGAGACTTCATGTAATATTACATGTCAGATCAGAGGGCTGACAAGATTTCTCCTAACATAGAGTCAGTGAAGATGATGCATTGCAAAAGAAGTGTACTAGTACAAAGCCCAAGTGTGGATAATGAGTACTGAGAACGTTTGGGTCACTTGCTATGGTCTGCATTTCATTGTGGAATTTAATTATGATTGGTAAAAGGGTGGCATGGAAAACACTTAGTGGCTCAGTGCAAACTCTTTGGTTAATCTTTTTTTTTTAATTCTTTAATTTTTTTTTTTTACAGTCAGTCATTGTCCCCCTCCAAATGTTCTGGATCTCATCCTCCTCCCCTGTCTCCAAAAGGATGTCTCCACCCCCCTCATCCCCCATCACACCAGACCTCCCCACTCCCTGGGGCCTCAAGTCTCTCAAGTGTTAGGTGCACCTTTTCTCACTGAGGCCAGACCAGACAGTCCTCTGCTGTATGAGTGTCATGTATCAGGGGCCTCATATCAGCCGGTGGATGCTTCCTAGTTGGTGGCTCAGTGTCCGAGAGATCTCAGGGTTCAGGTTAGTTGAGACTCCTGGTCTTCCCGTGGGGTCACCCTCCTCCTCCGCTTATTCCAGATTTTCCCTAATTCAACCACAGAGGTTTAGAGAATAGTTTTAAGTATTGTCTCTCAGAAGATATATTGATCGTAAGATGTCATCAAAGGAGCTAATAGCCCTTAATTCCCACTCTTATTATAACAGTTCATGTGGCTTACAACTAGAAAACTATAGGTAATGTCTCCTGGTCAAAAAGAATATATTTCTTGTTGAATAGGGTAAAGAGAAATATCTATCTGTTGGGAAAATATTGATCAAATTTGTATAGAGTGCTTTAAAAATATTCAGGGCTTTGTTTATTCACGATTCTCTGGATATTGTGCACAGACTACCATGCACAACTTCTGTCTACTTCAAATTGTTCCTGTGGAATTAGAGACAAAGAGAGATAATGTCAGCATGTAGCTCATGCTGCCTGTGAGCTATGAGAAACCGTTTTGTGTATTCTATCTATTCTATTAGAAACTGTGGGAAATGGTAGACTAATATCTTTTTAGCTAATAAGAAGGATATAACACAAATCATTCAAAATTCTTTAAAAGTTGGTTGCATTATAATAACATACATGAGTAAGCAAAATCTCAGATGTATTGTGAGATTATGTTTATAATATAGATAAAATTTCAGGAATTTGTGTAGCTGTAGTTCAGTCTATTATCTGATAGTCCTATAGTTTGGATAAATGCCCGCCAAAGTCTCTATGTTCAAGGCATGATCCTCAACCCATGTTGCCATGGACACGTGTTAGATTCTTTAAGAACTGGAGCCTCATAACAGTTTTTTTTTTTTTTTTTTAGAGATTCTTGAGAATCCATAGTCTATAAAAACAGGTAAGCGGGTAGGCTAATTGAAGATCTTTAGGTCTACTTCCTCGCCTGCAAATTCAGCTCCCTGGCCTCATCCCCAGCTTTCTAACAAACCACTGGTTGTGGCTTCCCATTCTTCTTCACCTCCATCTCCAACAGATCACACACCTCTAATCTTACTTTCCTCCCCTCCCCATTCATCTTATTGGCATAGCCCCTGACTCCCATAGGCATTTCCCAGAAATCCTCCAGAAGAGCCTGCCAGGGAAGCCAGCAGCCCAGCACACCAACGAGGCAAGCTTCATATCTTCAATCACCTTCCATTCCTCCAAATAGAATCTCCAGTCTCATCCCAGCTCATCCCTGATGACTATCTACTATGGGCTCTCCTCACTCTCTGACTTCCTTCTCATGAGACTAAACAGAGCTGATTGGAACAAGCTGCTTTTCTGCCTCCTGTGGAATACCCACAATTCACACAATTCACACATACTCACTCTTCTAGTCTACCCACACTCTTATGTGTCATCATCCAATACCCAGAAACACATTCAACTTGTAACTCCTGGAGCTCACACCTGACAAGATCCAAGACAAATTTTCTCACAGGCAACACCCAACCACCACAACTTCCTAAGAACAAGACAGGGCAACCAAAACCAAGGCACAAAACATCCACCCAATAAAGCCGAGAGGAGATATCAACATCTAAAATGACAATAACACAAATCCGTTGTTGCTTCAGTGACCAGGAACTTAAAACTAGATACTTCAGGAATCTAGGGTAAAATCAAATATGTCTGCTCCACTAAATGAATCTAACAATAAAATGACTCATAATGGTATTCTGCTATACTCATAGATCAATGCCTTGGTCAGCCATCATCAGAGAAGCTTTCTTCTGCAGCAGACAGGAACAAATGCCAAGACCTTGGAACCCTCAGCCCTAAGAGGGATGTCTCTAGCTAATCACTCTACTCAGAGCTCAGAGAAACCTGCAGTGATGGAGGCAGAAAGAGAGTAAGAGCCAGAAGGGAAGGAGAACATCAAGTAAAAATGGTCTTATAAAAACTACAGGATCAAGTTCATAACCAACTCACAGAAGTGGAAGCAACATGAGCAGGGTCTGCATCATGTCATACATATCCTAGAGCTGGGAGAAGCTGACATAATTCCCCAACCCTAATCCAGAGATATTGCCAGTAGATAACCACTTACAAATGAAAAACTAGTTTCCTTCCAGGGAGTCTCACTGAGGAAATAAAAGACTCTTAAAGGTAAGTCTTATCCCCAAGAGAAAATGACCTGTAGAAAATTACTCAAGATTATCTTTGGAGGTCCTTTGTTTCATGTCATACCAAAGCCTTGAGCCTTTCTTCTTAAATTTTATATTTTATAATTTGTATATTTATCTATTGATTTTTCAATCCATACAGTTCCACTCACACACACAATGGTTTTAAGTCTTATATAGATAAATTTGAATAATTTAACAGTTCACAAATATAGATATGCCCAGGCAATTATCACTAAGATAAAATACCCAGTTGTTTAACTTATATTAATTTATGTTGCTGACAATATGTGACTTTTAAGGAAGAACTTTAAAATCTGTTCTATCATGGATACAGTTTATCGAAATATCAAAAGTTTAACAGTGTTAAAAAATAAGTCTGTAAAAATCAATGAGGCTTAAATAAAATGTATGGTATCTAAGGATCATATTAAAACAGATGTACTTGCCATAAGGAATGATAATACTAAACATTTTCATTTTAGGTTATTATGGTAACTAGAAATGAATGATTTTTACGTATTTTATTATAAAAATGATACACCAAATTACTTTTTATTACTTATATGTTAAAGATTTTTCTGGCTGGGCGGTGGTGGCGCACACCTTTAATCCCAGCACTTGGGAGGCAGAGACAGGCGGATTTCTGAGTTCGAGGCCAGCCTGGTCTCCAGAGTGAGTTCCAGGACAGCCAAGGCTATACAGAGAAACCCTGTCTCGAAAAAACCAAAAAAAAAAAAAAAAAAGATTTTTCTGTTTGTACTTTGTAAAGTTCTATTCGTTTTGTTTATCTCATTTGAGCCCCTACTTTTCAGAACAGTGCTACTCATATTTAGGATAGGTCACCCCTCCTTAGTCAGGTATCTCAGGAAAAGTCTTTGAGACATGCCCAGAGAGATGCATTGGGTGATTCTAAATGAGGCAATCTGGCAGTTAAGATTAACCATCACTAACAGTCACTTATTCATTTAGTGTACATGGACATTTTCATCCTGATAGATAGATAACAGACAATGAGACTGCTCGGTCATGGGACACGTTATGCTTAGCATAAATGTGTAAAGTTCAGGGATCATCTACACTCGTCTAAATCTTAATTCAGTTTTTGTATTGCCACCAGAAAAGTGTGAGTTCTTGCCCACATCTTCCCAGACACTTCCCAGCACTGTGGAATATGTGTAATGGTCTCTTGATGAGGGCTTCATTTGTATTTACCAATAAATAAAGATATTTTTCAACTTTCATACCATCTAGGAGTTCTTGATGAAATGCCTACTGACAGCTTTATCTTATTTCTAGGATTTGGGAATCATTTTATTTATCATTGTTATTTAAATGTATTGTTTATCCTGATGAATATGATTTGACAACTATGGGATATATATGTATTTTCTTCCAATCTTTGGTCTAGTTTTTCTTCATTCATAATGAATTTTACAGAGCAAACACGTAATTATTTTGTGAGTTATTTGTGTGGCTTTATGTTTGTCTGTTTGCTTCCTTTTAGGGACTTTGAATTTAGTTGTTTATCCAAAAACTCCTTTTATCTGAAAAATATACCAAATACTTATATAGTTTAGCTTTCTAAATTTGGTCTATGTTTATGTATAAAGTGCAATATTGTGCTTTTTCATCTTATTACACATGGTTATCAAGTGTTTCTGCACAATTTATTATTGAACAACAACAAGAAAAAAAGAACACTGACTGCTCTTCACTAATTTGACTTCTTCCCTTTGCAATGAAAAGCAGTTGACTATATTTATTTGGGTCGATGTCTGAAATGTCTATTCTGCTTGATTAATCAACACGTCTTATTTTCATCAATAGTATGATGTCTTGATTATTATACTATTAGAAGTCTTTAAATCAGAAAGTGTCAGTTAGTCAGTTTTGTTCTTTTTCAAATTGTTTGGCTTCTCTATTTGTTTGCTTTTCCCATATAGATTGTTCAATCATTCTGTCAATATCGACAATAAAATCATGGTGTGATTTTGATTGGAATTTCATTGACTTCATAACAATATTGAGTCTCTAATGTGTGAGAGCATTAAGTCTCTTTCAGAGAAATTCTTTGTCTTGTTTTGCTTGCTCTTCACTTTTAAATATACAGAATATGACATCATTTTGTTAAATTTGAATATAAATATTCATACACAATCACAGTTTGGGATATCTCAAATGATAATTGTTTTGATTTAAATTCTGAAGGTTTCGGTAGCGGATTAAAATAAAGTTGACTATCATATGAATGGACCTTGTATACATCCTTTCTGTGTTTTGTGCTCCAATAACAGAGTATTACACATGGAGGAATTTATAATGAATCCTGATTTACTAGCTGAAGGTTTTAGAGACTGAAAAATGTAGCACCTGACAAGGTCCTTCATTCCTTATGCATGGTGGAGGAGTGGAAATGGTACCAGAGAATGTATGAGAAGTTTGAACTCTTTCTTTATATAAAAATGACAATTTCAGACAATAACATTAATCTAGATATTTAGCTCTTATCTCCTAAACTAATGAATCCCTACCCTACCCCCCAAAACATTTATTTATCTTTGTTGTATTAAACATTTTGTTTCATTTCCAACTCAAAAGTCCAAGATCCACAAACTCACTTAAGTCATAGAATATAATTCAAGGCATGGTTTACCCTGAGGCAAATCCCTTCCATCTGTCAATCCATGAAATAATTATGTGTTTCTAAAAGATGGTTAAAAAGGAGCAGGATAGATATCTTCATTGCAAGAGAAAAAACATGAAGACAAAGAAAGACATAGCTGATATAAATATGGCTAACAGCTAACATGGTGAAGAATATTAATCTTAAGTCTTCAGAAACATCACTTTTTATTCCATGCTTAAATCTTCTGTATAGAGTGGAGCATACACAGTGCTCTGAAGATGCCTCTGTCAAATGTGTCTCCGTGAGTTTTCTGAGTTTAGCCTATGCAGAAGATCTTTCCAGTTAGCATCTTGAATCTGTAAGTCCTGTAGGTTAGATTTGTGCTCTAGTTTACAGAAGGGGCAACCCTATCATACAGCTCCATTGAGAATTATCCCAGAGTCTTTCAACGGAAGTTTTAGCTTCATTCCTCTATGACATCATTCTGCACTAACTCTTTCCTCATAGTCTCCTAGCATGAAGAACAACTCCTCGCATTCTTTATAGACTTTGTGAGCATTCACTGCAGTCTATGGAGCAGAGATGCCTAAGCAAGTGAATTTTCTGTTCTTTTGACTCTCTCTGAAGGGTCCACATTGTTTCACTCTCTTTTCCACCTGGCTTTTGAAATTTGGTAACAATGTTATCTGAATTGTACTTCTAGCTACTTTATTCTAGACATTCAAGCATTCTGCTTGAAGGAGCTTTTCATTCTTTAGAATACACCTAAGTCAGTTGTCAAGAAATTTCAATTGTCTGACAGTTTGATCAAAATCCTGTTGCTGTGTTAAACACAGAATTGAAGCTACAGCTTTCTTCTCCATCCCAAAATGAAGCTGGAAATCTCAGTATTCACTTCACAGTCTGTTAAAGCACGCAGACACACATAAACGTTTCATTAGACATTATTATATTTTATATAGCTATAAGTCATATTATTTAATAGGATGTATTAAAATTAGTATACTTATAGATTATAAACTATTATTACTTTTTAAGCAGTAGTAAGCTAATAATGTAAGTTTTATTATGTTTATGCCTGTGCTTGAATGACATCTCAGAAACAGCTGTGAAAGAAGGAAATTAACTATCAACACATTTGGCTTTACTCAGGTTCTTACAGGAGAATCTATACTGTGTCCTCCAGATCTAGTCTTCAATGGTTCTGCAGAACAAGAGAAATCTAGACTTTCACAGGAGGGTGAATAAGGTGATGAATAATACAGAATGTTTTACAGTCAAATGTTACAAACAGCTCAAAATAGAATGTTTATGTCTATGTCTATTAATTTCAGGGGACATGTAGTTTTTATCTCAAGCTAATTATTTATACAATAGAGAATATGATACTTGAATGTATATTCCTGGGTTTATCCACAGGTTCAAATATACAGGTCTGTAATTACCATCACAAGCAAACAGGCAGTCACCCATGGATTCTAAGAAAGCGAAGAGAAAGAAAACATTTTATTACCTATGTCACTTGGGAAAAATTTTCTACCGAAGCAAGATTTTTTCCTCCAACAATAAACACAGAGTTTTTGAAAAGCAAATATTTGAGCAGAATTTTAACCAATGTTCTGTCACTAATTAAGAAGAATAATCCAAAACTCAGCTAAATATCAGGACTGTCAAAACTATAATTGTCATAACCTAGTTGTGAGATTAAACTATTTCCTTAATAATGAGTTTCAATCATTCTGTATAATCTCCATCAATCCTTCAAATGATATATTTGTAAGTCGTTCTTCTCAATACTCAGGAGTATTACAGATTTAAACTACTATGCATCACTCCAATACACATAGATTATTCTTTATTTTATTTTTATCTTATGTGTTAATCATCTTTCATATGTCTACTCTGACTAATGAAAGGGGATTTTAGAAACAAACAAACAAACAAACAAACAAAAAGCCTCTGCATAATTCATTATCAGAAATATTTAAAACAGGATAAACCAAAAGAGTATAAAAAAGAAAAGATGAGTGGAATAATACAAAATGTCAGAAACATCAGCAGGTTGATGATGTATAGTGAAATCTAAGTTAGTAAAATATAGTTCTGGCTATGACATTATAATGTAATTGTTGTACTGGAGATTTGGATTGGTTAATGACAATTTTAGGCAAACTCAGTATGTGTGTGTGTGTGTGTGTGTGTGTGTGTGTCTTGTGTGTGTGTGTGTGTATATATATAAAATATTTCCCCCCTGGCTTTGAAGAATACTTGTATGAAACCTTGTTAATATAAGTTCAATTTATTCCCACTTTCCATGCTTGGAGTTCATCATAGTTGCTGTAAGAATTTGTTTGTTTGCTTCTATTTTCATGTTTTACTAGTTTTATTCTTTATGTCCCCGTGATGACTCTTTTAAAATCTTCAATTATCCAAATCACTATATTCAATTTCTTGGTCAAACAACCATCTAGACCACTCCATGAAGGTGTGTTTTAGATGGGTATGGTTTTGAATTGAATGTCTTTTAAAAAAGGACATCTTAGTACATCTGCTGAAGGACTTTCAGACTACTAGAAGATTAACACTGAGATGCTGCCAGATCTCTAGGTCTTTGTCCTGAAGTCCTGATGTCAGCATCTTCAACTTATCAACTTCCACATCAGTATACACTTTTTTCTTCTTACTTCTCTCACTCTGTCCATCCATGATCTCCTTCTTTTCACCACATTATACTAGCTCTTGTTGAATCAATTATAGGCTTCCTCCATCACTCTTAGAAATATATAATTTGCTCTCTGTCCTCCATGACACAATCCTAGAGTCTTGTCCCTAGAACTATAACACTGTTGCCAGGAAAACAGGCAACACACAGCCATCAAATTCCATGGGAGTCCTAAAAGGAAATACAGAGACTAAAGAATAAAAACACCCACCCAAGAAGAACAAATCCAAAAATTGGCACCTAGACCTTTATCCCAAATCCAAATACCAAGACACCAGCTTAAAAGCATAATCAAAAACATCTAGGGAAATATGTCACTAGAGCCCAGCTATTCTTCATCAGCAGGTCCTGAAAATAGGCTCGATTATTATTGTAAAAAGTAAAGTTTATTCTACGATGTGTGTGTGTGTGTGTGTGTGTGTGAAGTTTGGCACACTTATGAGAAATGAAGGCTGTTAATTCAACGTACCTCAATTTTCATTGGAACATGGCAATGACTCCAAGTTCTGCTAATTACTAAAGACTACGGCACTATTTTTAGTGGCATTATCTGTAAGCGAATCTCAAGGACCCTAATCTTAAACTCAGTGTAGCTCAACTTGCTAGAAAATCTGTCATCCATTCAATCACAGACAAAAGAATTGAATTGAATCAGATGTTTGTGAGGAGTTATAAGTGGATTGCATTGTAACTTCTTAGATCCTCTCCACTGTCACCTTTCCCTTCATACACGTAGTGGTGGTAAATGCCAACAGCATTTTCTCACAATGCACCTTACCAGTGTTCCTTCACTATGGTCTAGAATGTAGGTAGAGACACTATCAAAACTATTAAAGCACCAAAAAAGGAGAGATTCTGGTCACAGAACTAAAGCCCACAGTTCATATTTAGTTGAAAAAAACCTCTGGCTCCTAAAACTAAATATTTCTATACTTTTTATTTATAAGTATAGAATCAAACCTTACACAGAAGCAGGGTTTTGTACTTTTTAAGTCTTTTTATTTATTTATATTATTAATTATTTATTCATTCACATTTCAAATGTTATCCCCTTTTCCAGTTACCATTCCACAAACCCCCAACCCCAATTTCCTTCTCCCCACTCCCCTTTGCCTCAATGAGGGTGCTCCTTCACTCACTCACTTACTCCTGCCTCAGTGCTCTAGCATCCCTTTACACTGGGGCATCAAGCTTCCACAGGACCAAGGGCCTCCCCTCCCACTGATGCCAGATAAGGCCATCCTCTGCTACATGTGTATCTGGAGACATGGCTCCCTCTATGTATACTCTTTCCTTGGTGTTTTATTCCCTGGGAACTCTGGGGTGTCTGGTTAGTGGATATTGTTGTTCTTCCTATGGGGTTGCAATCTCCTTCAACTCCTTCTGTCCTTCCGATAACTCTTCCATTGGGGTCCCCATGCTCAGTCTAATGGACACTTGCCTGTGACTATGTGCATCTGTATTAGTCAGGTGCTGGAAGAGCCTCTCAGGGAACAGCCATACCAGGCTCCTGTAGGCAAGTGCTTCTTAGCATCAGCAATAGTGGGGGTGTTTGGTGTCTGCAGGTGAGATGGATCCCTTGCTGGAGTGGTCTCTGGATGGCCTTTCCTTGTAGGATTAAAGCATCTGCACCTTGGTCTTCCTGCTTCTTAATCTCCATATGTTTTTTGGGTTATGTCCTGGGTACTCTGAGATTTGGCGTTAATATCGACTTATCAATGAGTACATACCATATGTGTTCACTTACAACTTTATGTAAATCTTCTTATTCACATATCCTATGGTATTTCACTGGCACTTGCTTTTATTTAGTCTCACTTTTGAAACAGCATGAATTACAGGAAATTTTCTTTAAAACAAAGGTGTTAAAAATAGTGATAAAGAGAACTCAACATATCCACTGGAAACTAACTACTCAAAAAAAAAAAAAATCCAATTGTGTTCTTCCCCAAGCTACGTAATCTTCTTTCATTTAAAGTTTACTTTGCCTATGGTAAGAAAAGTCACCGAATGGCAACCAATAAACTCTATCATGATTTGCTTATTGGCAACCCATTACACAGGGTTGTATTTACATTTTAAATTGAAAATTGAGGGGACTATACACTTTTAGTGTTTTTTAATACCACTTAATTAGAGACGTGATCACCATAACTATATTAAGATACAAATAACTTCATTTTTTTATGGAAAAACTTGATGCTGCATAACACACTGGACAGGAAGAAAGGGCAGAACAGAATATTGTTATCCTAAAGGGACACAGGAAACCTTTATCTTATTGTAGTGTGCAAGTCTTTCATTAACTATGCACTGGGAAAAAAAAACCCAAATCATCCTAAGATTCCTCACATTATCCATAAAGAAAGAATGAGAGAGAGAGAGAGAGAGGGTGGGGGATGAAGAGCAGAGAGGGAGGGGAAGGAAGGGAGGAAAGAAACAGAAGAAGAGAAAGAAGGAAGAAAGAAAGGAAGGAAGAAAACAAAGGAAGGAAGAAAACAAAGGAAGGAAAGAAGACAGACAAAGAAGAAAGGAAAAGAAGGTAAAAAGAAAAAAGAAAGAAAGAAAGAAAGAAAGAAAGAAAGGCCCACATAGCTTACATGCATACCATTGTGTGTTATCCTGATGAACAGCATAACAAAGCCAATAAAAAATGGTGTAAACTCCTCCCAAGTAAGCCATTAATGTCTTCATATCTATCAGGCATAATTATTAGAGAGGCTACTATCAGCAGACAGAACAGGATTAATCCAGAATAGCAATAAATAAGAGGCTTCCAGCTTCACTCGTAAACACATTGCTGTCCCATGGGGCTCATGCCTGTGATCTAGAATCCAAATGCATCACCAGCTCCCAGATCTATTGACAAATGCACATTTACATTCATCCCAGGTCCCATCCTGTAGATAAAATCATATCAGTATCTGAAATTCTCAAACCATAGACCAAAGCTTCCCAATGGGATGAAATAATCCCAATAGAATTAGTAAGCAGAAATTATTCCTCACGTTTGTATTAAGTTCTACTCTCATTTTTCTTATATTCCCTTTGGTATTGTATTGTGATTTAATTACTATACGTTTTTGTGTCTACTTGCCATTTTGTTTTTTAAACGATTCTATTTGATGTATTTGATTTTTGTCAGTTGAGAATTCTTTGTTGAGCTCTATACTCCATTTTTTAATAGGGTTATTTGACTGTCTGGAGTCTAATTTCTTGAGTTCTTTGTATATAGTGGGTATTAGCCCTCTATGGGATGTAGGATTGGTAAAGATCTTTTCCCAATCTGTTGGTTGTCATTTTGTCCTATTGACAGTGTCCTTTGCCTTACAAAAGCTTTGCAATTTTATGAGGTCCCATTTGTCAATTCTAGATCTTAGAGCATAAGCCACTGATGTTCTGTTCAGGAACTTTTCCCCTGTGTGCATGCATTCGTGGCTCTTCCCTACTTTCTCCTCTATTAGTTTTAGTTATCTGGTTTTATGTGGAAGTCTTTGATCCACTTACACTTGAGCTTTGTACAAGGAGATAAGAATGGGTTAATTTGCATTCCTCTACATGCTGACCTCCAGTTGAACCAGCACCATTTGTTGAAAATGCTGTCTTTTTAAAACTGGATGGCTTTGGCTCCTTTGCCAAAGATCAAGTGGCCATAATTATGTGGGTTCATTTCTGTGTCTTCAGTTCTATTCCATTGATCTTTCTGCCTGTCTCTGTACCAATACCATACAGTTTTTAATCTCTATTTGTCTGTAATACAACTTGAGGTCAGGGGTGGTAATTCCTCAAGAAGTTCTTCTATTGTTGAGAATAGTTTTCACTATCCTGAGTTTTTTGTTATTCTAAATGAATTTGTAAATTGCTCTAACTCTATGATGAATTGAGTTGGAATTTTGATGGAGATTGCATTGAATCTGTAGATTGCTTTCAGCAAGATGGCCATTTTTATTATATTAATTCTGCCAATCCATGAGCATGGGAGATCTTTCCATCGTCTTATATCTTCTTCAATTTTTTTTTTCCTTAAGAGACTTGAAATTCTTGTCATACAGATTTGTCACTTGCTTGATTAGATTCACATCAACATATTTCATATTATTTGTGACTATTGCGAAGCAAGTTATTTCATTAATTTATTTCTCAGCCTATTTATCCTTTGGGCAGGGGAAGGCTACTGATTTGTTTGAGTTGATTTTATAACCTGCCATTTTGCTGAAAATTGTTTATCAGGTTTAGGACTTCCCTGGTGGAAGTTTTGGTGTCATTTAAGTATATTATCATATCATCTGCAAATAGTGATATTTTGACTTCTTCCTTTCCTATTTGTATCCCTTTGACCTCCTTTTGTTGTCTAATTGCTCTGGCTACGACTTCGAGTACTATATTAAATACATAGGGAGAGCCTTGTCTAGTCCCTGATTTTAGTGGGATTGCTTCAAGTTTCTCTCCATTTAGTTTGATGTTGGCTACTGGTTTGCTGTATATTGCTTTTACTATGTTTAGGTATGGGCCCTGAATTTCTGATCTTTCTAAGACTTTTACCATAAAGGGGTATCACCTTTCTTTTTTTTTGAAAGTGACTATCTTTTATTTCCAGGTGAAAATCATTTTTAGAAAACATTTTCTAATACTTTCAGTAATAGAGTTAGATACAGCTTTTAAAACTTCAAACAACTTATGAGTTTATAAATGCTTTAGAGATGGAAATTATGCAAATATGTTGTCTAACTAATACATTCTCCTTCATAGTCACACACAGAAAAATCTATTCTTAACATATCTATTTGCTTATATATTTAACATAGAGCTAACTGGGTTCAATGCAATCTTGCTGTTTCTAGAAATTTGATTTAATCAACTTTCTACACATAACAAAACACAGAAAATATTTATAATTTTTCAAATGATCTAGATTTATTTATTTATTCATTTATTATTTTTTACTTATTCACGTTACATCTCATTCACTGCCCCCTTCAGGTCACCCCCTCTCACAGACGTTCACCCCTCCCCACGCTGCTTCTCCTCTGAGCAGGTGGGGTGCCCCCTGCATATCCCACTGACCCTGGCACTTCAAGTCTCTGTGAGCTCAGGCGCTTCCTCTCCCACTGAGGCCAGACAAGGCAGCCCAGATAGAAGAATATACCCCACACATAGGCAACAGCTTTTGGGATAAACCCTGTTCCAGTTGTTCCGGACCCACCTTAAGGCCAAGCTGTACATCTGCTACAAATGAGCAGGAAGGCCTAGGTCCAGTATTTTCTTTGGTTGGTGGTTCAGTCTCTGAGAGACCCAAGGGTCCAGGTTAGTTGACTCTGTTGGTTTTCCTGAGGAGTTCCAATCCCCTTCAGGGTCTCAATCCTTCCTCTTATTCTTCCATAGTCCCCAAGCTTAGTCCACTCTTTGGCTGTAGATGTCTGAATCAGTCTGAATCAGCAGAAGAGTGGAGCCTCTCAGAAGACAGCCATGCTAGGCTCCTGTCTGCAAGAATAACAGAGTATTATTAATAGTGTCAGGAATTCGTGCTTCTCCCTGAGATGGGTCTCAAGTTGGGCCCGTTTTTGGTTGGCTTTTCCCTCAGTCTTTATTCTACCCTCTATCTCAGCATTTCTTGTACACAGGATATGGTTTGAGTCAAAAGTTTTGTGGGTGGGTCGGTGTCCCTGTTGCTTCCCCAGGTGTACTGGCTCGTTTTGTGTGTCAACTTGACACAAGGTAGAATTATCACAGAGAAAGACGCCTTCCTGGAGGAAAGGACTCTATGAGATCCAGGTGTAAGGCATTTTCTCAATTAGTGATTAAGGGTGAGAGGGTCTATTGTGGGGAGTGCCATTCCTGGGCTAGTAGTTCTGGGTTCTAAAAGAAAGCAAGCTGAGAAAGCCAGGGGAAGCTATGCAGTAAGAAGCACCCCTCCATGGCTTCAACATCAGCTCCTGCCTCCAACTTCCTGCCTGTGTGAGTTCCTGTCCAGACTTCCTTTGGTGATGAACAGCAATATAGAAGTGTAAGCTGAATAAACCCTTTCCTCCCCAACTTGCTTCTTGGACAAGACGTTTTTTGCAGGAATACAAACCGTGTCTAAGACAAATTGGTACCAACAGCAGAGTTGGATATTCCTGTGACAACCTGACCATGTTTTGGGGAGAACTTTGGAACTTTGGGCTAGAAGAGTCATTGGGTGTTAAGAGCTCTTGGATGTTCTGTAGGAGCTTGGAAGATAATGTTGAGATCAGTACAGAATATGGAGGCCTGGCTTGTGAAATTTCAAAGGGAAGATTAAAGACTCTTATCAGGGCCACTGCAATTTTGATTGTGAAGATTCTGTGGTTTCGGTTAGCTGGGGCTGGAGAATCAGCTGTGATTAACAAGATATCAGAACTAATAAAGCGAAACCTTTGCATTACTGGAATGATTGATGCAGGTTAGCTGGAGCTAAGAAATTACTAGTGATTAAGAGACCAGCATCATTAAGGTGAAAACATCTGGGAAGTGTTTCCTGAGAGCACAGAGATGCTGTCTTCCAGAGACAGCCATAGTTGTACCTTGTGTTGGCAGTCAGACCTGGTAACGTCTAAGAGTCACCCAGGTGGCAGTGGTTTTGAATTATGAAAGGGTCATGAAGAACAGCTGGTGCGTGGTACTGTGAGAGGCCAGGAAAGGCCATTGGTGAAGGTGCCAGTTGAAGGCCCAGAACTGAAGGAGTCATGCAAAGAGGTTGAGGCATAGCACCATGAAGAGAGCCTATGAGAGGTTATTTGTGAAAGTACAGTCCAGTTACAACAGAAGACAGCAGTGTTTTGAAGATAGCAGTATCATGAGATGACCACCAAGAACAGCAGCAGCAGTGGAGTACAGGCAGCTGGAGCCTAGAAGACAAGGTGGGTGTTACAAAGGGCAGAGCTAGAGAAGTGACCCAAGCCCTTGGAGGAGCCCAAAAGAATGTGAGTGGGTCCCAGACATTGGATGGTTAGAGTTTGATTTTGCTTTTGATTATGACAGTGCCCTGATATTTTTCTCTCTTGAAGTAAGAAAGTATTTTAGTGGAGCCCACAGCTAAGAGACTTTGAATTATAAAAAAGACTTTGAAATTCAAGAGATTGGATATTTTAAAGGGATTGGAATTTTAATATGTAAGAATTTGTAAAGACTGTGAGACTTTTAAAGTTATTTAGATCTTGAGGATGAATAAAAAAAGCTAGCGTTCAGGCTTAATAGTGATGTGTTTATGTGTCAAGTTGATAAGGTGTCAGTTGTACTGGCTGGTTTTGTGTGTCAACTTGACACAAGCTGGAGTTATTAGAGAAAGGAGCCTCCCTTGAGGAAATGCCTCCATGAGATTCAGCTGTAAGGCATTTTCTCAGTTAGTGATAAAGTATGAGAAGGCTTGTTATGGGCGGTGCCATCCCTGGGCTGGTAGTTCTGGGTTCCATAAGAAAGCAAGCTAAGCAAGCCAGGGGAAGCAAGCCAGCAAGCAGCGACCCTCCATGGCCTCTGCATCAGTTTCTGCCTCTAAGTTCCTGCCTATGTGAGTTCCTGTCCAGACTTCCTTTGGTGATGAACATCAAGTGTAAGCTGAGTAAACCCTTTCCTCCCCAACTTGCTAATGGTCATGATGTTTTGTGCAGGAATACAAACCCTGACGAAGATACTTAAATTCCTGCCTGGCCACAGGAGGCAGTCTCCCCAGCCTCTATATACCAATGCTATCAGGCACAGGTAAGGACACCCCCATTGATTCTTGGAAATGTCCACTGTCCCAGGTCTTCCTCTCTTCTGTGACATGTCCTCTACCTTTTCCCATGTCAGTTACAGATTTCCATTCATTCTCATGGCCATCAAGATCCCTGCTGCCCCTCCCCATACCCAACCCTGAACATCCACTCCCCTAGCAATCTCTCTCCCACCCAGTTTCCTCCCTCTATGTGCCTTCCATGACCATATATAACTAAGGATTTTACCCATGCTAGACACTCTATTAGAATCCCATCTTGAGTTATCTGTGTTCTTTTTCAAGGTTAATTTTCATTTATGATTGTGTGTGTGTGTGTGGTGTGTGTGTGTGTGTACACATGCATTGCCTGTACATGTATGCTCTCTAAGGTCAGAAGAGGAACACAGATATCCTGAAGTTAATGTTACAACTGGATGCTGGAAACTAAACTTGGGTTCTCTGAAATAACAAAAAGTGTACTTAAAATCTAGCTTCAAGAAATCATCTGTAGATGTAGAATTTAAACAGGGTGAAAATGCTTATGATGAGGGAATTTATAAATGGACAGGGCCTTCAGGTGGATAAAACTATTATCTCTGCTTGTTGACATATACTGAATGCCACTGACCATTTAATTCATATAAGGTGTGTGTCTGTCTCTTGACCCACTCATCCCTCATTCCATTGCTCTGTACCAAGAACCTATGTACACAAACCATTCAGAAGGTATGTTCTGAGTATTTTGTTTCTTTTAATACAGCATTAAAGTTTTCTTTCTTAAGCAGAAACTAAAGTGGCATTACAATTAGATATCTTGGGGATATGCCATCCATGCTAACATCATTTCTAAAATGTTATAGCCACCATGTGGTGGGAAAGGGCAAATGCTTAAATTGCCACATGGGAGAGGAAATCAGACTGAAGAACCAGAGTATGGCCACAGCATCTGGTACTTGAAGGCCTTAGGTAAATCACATTGTGCATGTCCTATGCGGGCAGTATGGATCAAACATTGCATGACTGATATTCATCCAGACAAATTATTAAGGGATATCAAAACTTAATCCAGGCAATGGGCCTATGAAGTCCCAAGAATGGTGCTTTACCAAATAAACCTGAACATCTCTTGCAAATAAATTCTGTGACATCAGAAGGGAAACGGTTATCAAAATATTCTGTTCATAAGAATTGTGCAGTAGTGTGTTATTTTGAGTATCCTCAGACTAATCATTTCACATTTTAGAGCAGATTGACTTAAAACAATCAAACATTTACTTACTTAGCATTGGCTTAGGTAACAAATCCAAATATTGACAGTGTTATACTACATGAAATATGCCCAAGAGAGTAATTTTAAAGTAATAAAGAACTTATAATAAAATGAAGTGGCTCTCAGTAAGTGTTGGCTACCATGTAACCTATATCAGGAATACATTTTCAATGTACTCTCTACTATATGTGTCTTGGAAGGTCATAGAAGGGACTTAGAACTTCAGGCCAACCAGAATCCAATATATTGACTGATAAGAATGTCAAAAATAAGTTTCATATGTTATTATTACCTGCCTTGCAAATTAAAATACATATTGTACATAATACAATAACAAACCACTACAGAGATAGACAAGAAAAAGTTTCAAATGGTGAAATAAATTTAGATGTATCATACTTTAATATTCAGATAGTCTTCCTGGTAAAAAACTTTATAACATTTTCCTGTAACACAAAAGGTCTAAGTTCTGACTTACCTAATATATGAAAAATAATACATTTCTTCTTTCTTTAATCCAACTTCCCAGGAAGAACAAATTGAAAGACTATGATATGTTGACTTTACATTAATATCCATGCAGATCTCTCCAATGTAAGAACTGATACAACAGCCTTATATACTTTATATCTGTTGAAATGACTGTTCCTTGACATAACAGCTTCTATCAGTTTTCTCCCCTATGAGTCCTTTTCTATGGAAAGCTGATTGGATCAAAGAGGAAACTTTGTGTGTGTGTGTGTGTGTGTGTGTGTGTGTGTGTGTGTGTGTGAATTTATCCTCACATTTATTTAACAGTAAATAGAAATCCCTGCAGGAGTTAAACTTTTATCTTTGGTCTACAACAATATTGTTATTAAAATGATAATTTGCTTTCTTGTGGATTCCTTCTTCAAGATAGGAAGTTCTTAAGGTAGTTCAAAAGGCACAGTTCTAATTAAAATCCATGCTTCATCTAGGCACCCTTCTTTCTAAATCTGTACGATTATAATTATGTGAAGACTGAAGTTACAGTTCCTCTCACTCCACAGTTGAAGTCCTTGCACTTGAAGTTTTGAGTGCATAGATGCCCACTCACTACAACAGAGGATTTTCTCTCAAGAACACCTGAAAGCAGTGTTCTTGAGAGACACAGACAGATTACAGCTCACCCTAAATGAGCCAGAATTAGCCATTCTGTTGCCCCATCAACCTTATTTCTATGGAAAAAGAAATGATAAAGAGCTAAAAGGAAAACTTTGCTAACATAATGAGAGTTCAGAAGAAGAGCTCTAAATTTAATTATGTTAAGTACTTTTTTCAATAAATTTGGGATGTAATGCATTACAAGGTAGGCTGAGTTCAGCCAAATGTCAGATCCATTTAACAAGGAGGAACTTGTGTAATTTGCTTGACCAGTAGAAAGCAGAAAACGTTGATGCTCAGGAAAACGATTTAATTTAGCATTAAAACTCTTCGACGATGTCAAAACTTTCAAAGCCCTGTGCTTAGCATTCAAATTCCTGTTCATTATTTCTCAAAATGGCAACCAATACACGAAAGTCTCTTGAAAAAAATCCCATTCCTGTGATGTATAGTAGACAGAAAATAATTTAGCGAATGCATATATTTCGTAAATATGATTCTAAAGTTGTTCATAGGAAATATTTGGTCAATATTTTTATCTCTGGTTTTATCAATATAGTATATATTCCAATTACAATCAAATAAATCAAGAAATATCACTTTCCCAGTACAGATGCTTATATAACAAGGAAGAAATGCATGTATGCATATATATACTTATATATAATATGCTGCTGATAAGGAGGGAGATAAAATTCATAATGGAAAGGAATGCTGAGACTGTTAGGTAACAAGGTCTATCCCAGGTTAACTTCTTGTAATCTCCTGCTCTATGATCTTTTGTTCTAATTGAAATCCTCCACAGCAATGTCAAGGATTGTATTTATGATGGTCTATTGTGGGAAAAAGATGTTGGTGTTGACTGTGGTGACATGCTAGGTCAACTGGTGCCAAGCAAAGCAATCAATAAAGTTAAGAACACACAATGAGTTAGCCTGGAGATGTGAAAGCCATATCTTCTAGGACTCTAGGATCCCTGTCACTATATCCTTTGAATCTCTGCCTTTGAATCAAGCAACACATTCTTTCACAGGTATTTTTTTTCCAACTTTCAAAAACATAAAACAAGCACAGGAATATTTGAAAAATGTTTTCATCGCTGTTGTGAAAATTGTTTTTAAGTAGTTGACAGAAACACTTTAGAAAGTCTTGAATGCAGTGACAGAATTTGAAAGTTTCAACATTGGACAAATCCACTAAGACTCCAGAGAAAGTTCCAGGAACAAAAACAAGTCATAGACAAACATGAAACATCAAGACAGTAAAGCTTGAGATGTTATTACCCTGACCCTCTACTGAATTCCTGTCTTAAAAACCCAAGTACTTCACTTAGAGGGGGATACTTTTTAAGTGTAGAGTTCTGTCCAGAGGTAGCTAGCTACACATTGGATATGATTTTATTGCAAACTTTCCTTATACTTTCCTCTGGGTATACTTCTCAATAGAGCAACATGGCCAAAGGCAGAAATTACTCATGGATGGTCATTATAACCTGAGATGTGAGCTCAGGAACCAGAAGGCTACAAATGCCAGAAGCCGAGGGAGCAATAGAACTCATGGTCATCTGTGCCCTATCTGTTGTTGCAAACACTTCAAACTACTACAAATTGCAAAATGGTGACTTTCTATCAAAGTTACAGAAAAAAATAATATTGAAGACTAATGCACCCCTATTCTGGCAAATAAAATAAAAATAAAATATACGTCACAGACATAATAAATGTATTATGTTCATCAATTCTTTTTCAGGCTTAAAATAGGATGGATTTCAGTGGTGCCTACAGAGATGGTGTGGGCCCAGAAACAACAAATAAAGTGAATGCTATTTTTTACAAGTAAATAAACATGAGAAAAACAAATGAATTAAATCCTTTCCCTATATTTTAAAGCAGAATATTCTTAATGCCATCTCTAGACAGGTCAGTGAAAGAGACAGAGAAAGGAAGAATACAGTTTAAATCTAGATTACTGAGCTGACAGAAAGGGGTGGCGCTAGAGAACAAAGTAGAACATGGTTTATATTCCTATTATTTCCATTCTCCTGAAGTCATGCTATAAGTCTGTGGGCATGGGTTAATATGGATGAGTTTCTGCTGTAGTGCATGAAACAAAGGAATAATGAGACACCACTCCTGGGGATGCTTGGGAAAGAGTCCCTATCTATGTGCTACATCATAGTTAACTACTTGTCCTTGACTCTGTGTGAAGAAGACAGAAACAGGGAACTGCCTTTCAGTAGAATCCTTGGAACTGGTATTTTAGCAATCGAGTTGTCAATGTTTCAGAAAAAAGCAACAAAAGAGTTTGCATTTCTTACAAACTAGACTGTCTATTTACAATATTACTGAGCATATCCAGGGCAATATAGATTTTAATGTGATAACATCCAGATTTTATGTATTAGAAGGCAAATAAATGTTTACGTATATAAGGAAGACTAACTTATATATTAAGTTTGTAAGTTTAGGTATATAAGATAAATATATAAGGAAGTTAGGTATATAAGGAAGACTAACAAGCACATGTAAATCAGAAGACTATGGAAGACTTTAAAAGGGTGCTATAAATTCAAAATTTTTAAATGGGTCTGGTTTCTTTCTTTGTCAATGTTGTAACATCTACTTGGCCATATTTACAGAAATAGCTTTTTGGTAAAAAAAAAAAAAATTAAACCAATATAGAATGGTCTAAGATATGCAAGTTAATATTATGAAATGTTCAATCAATATCTGTGTATTGAATATAAGAAAAACAGAGCTACGAAAGGAGTAAGAAAGGTATTAATTCTTACTGTATTGAATTCAAGTACCACACTTCCAAAGTCACCAAGACACTGAATGCTGTTGGTGGTGTTTGGTGTCTTAGTAATTGTATAAAATTGACAAGAGAGTAGTAAAATCACTGCAGAAGAAGCAGTAATATACTGACTTCGATGCTTATTTATACCGTTCAGGTGAATAATGAGCCACATGGAGGAGGAAATTTGACAATGTCAAGTGATGGCATATATTTGATTAAAAAGAAAAAAATTTAAAAAGATTCAGGCATACCAAACATTATATTATTTTTCCACTAATAATATTTCATATAAACTACCATGTCTTATAAGAAAATGGATATGAACAGACCTGGGTACAAGACTTTGTTTTTTCCTGGTGCTATGATAAAATACGACAAATACAGCTTAAAGGAGAAATTTAATGATATAGTCTACGCCTATGGGAAAGCTGCAGTAACAGCAGCTTGGAAGAGCTGGTTGTGATGTATCCATAGTCCATCAGAAAGTGAGGGATGCATGCTGCTACTTTTCTGCCTTTCTCTACTTCATGCCTTCTAGGAGCCACTGCACAGAAAATGTTTCTCTTTATAATTCAGATGGATCTTCTCACATCCATTTGCGTAGTCAATGTAATCCTTCACAGTCAGTCTCAAGGCTAATCATCAAGATTCAAGACAAGACAGCCCCTCACAGGTGTCAAATTGACAATGAGTACTGTCTTAATCACTGTGTGGCTGTGAAGAGACACAATGACCCAGGCAATTTGGGGAATTTAATTGTGGAGCATCCTTACAGTTTCAGAGGTTTTAGTCCATTATCATCATGGTAGGAAGCATGGCAGCACGAATGGCTGGAGCAGTAGCTGAGAACTCCATCCTGATCCTGAGGTTGGGAGTCACTGGACTTGACATGGGCTTTGAAGTTTCAAGCTTTAAAACCCACCCCCAGCAACACACTTCCTCTACAAGCTCACACCCCCTAATCTTTATAATCTTTTTCAAATATTGCCACTCCCTGGTGACTAAGCATTTCAGTATATGAGCCTATGGGGGCCATTCTTATTCCAACCACTACAAGTATTAGCCAACACAATACTTTTGTCTTGAAGGCATCAAAATAAATGCATTTAGAGAAATTATTGTTGGTAAACTGAAAATAGATAATTTCATGGTTTCTAACATCCTCAGAAGTCTATGAATATTCAACTTGTATTAGCTAACATAAGAAATTTGCAGTAATGTGTTTAAAAAGCAGAGAGTCAGACATTATAAAGGGAAAGAGTAAGTCCCCTTTTCCTGGAACTGAAAGGACATGGTGTTTCACTACCAGTGTTCTTATACTATATACTTCGGCACATCCACATAACCTTTATCAGGCTATTATAAGTAATCACTTATTATTACTGTTAATTTCTTAATGTGCCTAATCAGGCATATGTATGCATACAAAAAGGTATAGTATATGTAAAGTTCAATTATATCTGAGGCTTCAAGAACCTACTAGCTTCTGGAATGTATCCCCTGCTGATTCAGGAAGACTGTAAATTGCTATCATCAGGGTTTTGCCTGAACAACTCAAGGAAGGTCAGGCCTGGATTCTGGTTACTCTCATTAAAGACTTAAAAGATGCCAATCCTTAATTAAAAATGTAGCTTAAAAAATTTGTGCTGTAAAAAATACTGCAAAACCAAGAAAACATCTTACACAGAACTTCAAATTTTTTAAAAAAAAATCATAATTA
This sequence comes from Mastomys natalensis, assembly GCA_021653895.1. Classification (NCBI taxonomy): domain Eukaryota; kingdom Metazoa; phylum Chordata; class Mammalia; order Rodentia; family Muridae; genus Mastomys; species Mastomys natalensis. The sequence continues at coordinate 1,015,681 of JAJTUV010001097.1, read as the reverse complement.
TATTAGTTTTGTAGCTAACAAAAAGCTCTGTCATCAGAGCTCTGTTTCAAGATGACATTGCTGATCTGACAAATGAGATCAGATCTAAGGAGAGTGTTCAGAACAAAATGGGCTATAATGACAGGGGCTGTTTCTTTCAACTTCAAGCAGATTTTAGAAACAAATATTATGATGTGGTCAAGTGATCTGTGGAGACCTGCACATCAGAACATTTACTGTATAGAATAGCAGCTTGGTGGGATACCACAGTTTTTGAGAGGAAAGCTTGTAATTCCTATTAAAAGATTTTTAATATTTTTTTCTGCTTAAAACATAAAATCACTGCATAAGATTCATTTATTTATTTATTACTTATTTTATTTCTTTATAATCCGGGGCCCTGAACATGTTCGGTTGATGACTCTGTCACTGAAATATACCTCCAGCTCACACTTGAATGACTTTGAAAATCTAAGGAACTAGGCTACGTTTAGTCCAGAAACTACGGGAAATGATTTGCTTAACTAAAAATTGTATTACTTTAAGTATATCTGATTCTTTAATAAGTCAGAATTTAATATTTGAGGTCTTAAGAAAGAGATATTTAAATTTGTTGGCAGTGCAAGGACCTTAAAATAGACACAGATTGAGTACTAATTTAACAAAAGATGATTATGTGGCTGTGACATTTGATAAGGTTGAACTTTCCTGACAGAACACACAATGGATTAAAATTATTTTTTTTTGCATGTTCTACTAATGTCCATTTACTTACTCATCTTGTATTTAAGAAAAGTGAATAAGAAAAACCACAGTGTAAAGTTGCATTCCATCTGACTAGAACTAAGTGTATTGTGTCATAGTAAACTAAAGTGAAATTTGTATAAAACATGTTGATGTACATGCCTCAAAATAAATAAAGAGTAAGGGAAAGGAGAAAGGAAAGAAAGGGTAAGATTGAAGACCGTTCAGAAGAGGGGGAATATTCTTCGAAAAGTATACTCAAAAGGACTGATATGTAAAATGCCTAATGCAAATACTGATATTTCAAAATATCTCATTAGTATATGGCACAGAAATTTGACCTGTAATATGTGATTAGCCATTTGTTTATTTCAATATATTAACATACTGAACTAAATCATAACTTTTATGAAAAAATTTGGCCAATATTTTATGGAGTATATACACTAGAAATATATATCTAGAACTTTCTATGATTAACATAATAGTAATCCTAACAGAACACTAAAGAAGGAGGACCATGAATTTGAGACCATCCTAGGTTCCATAGTGAATTTGAAGCTAGACCCCTTGTGCTGAATAGCAGTATTATACCTCCCCCAAAATATTGTTTCAAAAATTAAATGTTTACTACATATAATATTATGTAATAGCACAAATACAGCATTTGTTATATAATTTTTAGTTCCAGAAAATGAACTCAGCGTCTATATCTGCCACTGAAATGTACTCCCATCCCCAAAGCTTTTATTTTTTGTAAAACTTTACATACAAAGAAAATACTGAATAGTTCCCTCTAAACATGCTACTGCTGACCATCTTGCCTTTGTTAGTTATTCACATTTTATTACCTGGCAAAATCTGAGGTCAGACAGTAGCTTTTTGGTAGATGTAAACTTCAGTGAAACAGTCCTTCATTTTTATTTAACAATTGACCGTAGTTATGAAATAAGAGGGTACAAGTTTTACAGTGTTTTCTCACAGTGACTATTTTTCAAAACTTAGCAAAAGATACAGCAAATGGGTAAGTAAAAGTGTCAGCGTAAGCTCCTAAGGCAGGGTAATGTGAAAGAGAAATTGACATAATTCTCTACAAAGAATAAGAACATAAAACAGTTACCAACAATAAAAGCAGAAAGTACTAATTTAACTGAAGATAATTTTAATTAATGCTTCTTTATTTCTTGAAATGAAAACATTATTTCATCATTTCTTCCTTCACTTCCCAAGCTCCAATCACTCTTATATACCTTTCTGCTCCCTCAAATTGATGTTCTTTTCTTTAAATCCTATTACACACACACACACACATACACACAAATGCATCTAAATGTATAGACACAACCTATACAACCTATTCTGTCCATATAAGACACCTCTCTTCTAGGTGACTGTAAAACTGACCATTAACGTTGCCTGAGTCCTCAGTCCTGCCCTTGAGGGCAGTGAGTGAGCAGGTGAGGAGTCAAGGCCACAAACTCTAGGAGCAGTTCTAGGGAAGTGCCCTTAATACCCTCCACCCCTGAAACCAGCCACCCCATTCACTATTTACTGACATTTATGTGGAAGTGGCCACTGCCCTGGCATCAGGAACGTTCTGTTCCCCTACCCACTAACACTGTTGCAATGCTCAACTGTAAAAATGGCTCTTCGGTTTCCCTAACCTAAGGTTCCCATCCAGTTTTGTCACAGATATGTAAGTAATATAAAGTAGAGTATATAGCTTCTTGCTTTTTCATGTTCTAAAATACAGTTTATGAGACTGGAAGCACCGATTGTTTCTAACGTTATTTAAAATTTCCTGTAAAATATCATGTACCATATGACCTTCCTAAGGGCGTATCTTTTACAGGCACTTTTATGGTTTTCTATAAGATTATTGTTTTAGTCAGATTTCTTCCCTTTTTCCAGGGTCAATGCTAGCATTTTAGAGTTCTCTTCAAAATTGTCTAGGTTGGAACTTTTTCAGTATAAAGTTGTATATGGTGTTCTCTGAAAATAGTATTTTAATCTCCTCTACACCTGCAGTCATGACCTCTTTTCTTCATCTTGACAGCTTTTTCTCTCCTTTGTGCCTTCTCTCTTTATTTAGCTCTTGAACATATTTGCCAAAGGCTTGTGTGTCTTATTGATCTTTTCAAAGAACTGACTTTTGCTTTTATTGGTCAGTTTTTCAGCTTTTATTTGATTGTTTCTGCTTTCATTAATTTCTTGGTTTAGGCACACATTCTTTCTGCCTTTTAGAGTTTTATATCACTCTGGCTTTGCTGGATTATGGAATACACATTTCTTTCTTTTGATTTAATTCCCCCCTCTTTTCTAATAATTACAAGAAGAGCCACCTTTTTCTCTGTCACTTTGATCAAATGTCACTCTATTTTTTTTTCATGTATTATCTTGGCTGGAATGGAAGAAGAAAGGATTTCATACTAAAATTGTTTGAATCCAAGTCCCACGTTTGTTAAAGACTAGATATATGAAATATAGCAAATTATTTAAGCCTCTTATATCTCCAAAGAAATCAATAATAAAGCTGGTTATACGGGATTTATTATAATTTAAATATGTCAGAATAAGATAGCATTTTAACATTAATTACAGACCAAAAACACAAAGTCCTGATAAGAATTTGGAAACATTGAAAGAGAAGTCAGGCATAAATGGGCTAGACACTGTGGTGTACTCCTCTAACCCTAGGACTTAGGTGACTGAAACAGGATGATATCCTGGAGTTTGAGGATATCCTGGGCTAAAATGTGTGATTCTGTCTCGAAAGAAAAAAGATAAATATAATAGGAATCTGATAAGAAGGGTTTATTTGATGTATGATTTTTTTCCCTACTTTAAAGCCACAGAAATTTATTTTATATGTCTAGGGGCTGGACATTTAAAAACATGTCAGAGGGAACATGCTCTGTTGTGCACGGAGGATTCCTTGCCTCTTCTAGAGTCGTACCTTGTAATCTAAATCTTGCTTCTTATTTCTTCATGTGGCTTTCCCTAGATGTCTCACCGTAGTCATTTCTGAAAGCAAACATAAGTTGCATTTAATTAAATTCAACTAGACTGCCTTTTTAAACCTCATTTTAAATTTCATCCTATCTCAAAGACCTTATTTCCCAGTAAATTCCATTCATAGAAAGTAAAAATGGAAACTTCAACACATGTCTTTGAGGGATAAAATTCACTCTACTCCATCTGGGTTCTGCCCAATGGCAACAGGTTAAGACAGCCTGCAGGGAATATTACCTTACCTTTGATTCACTGAATCAGATGGTAGGTTCAAAGCCCTGAATGTAAAGAATGTGACTAATTCGCCATTTCTTTCATCTAGCTTTGAGGCAAAGTTTCCTTTCAGCGTGTACTAACTCAGTTTCTATGCACTTTCTCTGCTGATCTACAATTTTACACCCGTTACTTTATATAATGTTTTATGCCATACATATATGGCCCAGGCATACGTAAGTCTGGGTAGAACCAAAACCACACAGAAACACAAATTTTTTTCCCCCTTGTTTTAGGAAATGTTTCTTTTCATCACCAAGCTCTGAGGAAATATCCTTGAAAATTCTTAGTTGTTCTTCTACCTGGTTATTTCACTTGGGAACTCTCAAATGAGGTTGTCATAATTCTAAAGGCGTCAACACTGGCAAAACTAAGACCTCACTCTTTGTATCCCATGACATTGAAGGACATGAAACTTTACCTGTACATCGATTTGAATTTGCCATTAGGAGAGAGTGACTTTAAGGTTCCATCTCCTTGTCTAGACAGCTAATGCCTTTATCCCCACTTAATTTCTTATCTACTATTTTGTGGTTTAAAATGAATGAAAATATCAAACTTTTTTTTGTTATTTTTCAATAGAATATGATACCTGAAACTGATCTAATCTGCCATTTCCCTAGGAAGTGCCAATTTTTTTTAAACAGTAAAAAAGTGTAATTTCAATGTTAATCCAATACATCAATGTAAAACAATTCCTCATGCTTTTTGTATAAAGAAGTACAGACTGAACAGTCCACTGAAAGAAGTAAAGAATATGGATGATAAATTCAAGTGCAGATTTTTACAAGGTCCTAATAAACAAGTAAAAATGACAGCATGAACCATAAAATGGCCCAGAAGGAATTTTATGAAGGCATCTTACCTGGAGGCCACATAAAATCTAGAAGTGAAACAAAAGAAGTGGACCCTCTGCTCGATGTCTGTATAACACATTCAAGTCACATTTCATCATTTTCTTCCCCCAGAAACACCAGATTCAGTTCATAAATTAATGATGTAAGTGCAACATGTTTAAAACATTATATATCTTATTGTGCTGTTCTTCCATGCCTCTTTGGCTGTAAGCATTTTGTTCATAGCTGACGCAAAACTTTTCCTTCAGGCTATTTCATTACCACCCAATTTTGTGTCTATATTTCGAGAAGTGAGACATTCATGCACACCCGTGCATACTAGTGATTTCTAATGATCATCAATAACATCTTTCTACAAAATAATCTATTTGACCTAACAGCATTATTTTTTTTTTTTTTTTGTCCAGTAATGGAAAAGTCAGAAAATAGCCAGAGGAAGAAGTTAATTTCTCTCCCTGGAAAATATAGTAGTGGATTAAACTGATTATGGACTAAATTAATATATTTGGGTGCAGTTCAAGACCAATTGTTATACTGACTTTCATATTGAAAGATTCCAATACGTTAGTGAACTATTCTAAGGTTACTAAATATTAATAAGAATATTTTCCAGTATATTTTAGTATGAAAATATAAAGATAGGATACTTTAACAATATTATCATCGTACACTCTGATTACTGCAGAAAAATAACCCTAAAAGAGAGGGACTATGAAAAAGAAGATATCTCCATTTGCAAACTGTAATATAAGGAAAACAATGTCTTAGTGTTGCTATAACAAAAATCTCAGTAAAAGCCGTATTAGAATACCTGTGTAGCCAGGTAAGGGTTATTGGCAATGAAAGTGGTACAATTATCTACCTAACAGTCAGCACTAGAAAAAGTCAGACGTGGAGTCTAGAAATATCAGGGAGGAGCTCAGGGAAGGAAGGTGTATTAGTCAGTTCCATGTAATTTCACTCTCTATTAGGAGTCTTGACTCTGTGAAACTGTTTCTCTATTGTATTCCTAGTTTACATTTGAGGATGAAAGGATCTGGTGTTATGGATATGGCAGCCAAAAGATCCTTGCTGGAAAGACTTAAAGAGAAATAAAGAAGAAAATTAAACTCTATAACAGCAGTATGGCAGGCAAAATAAACACTGCAATTTTAAAACTGTCAAATGAATTACACACAACACACACAAGTACACAGAATGGAAAACAAGAAAACAAACCTGAAAATGTGATCAAGCCCAACATGGAAGACTGCCGTAGACTGACTAAAAGTCATTGAAAAACCTTTTCCTGAGATAAACATTATCCATGGTTGTGCCCTTCTGTCAGCTCTGACATCTCTTCCACTCACTTCTCTTGATGCTCAACTCTTTTTATTCATTTTCCTTTTTTTTTTTTTTTTAATTTAATCCTTTTTACGGTCCAGATTTTATCCCCATCCAGGTCCACCCTCTGACTCTTCCACATCCCATATCTCCTCCACCCATCTTCATGAGGATGTCTTCATCCCCATCTCCTACCCCACCAGACCTCCCAACTCCCTGGGGCCTCCAGTCTCTTGAGGGTTAAGTGCATCTTTTCTGACTGAGTCCAAATCCAGCAGTCCTCTGCTGTATATGTGTTGGGGGCCTCATATCAGCTGGTGTATGCTGCCTGGTTGGTGGTCCAATGTCTGAGAGATCTTGGGCTCATCTCTTAAACCAGGTTATCTTTTGAAATGACATCATCAGAGAAGACATGTACATCTCCACTCTACCACAACATTTTGTCAAAGAACCTTTTCTCATTTTCTTCGTAGCACTTTTAAGTAGCACACTTTCACAATGATCTTTTAGCACTTATTTTCTCAGGTTCTGGGTGTTATTGTTTGTTTGTTTGTTTGCTTGTTTGTTTGACACCCAAAACAAGGGTCAGTCCCTTAACCACTGTAGAAGATGCACTGCACACACAAGATAATACAAAGAAGGCACCAGCTAAACAGATGCTGAAAATAGAATAAAATATTCTGACACATACTTATGTGCATGTACAGGTAAATATGAATAATTTAGATGCATGAAAAATTCCCATACTAGGATTTTCAATATATTAAATATACAGTTTATGTAAATAGGCAGAGATGAACAATTTACATGCTTTTGAGAAAATTAATTATAAATTCAGAGTGGTGTATTTTTTTTTAAAAAAATCACATGATTCAAGCTCTAATATTTAAACATTTACTATGAAAATTAATAAGATCTTTATATAAGATATGTTGCTAATCAAAACCCTTGGGTAGGGATAAGAAGGCACAGAATCAATGACACAGACTGCATGAGCTAGGCAAATGGGAAAAGCAGAGTTGTTTATTGCAGCAACAGGGCAAACCTTTATGCCTCCCTCCCAGTCTCTCATTGGCTCTGTGCTTCTGTCTCTTTTTTCATTCCCACGCCAGCAGACTCTAGGCTGGTCTGGGAGGAAGTATCAGCAATGTGTGCTTTATCATTTCGGCTGAGCCTGCTTGGCTAAGTTCCTCTTACAAAGAGAGGAAAGAAAGTATTTCAAAGAACTCTGGTGCTATACAGTATTAGACTTATATAATTACATAAAATCTTAAATTTTATAAGCATTAAAAATATCACAGAACTTTATCTACAGTTATGTCATTATTGAGATTATATATAAAAGCTAATTCTCAGCAACTGTCCAAGCATACCAGTCAACCAACAATATTAACTGGAAACATCAGTAATTGGATAAGATATTTAAAATAGGTCTTTCACTTAACACGCTGCAGTCCCTAGAGTCCAGCATCCTGCTCTACTCCTTGGTTTCCTCTTCCCTGAAGGGACATACACGGGAGGAACTTAACCCTGAACACCAGTAAGCGTGAGGAATGCTGAGATGCCAAATCTTTTAAGTTCAGACTCCATTTTAGAGAACCTGAGCTAAGTTTGAACTCAGGCAAACTAGGCAAAACCGAGTCTAGCTCCAGTCTCTAGGCTAATCCCCAGCAAGACCAGGATTTCCAGGTTGCACCCTCAACAAGACCAGTGTCTCCAGGTTATTCCCCCAGCAAACCTCCACCCTCAGGTTACAAGCTCACCCTCTGCCTAACAAGCACCAATGCAGAGGGGAGTGGAGCAGAAATTAAGTTTATGATATGACTCCCAGCACTCGCCAATTATGTTAAAGGCTACCGTAGTTTTCCAATCAGATGTTTACACAGGTACTCCTTGCTTACTGCTTACTGTACACTCTTGCCCCATAGACATTCAGGGCTCCCCCACCACCAAAACCTTCCTGTTTGATGGTGGTGCATTGGGGGATGAGCAAGCCAGCTTGAATAGAATAAAGACCCTGCTGTGAGTCGCATCATATTGGCTCCTGTGTGTGTTCTGGGGGATCTCTGGCACTACAATGCTAAACATGTAGAATGCAAATGTTTATAAATAACATTACACATGTTCTGCCTTTCTTTTCAAAGGCTGTTGAATACATAAATATTCTTGTGATGTTGTCCAGACCACGAAGGAAAACCTGCAGAAATGGTAGCACCTCTTGGAGAATGATATCCTAATTTGTATCTATTCTGAGCCTAGCCCTCAGATAAACACAAATCCAATTACTTGAGGATTACGTCCTTTTCTCTCCAACATGAATTGCTTTTCACGATCCATTCAACGCCTTCCAGTATATAATTGTTTTTTTTTTTTAATTCTCAGTCCACATTTCATTCAGTTTCTCTTTATCTTTGTAGCAAAGTACTCTGTATTTGTTTTTTTCTTGTTGTTGTTTGATCGTTTGTCTCTTTAGTCACTTCTCAGCTGTATACTAGGGTGTGGGGAGAGACTGAGAGATAGAGAAAAGGAATTCTACACAAAGGACCCTGCCTAACACAAGATGACAAATAGTCATAAGGCTATCAGTGACAATGACAGTGTATACCTTGGAACAGACAAAGCTAAGACATGCAACCATGACACAGACTTTGAGGCCATAATTTATTTTTTCTTTTCTTGATTTTGTCCTTATTCTGTCTACATGTGTCTCTTCTTCACATACTCACCACGAGGTGAGCTAAGAAGTCAGCTCAAGTTTAATAAAGCTTTTATAAGTGTCCTGAGCCCTTTGGAGTTCAACAAAACTTGTAAAACTTAAGACATTTTCAGTGTTGAAAGAATTGTTTCTTCTAGCATTCCACTGCGACGTTGACCAAGTTTTCCTCAGTTTAAACTTTTTAAGTTTCTATACTTGTTATCTTTCAGCACAGCTTGGTCAATCACAAAGGCATCCATCCCTGCACAAAATTATACAACTGTGGCCACTTTCCTTTGAAAATGAAATATTGCCATAGGGGGAGGTACAGATTCACCCAGGCTCACCTGGTCCTACAGTGCTAAGAAGCTGTGGAGAACACAGAAGTGGAGATGACTGGGGCCCAGGGCATTTGGGGAAATTAATTTGAGAAACTTTCAGTTTCCTTATGAACATCTCCAGTAGAAAAAACACTTTTATAGCACAGAGAACCGGCTTGTGTAATTCACTAAGGCAGGGGTTCAGTACATCCAATATAGTACTACATTATAAGAAAACAAGCTGACTGGATGTTCAGAACAAAAGACAGCATTACTCCCTGTCTATCAGGACAATAATGCATTACCGGGGCAAATGCATTCTGAGTTATGGGGTTAAAACATTCTCTGCAGGCAACAAGGAAAATCTCTCCAGCCCCAAATCTATGGGTAACCTATAATGGAAGTACCTTAAGTCTTTCATCTCATTCTGAAACATGCGTTTTGAACTATTTTAATACATAGATGTCTTAGTTAGGACATCCTCTGTGAACAGACACCATGACCAAGCCAACTCTTATAAGGACAACATTTCATTGGGGCTGGCTTACAGGTTCAGAAGTTTAGTCTGTTATCATCAAGGCAAGAAAATGGTAGCACCCAGGTAGGCATGGAGGAGCTGAAAGTTCTGCATCTTCATCTGAAAGCTACTAGCAGAATACTGGCTTCCAGGCAGCTAGGATAAGGATCTTAAAGCCCACTCCTACAGTGGCACACCTACTCCAACAAGGCCACACCTACTTCAACAGGGCCATACCTCCTAATAGTCCCACTCCCTGGACCAAGCATGTACAAAGCCTCACAATAGACAATGAGTATTAAATATATTGATATTTGCTTACTAAAACACAAAGCATTTCAAGATTCCACAATAGTTTTAAGCTTCTTAAAGAATTCTCATTAAATATATTTTAATGTAATACATACTACTAATTAATACATAATGATATATGGTCTATTTCTTATTATTTTTATCATAAATAAACTCATCTATTTAATTATACTTCATGCATCTTCAGAAAACTTATTAGTAAATAACTGAATGTATTATAAAACTTGACCTTAGGGGTTAAATATACAATAATTGTAAAAGGGTTATAATTTAAAGAGCCAGAATTTTGAATACTGAGCCAGAACACCAGGATCTACAGCTGATCTATATTTGATATTGTTATTCTGGGTTTCCTGTATATGTATGCATATGTGTATAGAAATATATACTTGTGTTTACATTATTGGATACCTGCAGCAGTAAAGTGTTACTCAGCTCTTTACTTTCCGGCTGGGGTGACACAAGTCCTCCGGCCTTAATGCTCTGGAATCCCCAGTGAAAGACACAGACATGCTCGGTAGTTGTACAACTGCTCTGGCTCCTGGTGGATGCATGCGTGGCTCTGCATCTGACCAAGAACTCTGGATTTACAAGTGAAACACACACACACACACACACACACACACACACACACACACACACTGGCTTATTATTAATATGTTATAACTACCTTAATGACTGGACCATTCCTGAACCTCCAAGTGGATAACACACTCCTCTCCAATATTCTCGAGTTATTACTTCCTAAAATCTATACTTTATCCCTGCTATCCCAGACCCCGTCAGGGGAGTGGCCCCTGAGACCTCTTTTCCCTGATTCTTACATTGATTGGTTCTCTGTTCCACACTTCTTCCTTCCGTCCTTCTGCCCTGGCGATTCTCCCTTCTTTCTGTCCTGGATTTTCTCTCCAGGAATTCTCAAAGTCCTGCCTCTGTCTCCCTGCCCAGCTAATGGACCCTGGCTCTTTATTGACCAGTAAAAGAATCAACCATTGGCAAAGACCTGCAGCAGACATGAGAATTCCCGTTTAAGCACAAATCAAGTCCCCTACTGATACCTGCATTGATTTGCATTTATTAACATAGATAAATTTGTATCTAAAGGCATCTTGATATAAGCATATACGTGAAAACACTGTAATGTGACATCATCAAATTAATTTAATGATCTGAATCATTTCAGAATTTTTCATCCCTTATTTTTAAGTTAACTTTTGAGACATTAATGAAAGTTTTTGAATATTAACTCATAGATAAAGTCTACTAACTAAAATATTTTCAATACATCTAGCAACAAACTACCCATTCTCGAGTATGTCCTAGCCTGTTCAGTCTGTGGGCATAGGACAATGATCACAATCGGGCGTTTTACAACAGAAGTATGAATAGATATTTCTTTTTATTGATTGGTTAGAATGGTTGTTTGGACATTTGTGCTTTCTTTTAGACCCCTGCTGTGTCTATTCATATTGTCTAGCTTGTCTTGATATTGGAATTTTAATTGTATATATCTTTAGTATTGTTTTTATATAAGACTTTGTATAGTTTTATGATATGGAAATGAACATTGAAAGAAAAAAATTCACCTGCCAGCGTTAAACTATACAACAGCAAGGTCAAAAGCTCAGTGGTCCAGATCATATTCTTGAACCCATTGCTTTTAATGATTTTATTGTGCATTTTTTTTTATTAGTGTGGTCTCAAGTTTTGTTTGTTTTCAGGGACTGATTCTCCTCAGTTATAATTTTACAGTTTCCTTGGCACACAGTCGAGCATGTGTTCATGTCCTATTTTCTCTTTCTTTCTTTCTTTGTTTCTTTCTTTGTTTTTTCTTTCTTTCTTTGTTTCTTTTTTTTTCGAGACAGGATTTCTCTGTATAGCCCTGGCTGTCCTGGAACTCATTCTGTAGACCAGGCTAGGATCGAACTCAGAAATCCGCCTGCCTCTGCCTCCCAAGTGAAGGGATTAAAGGCGTGCACCACCACTGCCAGCAACATGTCTTATTTTCTAAAAGGAAATTTGCAGACTTCTAGGGTGAGATCATGTTTGTCTTCACCGGAGTTCCCTAAAGTTGTTTTTGCCAACTTATACTTTCACTAGACATAGGCAAGACTTGTTCCTTAATGTCCTTGGTTGTATTTGCAAGTGGTAGAATTTAATTTGTGTGAATGTCCTTGTACACAATTTCAATGTTTCCTTCTAAGCCCGTCATTACTCTGACATGGCTTATTCTCTGATACGCACTCATCATTTCGGCTTCACTTTATCAAGCTCCACTTTGAAACAGCTTTTGGATATATATATGTATATGTATATGTATATGTATATGTATATGTATATGTAATGTATATGTATATGTATATGTATATGTAATGTATGTTTAGTTCCACACATTCATTATTGTTTTTAAAATGTTCTGAAGACTATCATTTTAGGATGCTTAGTGGTATGATGTGGATGGAGACGATTCTAATAAGAGTCGTGGAAACCAGGGAGAAGAACTGGACCTGAACACATTGTATGCAAAAATTCAATGTCATCAATAAGAGATGGTCAGAGCTCTGGTTAAACTCCCAGAAATGCAAAAAGGATTTTCACAATGGTCAGAGTGGTATCCAGATCAGAGTCCCAGCATCTCTAACTAAATGCATCTGAAGTAGTCAAATGCAGCTGTTTCTGTGGCGTATAAAGACTTATTTTAAAAGCTAATTGTGAAGATTTTAAGAAAGTACAGTAAACGGACAGTATTAGCCTTCACCACCAGTTGATTTCTGTAAAATCTATTCTATTTTTTTCAACATTAATCTTGTTCTGTGAGATAGGCACATTAGTTTAAAATATAAGAAAGACCCTGAAATTTAGATAAACAATAGAAATGGGACTTACTTAAAGGTAGTAAATTCAAACCAGACATTACAGTAGATGATATCTTACTTACACATCAGGCCCAGAGTTATTTGAAATACAAGCCAATGAATAAATACCCATCATTTCAGCTACAGAATAAACTTATTGATTTCCAAGTCCCCAATGATCCATAATGTTCTTGTAAATAAGGCCAGAGTAATAATTTTCAATTCACAACCAAACAGCCAGTATCTTTATGATAAATATCATTGTGTGTATTTGCACAGGAATGTTTGATGGTGTCTAGGTATACCCTAGAATAAGAGACACAAGCTTGTCCCATATATTTTGGGCAGGGTTTGAACATACTGTCAGGGACAGCTTTTCAGATGGCTGAACACAGCTTTTTAAAATCCTAGACAGTTTCAGTAGACAGGAGCCAGAGGCAGGATATAGCTGGAGGGGGTACCTTTCTAGCTTTCTACCCATCGAATGAGACATGTTTGAAGTGAATTCTAGAAGTGGAGAAAATCTAGTGAGTTTCATGAGTACCATATTTGATAGTGAGGGAGAGACTGGAAGACTAGGAAGAAAGAGGTGTGAGCAAGAAAAGAAAGGATATGAAGCAGAGAGGGTTGCTGAGAATGTTCTAGTCAGCAGACTATCTCTATATCTGCACAGGTTAGAAGAAGTAGATGAAGTATTATCAGAAGACATATTGAAAATACTGAGAAGAAACTGGGACAATACACAGGAAAGAAGTATTCCCCTGTCTTCTCTTCAGGTGAATGTTTCCTGAGAGACACATGCGTGCTTAGGGACTAGTTCATGTCTGCACATCCATGAAATGCATAACATTTCTTTTTAAAATTATTATATTTATATTTCAAATATTGCCCCCATTATCAGTCCCCCACCCAGAGTTCTTCATCCTCTCCCCTATCCCCTTTGCCTCTAAGAGAGTGCTCCCCCACCCCCAACCTACCTCCACTCCCCTCAAACTCTCACCTCATCCCCCTTCCCTGGGGCATCAAGACTCTCTCACTGATGCCAGACAAGGCAGTCATCTGATACTTATGTGCCAGGGGCCACAGACAAGCCTATGAATGCTACCCCCTTCAGCTCCTTCAATCTTTCCCATAAGTCTTCTGTAGGAGTCCCTGACCTCAGTCCAATGCTTGACTCTAAGTTTCTGCATCTGTCTCAGGCAGCTACTGGTAGAGCCTCTTAAAGGACAGCCATGCTAGGCTCCTGTCTGCAAGCCCAACATGGCATCAGCAATAGCATTTCATAATAATTTTAAAAATGAAGATACAGAGGAAATTAGGACAGCTTCCTAAGGCTGAGTATTTTTAAGCCTACATTAAAATTGAGTTAATGATTTCACTTTGATTTAGCTTATGGCTTTTATTTTTATACTGGACAGATCATATGAATCACTAAATTTTAGGAATCAAACTCTCTAGAGGAATATATATATGTATTCATCTTGGAGCCTAACTGGGCTATCTGCCTAAATTTTATATGAGAAGAAAATAATAATCCTATAGATTGAATTTGTAGAGGTGATTATACAGAAGGAAATTTTTATCATGAATATAACACTCAGTGTTGTTTGTTCAATGTAACACTTAAAAGGGTATGAAAAGAACTCAGACTGTAGGGTCAGGTATGAATAGACCCCAGTCCTACATCTAAAAATTACTATCAATGTTAGCTTGGGCTTCTCGGTTAACCTGTATCAATATTCTTATCTTCAAATGCCAAACTATAAAAATTAAATGCAATTATGTACATAAAACACCTAACAGATTGCTTGCCACATGGAGAATACTCAATACACATAAATGTCTTTCCCATAGCAAGTAACAGCCTTCTGAGCACATTTATAAACTCTCAGAAACCATTTGAATTCAACTCATTTCAACAAACCCTTTTCTTTCAACATAATTATAATTATAATGGTATTGGGAGGGGGCCTGCAAATGATAGCCCTTGGGCTAAATCCAAGCCACCACCTGTTCCCTTAAAGAACCCTGGTAGAAGACAACATCATTCATTCTTTACATATACTATGCAATTCTTACATGTAATGGATTGGCATTTCATACACTATGAGAACAGAATTGAGTAGTGGCAGAGAAAGCCAGATGTCAAAGTCCAATCTATCTATTTCTGACTATGGAAATTTTCTGCCAAATACTACATTAGAAAATGGGCTTTAACAGTATGAAATGGGGAATGATGTCACTTCTTATGGCTGCTATCGTGTTTATATCTAACCAACATTTCTGTGTGCTAATGTCTAACTTCCACGGCTTTGATGTACATATAATAGAGTTGAGCCATCAAACTGAGTAGATAATCATTTTGAAAAGACTGGAGCAGAGGTTTCTCCTCCCTCAAATTACAAGAGGTCTCATTTTGTTTCCAAATGTTTTAATTTTTCAGGCAGTTTCTCACTATGTGGTCTGGACTCAATGTCAATATCTTCATGCGCTATCAATCGCACAAAGAATTTTGATGTTCTACAGTCTGTAATTCCTCTACAGAATGTGTGTCATCCTTTAATGTCCTTCAGAATATGAAAGTTGCTTATAGCTCTTCTTATGCATGGAGATGAGACCTGTCATTAACCTCATCAACCACTATAGACAGCTATTCACATGGCCCACCCATGTACAAGGAGTTGAGGCAGAGATATCTGGGTATTTGTCAATCAAAACTTTTTATTTTCTTGCTGTAGGGTATCTTGTCTACTTGGGTCTAGCTGATCTTAGAGGTTTTGACAAAAGTCTTTGAGTACTCATTTAGAGTTTAGGGTAATTGAAGAATATAATATACATATACCTACAGATTGTCCTTAAAGTTTTCTTAAGGATTCCAATAGAACTAAAAATGCTTTGCTACATAAAAGGGGACTTCTTGAATACCACATACACAGTATTTAATTTCTTAGTTTGTTTTTACCTTTCTCTAACTTTCCCTGGATCTGTATAATATACATAAGAAACTACATAAATATGACTAGGTAATCCATATGATACACATTATTAATGACAACAAAAACACTTATTTCAACCTGAAAATTTCCTTCACAAATAATGGTCAATATAATTTTACAAATTTTTTTGACAAAAAAAATAATTCAAATACAGCTTTTTTTTTTTTCAAACTACAACACACGTTATTTTGTATGTTTTCTCTAACATTAGATAAAGCAAAGTATGTAGACTTTCAGTTATCACTTCATACTTCTCCATCTTGTTCTCAATGTTTAACACTATCCAAAAATTAATTCCCGAAAATGAGATGTCCAGATGAAACAGAGAAGCAATACTTGCATTTTGCAACTTCAACTCTCTAACTCTTTTCTTTGTGACAATTGTATAAAAAGAAAAATCTCAGAGAGTATACCCCAAAATAAAATAAAATAAAATAAAATAAAATAAAATAAAATAAAATAAAATAAAATAAAAAATAAAGTGGCGAAGGAACCTGCTGAGATGATCCTCAGGCGTATTATTCAAAATTAGATCCAGTTTTTCTCCCATGTCATTATTCTTGTCCAGAGCTTGAAGTAGGCAGCTTTCAGACCTGCTGCTTTTCCCCAAAATTGTAATAAATGAATGGTATCCTTATTCATGAGAATCTGTTCTCATGCAGACAGCCACCTCAGCAGGCACCTTCACCGTGCAGGCCTCAGGGGAGAGGACTATATTTACTACCCCCAGCTCCGTGAGTTCTAAACAAAGAGACACAACACACAGAATGCTCATCAAATTTGGGTGTGTAAGGAAGCTAGCCAGCACACTCAGAAGTTGAAACATGATTTTATGTATTTATGCATGGTGCAGCGTACTGATCTCTTCTGAACACAGAAGTTGTTTAATTGTCAGTGGAGGGTGATTCTCCATATTTTCATAGTTTATCAAATACTATTTATTTGCTATTGAAGAAAAGCTTTCTCTTAACCCTGCACAAAGATGCCACTGAGATTAATAAGTACATCATATGATTCTTCTGTCAAAATTCAAAGGTTTTCTTTACTCCTTGTTTCAAATAGGTACTGCCCATGATCCAAGATGTATAAAGTAGTAGACACATAGACCTGGTCACAAAATGGGTTCTGGTGAATATTTCACTAGTGTCACAAATGCCTAAATCTAAGATGGTTTCAAGTTTTTAATTTTTATAACTATGATGTGAAAATACAGCTTTCGGAAGAGGAAAAGATACTATATTTAGACACATAGGAACTTAAGATCCCAACCACTGGACACATGTAGCAGAAGTAAAGCTATGATAAAGTATTTTTCACCCTCCAAAAAGACTCAAGTCAAAATTTGAAATAAATAAATAAATAAATAACAAACAAACAAATAAATAAATAAATAAATGTAAACACTAGTTAGAGCTAAATCAAAATGCGTACTCCCTTCAGTGTTGCTTGTGGAAATATAATTAGCAAGGTTTCTCTGGACATTAATTTGTATTTATCTGTAAATAATTTTAATCTATTTATCATGTTACCAAAAGTCAGACTTGTGCAGAATGTTTCAGAGCTTTCGAGATGCACAGGTGATGATCACCATTCCGTTGTTATTTTAATGCTAAAAAACAGAAAAGGAAGCATCAGGTGTGAGCTGGAACTGGAATGGAGTATCAAAGATTGACCAAGAAGAGGAGGATAAATAAGGAAATTGGGCAGTGTGTTGGAAGGTCCTACTGTGTGAAATACTCAGGCAAAGTTGTGTGCACATATGCAGTGTGTTTCAGAAAACAGATGTTCAGGAAACTAATTGGTGTTCTTTTATACTTTATGTGCATTGCCAATTCAAAAGTAATTTAGAAGAAAAAAATTTAAGAGACTACTGTTTAAGTGATATATAAGAATTGGAGATGCAATTGTACAATTATTATATTCTATAATAAATTAATATTAAAATAAATCTTTTAAAAAAGAATCAAACAGCCGTCCATAG
Organism: Mastomys natalensis; assembly: GCA_021653895.1. Classification (NCBI taxonomy): domain Eukaryota; kingdom Metazoa; phylum Chordata; class Mammalia; order Rodentia; family Muridae; genus Mastomys; species Mastomys natalensis. The sequence goes on along the minus strand of JAJTUV010001097.1, from coordinate 997,817 downwards.
CAAAACATTAAAATGTTATGCAGTAGGGATGAATTTTTATTTATTCAAATGAAAATCTGTTTTCTTAATTTCTTTAAGTAAATGGCAAATGTTACTCTAGCCATTCTCCACCCTATACTGCCTTGCATTTAATAAGGATTCTAATATTTGGTTTTAGATAATGGTGTTTCTCCTCAAATTAATCTTATCTCTTTAATTATTCAAGTTCTCAGCTTTGCTAAACTCATTCTAATTATCCCCAAAGCTCAACAGTATTAGTTAAAATTATATTCAAATTTAAAATAATTCAAATAGAGTCCTTAATGTTTCCACAAGCATTTAGCTATTTTTATAGTTTCACCTCTTGAGATTAAAACAGGAAAAAAAAAGATGAATGCAGTCAATTTCATTGTTTAGTGTAAGCTATTTTGTGTGTTTACCTCTAATGTAAAACCATAGAAGAAAGTGTGTGATTTGATTTCCCTCTTTTGATTTGTAAATCCTATCTCTCATATTAACTGCTCATTTACACTTTTAAAATTTTTATGATACTCATATTCTTTTATTATCTGTTAGGTTAATCAGCAGACAAAATTTTATGTACATTTTCTAGTGCATTGCCTTTAAGAAATGAAGCTTATTGTTCATTCTGAATAAATAAACATGTATGGTTGTAATGGTGGATTTCAAAGCACATGGGCTGCCACCTACCCTAATCTGCTCAGCTGAGATAATGCAACTGTCTGAAGGATTGGGTAAGTGAATATGCCAAATAATAGTAGGCCTTATCGAAAATAACACGGGGCATTTGGAAAACAAAGAATCTATTACGGTGTCTATTAAATTATGTAAGAAATAATTTTCAGATCTTAATCCCAGTATTTAACATTGATTGGAGTGAGAGGCAAGAGCTTAAGTTTGAAAATTAAGGATGAGGAATGGGAGTAACACACGCCGTCCTCTCATGTGTGAGTGTTCCGGTTTGATCCAAGTCAAATAAATTGCTTTAGCCAGGGTTGCCTCTCTCCTGCCACAGAAATGTTATAATCCAGAATCCGTTTTCCGTTGCTGTATGCATGATTAGCAGTACTGGCATTCAGAGAGTCTGAACCATTTCTCCTTTCTGAATCACATACTGTAGAGTGATTAGTCCCAACACGGGAGGAGACGGAAGAGAATGCCCAGCTTAAATATGGATCTTCATTGAATTTTCGGTTTGTGACTATACCAGAAGTCTATTCTATAAGTCCCCTGATTTAAGCAAATTTGGTAAAATAAACCTTAACTGTTATTGAATCTTTTTTTAACAAGAAAACAACTTCATTCCTGAGACCATTTTGTTTTTTTTTACATCAAATGCTGCCCTGTTTCCTGCACCCCCTCACAGAGACCCTCCCCGTCCCCGCCCGCCCCTTCTCTTCTGAAAGGATGGGGCTATCCCCCACCCCTGGTGAATCAAAGTCTCTGCCATATTAGGTGCATCCTCTCTCACTGAGACCGGACAAAGCAGACTTGTTAGGGACCAGATAGCTTTAGGGAGAGCCTCCGCTCTAGCTGTTGGGGGTCCTACATGGAGACAAATCTGAACGTCTGCTACATATGTGCCACGGGCTTTGTTGAAGCCCATGTCTGTTCTAGGAGCTATCAGAGACAGAATCACCAACAAAAGAATGAAATCAAAATATGTTAATGAGTAAAAGAAGACTGGAGAGGGGTGTAAAATTCAATAGTAAGAACTGAACAGAAAGATTTAGAACGCCTTGCTTGGTATTGCAAACTAGAACTGTAAACTATACCATTACCATGAAGACTAAAATAGAAAACAAAATAAGTGTATTAATACTTTTAACTTGAAATCTATTCATATTTTTATTATATTTTTATGTTTATTCATTTGTGAGGCATTCACGTATATGGAAAACAGAAAACAACTTGTAAGGGCTGGTCTCTCTTTCCATAGTGTGGGTCTGAGGGATTCCAAGCCTCAGGGCTGATTGCAAACACCACTATCCACTGAGTCATCTCATTTACCACCATTTTTTTATATTTATTATTTTTAATTTTATATTTTAATGTATAGGTGATGCAAAACACAGAAACTGAGGGATGGGGAATTCAGTATGTCAAGAACTGTGGCATAATATAAAGATTTCTATTAGTGTTTTCTATCCTTTTGGTTTCTTTTATCATTAAATTTATTTGCTTGTTTATTTGCTTATTTATTTATTTATTTATTTATTTCCAAAATGCTACCCATCTCCAGGTCCTTCTTACAGAGTCCTTCCTTCTATCTCTCCTCCCTTCTTCACTGAGAGAATCTCCCCCATACCACCTCAAACCCCCAACCTCCTACCCACGCATATCAAATAAATCTCTGCCAGATTAGGGACACCCTTTCCCACTGAGGTCAGACAAGGTAGCCAACTGGGGAACAAATATCACAATCAGGCTACTGCCAGTGCATGTTCTTTGCTTGCTGGCTCACTCTCAGAGCTCCAAGAAGTCCAGGTTAGTTGACTCTGTGGATCTTCCTGTGGGGTTCTCATCCCCTTCAGGGCTTTAAATCCTTCCCCCGCTGCTAACTTTTCTGTAGGAGTCCCATACTTCAGTCCAATGTCTGGCTGTGGATATCTGTTCTGTTTCAGGCAGCTGCTGGGTAGAGCGTCTCAGAGGTAATGCCAGGCTCCTGTTTTCAATCATAACAGTATTTATATGTATAAATATAAATGTCAGAGATTGGTGTTTGTCCATAGGATAAGCTCCAAGTTTGGCCAGTTATTGGCTGGCCATTCCTTTAGTCTCTGCTCCATCTTTGTCCCTGCATTTCTTTTAGATAGGACAAATTTTGGGTAGAAAGTTTTGTGAGTGGGTTAGTGTCCTTATCCCTCCAATGGAGGTTTTGCCTGGCTACAGGAGAGGGACTCTACAGGTTCCATGCTCCCCACTGTTAGGCATCTTGGCTAAGGTCACCTACACTGACTCCAGGTAGCCTCACCCATCTCTGGTCTCTGGGACTTCCTAAAGATACCCCCTCCCTGGGAGCTGCAGATTTCCATTCATTCTCCTGACTTACTGGGCCTCTCTCCTATTTCTCCACATAGCTGATCTTGCTCCCCTATTCCCCTCACCCTCCCCTCTCCCACCCACATCCCTTCCTCCTTATGCTTGCTATGACTATTTTGTTCCTTCTTCTAAGTGTGATTCAAGCATCCTCATGTGGGACTTATTTCTTGTTTAACTTCTGGGGTCTTTTGGGTATATAATGGGTATTCTGTACTTAATAGCTATATAGTATTTCATTGTGTAAATGAACCACATTTTCTGTATCCATTCTTAGGTTGAGGGACATCTGCTGTTTCCAGTTTCTAGCTATTATAAATTACATACTATAAACAGAGTGGAGCATATGTCCTTGGGGGTATGATAGAGCATTCTTCAGGATAAATTCCCAGGAATGGTATGGCTGGGTTTTCAGGTAGAACTATTTCCAGTTTTCTGAGAAACTTCCTGATTGATTTCCATAGTGGTTGTACAAGTTTGCACTCCTACCAGGAGTGGAAGTGCTCCCCTTGCTCCACATCCTCGCCAGCATGTGGTGTCAATTGAGTTTTTGATCTTAGCCATTTTGATTGGTGTAAGGTAGGAAATCTCAGGGTCATTTTGATTTGCATTTCCCTAATGACTAAGGATGCTAACCATTTCTTTAAGTGTTTTTAGGCCATTGGAGATTCTTCTGTTTAGCTCTGTACCCTGTTTTTTAATTGGATTATTTGGTTTGCTGGAGTCTAATTTCTTGAGTTCCTTATATATTTTGGATATTAGCCCTCTATCAGATATAGGGTTAGTGGAGATATTTTCCCAATCTATAGGCTGCCATTTTGTCCTATTAACAGTGTCCTTTGTTTTCTGGAAGCTTTTCAGTTTCATGAGGTCCCATTTATCAATTTTTAATCTCAGAAGCTCAGCCATTCATGTTCTAATCAGGAAATTGTCTCCTATACCAATGAGTTCAAGGCTATTCCTCACTTCCTCTTCTATGAGATTTGGTATATCCAGTTTTATGTTGAGGTCCTTAATCCACTGGTACTTCAGTTTTGTACGAGGTGATAAATGTGGATCTTTTTGCCTTCTTCTACATTCAGATGTCTAATTTGACTGGTCCTATTTGTTGAAGATGCTGATTTTCCCCTTTGTATGGTTTTGGTTTCTTTGTCAAAAATCAAATGGTCATAGGTATGTGGATTTATTTCTGCATCTTCGATTCAATGCCATTGACTAACCTGTCTCTGTATCAATACCATATTGTCTTATCACTTGCTTTGTTAGTACAGCTTGAGGTCAGGGATATTGATGCTTCTCAAAGTTCTTTTTTTGTTCAGGATATATTTTCGATATTCTGGGTTTTTCTGTTTTTCCATCTGAATTGCTCTTTCAAGGTCTGTTAAAATTTGTGTTGGAATTTTGATGGGGATTGCATTGAATCTGTAGATTGCTTTTGGTAAAATGGCCTTTTTCACTATGTAAATCCTACCTAGCCATGAAAATAGAATATCTTTCCAGTTTGTGATACCTTCGTCAGTTTCTTTCTTACAGGCCTTAAAGTTCTTGCCATTCAGATTTTTCACATGCTTAGTTAGTGTTACAACAAGATAATTTATATTATTCGTGGCTATTGTCAAGGATGCTGTTTTCCTAATTTCTCTCTCTGTCTGGTTATCATTTGTATGAAGGAAGGATACTGATTTCATTTTCTACCCCTTTTCTCTGAGGTTGTTTGATTCTGAGGTGTGTTTCTTGTACGCAGCAGAAGGATGGATCTTATTTACCTATCCATTGTGTTAACCTGTGTCTTTTTATTGGTGAATTGAGTCCATTGGTGTTGAGAGATGTGTTGAATTTGTTGTGTGATGATTAAGTTCTTGTTTTTTTCTTGGGTGTAGTTACCCTTCTTGTGCTGAAGTTTTCCTTCTAGTATCCTCTATAGGGCTAGGTTAGTAAAAAGACACTCTTTAAATTTGGTTTTGTCATGTAATTTCTTCGTTTCTTCATTTATGATGATTGAGAGCTTTGCTGAGGCTGGTATCTATGGACTCTTAAGATCTGCAAGACATTTGTCTATGTTTTAGAGTCTCTGTTGAGAAGTCAGGTATAATTCCGATAGGTCTGCCTTTGTAGGTTACTTGGTGCTTTTCCCTTTCAGCTTTTAATATTGTCTTTTTGCTCTGTATATTTAGTGTTTTTACTATTATGTGGCAGAAGGATTTTCTTTTATGGTCCAACCTATTTGGTGTTCTTTAAGTTTCTTGTACATTTATAGTCATCTATTTCTTTAGGTTAGGAAAGTTTTCATCTGTGGTATGGTTGAACATGCGTTCTGGCTCTTTGCGCTGAGAATCTTTACCCTCTTCTATTCCTATTATTCTTATGCGTGGTCTTTTCATAGTGTCCCAAATTTCCTAGATATTTTGAGCTAGGAACTTTTTAAAGGTGGCATTCTCTGTGAGAGATGTATCAACTTCTACAGTATCTTCTATGCCTGAGATTCTCTAGTCTATGTCTTTTTTTTTTTTTTTTTTTTTTTTTTTTTTTTTTTTGTCTTATATTCTTTTGGTGATGCTTGTATCAATAGTTCTTCTTCTCTTTCCTAGGTTTTCCATCTCCAGAGTTGTCTCCATTTTTGTTCCTTATTGCTTACTTTTCTGTTTTTAGGTCTTGGACTGTTTTATTCATTTCCTTCACCTGTTTGATTGTATTTTCCTGCATTTCTCTAAAGGATTTATTTGTTTTCTCTTTTAGGGCTTCTACCTGTTTGACTGTGTTTCCCTGTATTTCTTTTCTTTTTAATTGGATATTTTATTTATTTACATTTCAGATGTCTTTCCCCATTTCCCCTCCTTAGAAACCCCCTATCCCATCCCCCTTCCTCCTTTTTGCTTTTATACCATTTTAATTACATGTAAGTATTAAGGTTAGTTCTAGGTTGACAGACTAGCAGTACAATAGATGCAAAAAGTCAAGGAACAAGCAAGACAATAAACAAATAGTCAAAGAACAAGCAAAGAAAAATTCTGTGAACACTCCTGTGATCACTGTTTCTAAGGACTTATCAGGATCACCAAAATACCTGAACCAACTTCCCCATCCTAGACCAAAGTCATTTTTATGTCTGAATGCTACTTCCTTGTTCTAAACTACAATTTAGATTCCTGCCTGAAATTACTTCTTTGTTCTAGCCTAATGTCAGATTCCTATCTGAAGCCTACTTCCTTGTCCTTGGCCAATATAATATTCCTGCCAAGCAGCCCCGAAGGCTCTCTGCCTCTCCCCCTTTTTTATTTCATTAACAAGACTGATCCTGTCTTAGGTCGTTCTAACAAGAATGCCTTCCTTACCCATCATGGAATATGCATTATCCAAAGCAATGCACTTATGTCTTAGGTTGGTAACGTTCTCTGCAGAATCTTACCCAACCTTGGCTTGCCAGCCTGTTGATTTAATAACTCTGTTTGGGGTCAATTTTTAGGATCAAGCCATGTACTTTGGCTGCCAACATGTTGAAGTTGTTAAAGACACGATTTAACACAGTGGGCAGGAATAAAAGTATTCCCAGGACAAAAAGGGCTAGCATGATTAAGCTATATATGCCATTCTTGAAGTTTGACCAACTGACCTCAGGCCATGGATAATTTTTTCAGCAGTATCTGCCCCATCAACGCTCATCAGAGCAGCATTCTTGAAATTCATAAGCTTACTATGTAAAGTTAAAATATCCAGAGAAGTGTTAGAATTATGCCAAATACACTGCAAGTATCTTTAAACATTTTTCCTAATTATAATGACTACCAATGTAAATTTTAGAACTAACATGAATCTAACGGTATCTGTCATGACACTTGAGATGGCTCCTTACTCTTAAATTCTGAACTTCCTTCCAATAATTTGAATAGGATAAAGAGCATCAATCCATTCTTCCAAATGCCTATCTAAATCCTCTTGTATATTCCTGTATTTCTTTAAGGGGTATATTTATATTCTCTTTAAAGGCCCCTATGAGCTTCATGAGATGGGAGTTATAATCACAGTCTTGATCTTCAGGTATTAAGATATCTAGGGCTTGCTGTTGCAGGAGAGCTGAGTTCTGGTGTTGCCACATTACATTAGTTTCTGTTGGTTATGTTTTTGCTCTTGCCTTTTTCCATCTGGTTGTCTCTGGTTTTGGCTAGCCTGGGAGTACTGGTTGAAGCAGACCTCCTGGGAGGCAGGTGGAGCTGTGGATTGGGGTGTGGTGCACAGATCCTTAATTACAGGTGTAAAAGGGAACTGGAAGATGGATGGTGCTCCAAAAGGGCAGGGCATCTTGCTAGGGTCTCAGCAGGTGGGAGTATTGGGGAAGAGGGAGGGGCCTGAGACCTTTTCAAAGTAAATGGAATGCTTTATTGTTTTATGTCAGAGATATAAAATGGCAATGGGAAGCCTAGCCTTCCTTCATACTTCAGAGTAAGGTGAGTCCATCTCGCTTTCTTCCCCCAAAGAGCTTTATGCCATGGAGATTATACCAGAGATAAAATGTCTTTACATACTTTACTTACTGATTGTTGATTCTGAAAATGTATTACAAAAATTCTTAATAAAATGTTGAGTGTTACATGCATTTAAAAACACTTAATAATTTCTAAGTAAAGATAAATTAGAAATGACTTTTAAACCCTTATAAATTCTCAGCCTCCAGTTTTATTTGAATATAGCAGTATTAGTACTGAGAAAAAAAAACCTTTCCATCCAAATTGAAGAAAAACATTGTCCTGCAACTGTCTTTAGGAGGTCCAGCCATCAGAACTGATATTTGAGAAAAAGTTAATGTTTCCACTTTTGTCTAAGATTAGGAGAAACTAACCCTCTAGTGTCATTGTTGCTAATAATTCTAAAAGCAAGCTTGATGAACATACTGTATTTGGGCAGTTGCTGCCATGATAATGAGCTCGTGTCATGTGAATTCTGTGGGCACTGAGCTAAACTCAGACAGAAAATTTTAAATGTGTGGGAGACAGTGCTGTTAAGGAGATTGTCACTCCAGTTTCCTCATAACTAGTAAGTATGAATTTTCACATTTTACATCATCGAGTTTTTAAACAAAAAGAATATGATTCATTTCCTCTCTTGGTAAAGGTGATGAGTAGTTCAAAAACTAAGATGTTCCAGAAAGTTTTAGAAGAAGGATGAATATTGGCTAAAGTTTCTTCCAGGGCAAAGAAGTGGTATTTATGTCAATTATCACCTCATCCATGACAGAGCAGAAGTGTGAGTATACCTTTAAATATATATTCACTCATCTGGTCTTTTGATGGCTCTTTAGAAGTACATTAAGAACCCTTTGCTAAAAATCACATGCTTAGCAGAGTCTAAGGGCCATAGGTTTCCTGGCTACAGACAGAGTCCATATAACACACCAACAGCTGGCAGCAAATGTATTGACTCATTTCTTCTAAAAAATATTTTCTCTCAGTAAAGATTTTCTGTGTCTATTTTATAATTTTGTTCAAAGTATATTCCCACAGTCTGCAAAGCAGGTCAAAATTTAATTGAGCTCCTAACTTAATAAAGAACCTCAAAATACCACATTCCATCAAGTAATGCTGGTCATTGATAGATGAGCAGAGGCCAGTGAATAAATATACAAATAAGCAAGTAAGCAAATAAATGTCACCATCTGCCTTGGTGGTATTAGACTTGTTTAATATTAATTCCAAATTTTGGGGAGACTGTGTTAGTAGTTCAAAATAGCTAATTTAACTTAAGCTTTAATTGTGAAAAATATACGTTAATTTCTTGAAAATAAAAGACCTCATTTATCTAGAAACAGCACAAAAAACCTTTTATTTCTTATAAGTCCTTTTGATAAGGTATGGTTGCTAGGATTTGCTTGGTTTTTTTTTTTTTTTTTTTTTTTTTTTTTTTTGACAGTATTGGCATTAAACCCACAAGCCAAGCAAGGACACTATGACTAAGCTACACCCCGGGGCCAGGCTTACACTTCTTTTTAATCATGTCTGTTTCCTTGGTAAACATTGATAGGGCTGGGTTTTCACCTGTAGGTGGTTTCTTGTGTCCTGGTCTTCCTAATGAGCAGTGTGGGGATGAGTAAACAAACTTATCAGAGGGCAGGCTGTGATTCAGATGTTCTTAACCTCAGTAGAGGATGACCTTCAGTACCCCACCTAGAAACAAGCAGTGCCCAAATTTAAAGCCTTCCAGGTATAAGTCACTGGATCTCGTGTCCAGGGAAGAGATGGGATCTAGATCAAGGTAGGTCATGTAGACCACAATAGTCCTGGAGAGGAAATCAACACTTTTAATAATTGTCAGGCACCACTCTCAGGAGGCAAACAAAGGCTGCCTCAGGCTGAAGGGAGATCTGCATGCTTTTCCATATGAATCTAAAGTCATTCAACTTCTGATGATGAGAAACCTCCAATTCGAGTTCCTAATATCTCCATGCATTCACGCATATTTCAGCTTCCTATATTCAGAATTTGATGAACTCAGAATATGAACACACCTTGACTTGTCCGTCAGTGTTTTGATGTGACTTTATAGGCAGAGAGGCCTGTTTGGCATCATTGATTTCTTATTAGAGATGTTTAAAAGGTTGATTTTGACACAGCACACAGTTGCAAATAGACAAAATTTATGTTGGTACAACTACTACAGATGAAAAGAAAGAGCTTTCCTTTTGTAGTTCCACTTTTCAATCAATATCTGTTTAGGAGTAAGATGAAAGGGACTCTGTGAGCAGGTCACAGGCTTTTGTGCCGACATAAATTCTGTCGATTTGCAACTGTGTGCTATATCAAGTCTACAGTGACTCTCAGCTGGGTTCTTACAATAGCCTGTCAGCAGGTTGCTTGGCATCCAGTCTTCATTTCTTGAAATCCATTCTTCACTGAAGAGCCAGTGAAAACTCTTTTAAAATTTGAATCAGATCACCAAGTTCCTCTACTGAAATTCTTCCCCCGGCCTCCCAGGGCACTGATTATGTTGCAATGTTTTGGTGATTGGGTCCTACTCGTATCTCTGAAATTCCCTTCTAGCATCACCACAGAGTTCCTGGAAGTCTTGAGACACTGACCTATTTCTCTTTATGTAAATATTCACCTGTGATTGAGGCCTTCCCATTCTGCTTTCTTTATGCTACAATAGTCCCTCTTTTGAATCTATGTAGTTGATTTTCTTCATTATGTAATTAGTTAGTTACCCTAAAAGTCTTGGTACTGCCCTTTGACCCTTCCTGAATTGCCCCTTAAGTACTCCCTTAAGTACTCATCTGTGCCTTGTGCAGTCTGACTAATATCTCTTCATAATACATTCGTTAGTACCCTCTTTCTAATTTTGCATATGAATTGGTAACATGTATGTTTCCTATTATTTTATGAAAAGCCCACTGCATGTTTTGTTCATTTCATTCTCTATAATCTATAGCATCTATTCCAAATACTCAGTGAACATAGGAAGCACGAGAACTAAACCAGGAAAAGTATGTTACGCCACTTTAAGAGGCAGGTGCAATATTAAATATTATTAATGTGTTATTATTAGTGTGTTAGAACTATGTTCTTTTTAAAACAATACATATCTCCCTCCCTCTCTCTCTCTCTCTCTCTCTCTGTGTTTGTGTGTGTGTGTATGTGTATGGATGTATGTGTGCGTGTGTTTTATGTATAAATACTCTGAAGTGCAGTTGATTTACCAGAGACAAAACTCTTTATTTTCTTTTTTAAAAAATATATTCCTTCTTTTTATTTAATCTTTTATTTTACACTCCAGATTTTATTCCGCTCCCAGTTCACCCTCTGACTGTTCCACATCCTATACCTCCCCCTTTCCCCTGTCTCCACGAGGATGTCCTAACTCCATACCCCACCTCCCATCCCACCAGACCTCTAAACTCCCTCCATGTCTCTTGAAGGTTAGGTGCATCTTTTCTGACTGAACCCAGACCTAGCAGTCCTCTGCTGTATATGTGTTGAGGGCCTCATATCAGCTGGTGTATGCTGCCTGGTTGGTAGTTCAGTGTCTGAGAGATCTTGGAGTACCAAGTTAATTGAGACTTCTGGAGACCAAACTCTTAAAGAGAACTGATTCTCTTTCTCAGAACAATTATTAAATGACAATAGCGTAACATCTAGGTGTGTGACTTCCTGTGATCTACTCTCCTTTATGCTGGGCTTTTTTTTTTTTTCTGACATGACCTTGCCCAGGTCTTGTGCATGCTGTCATAGTCATCCCAATGACTATGTTTCTCCCCAAGAGAGTACATAGAATCTTATTGTATGTGAAAACTAACTGATAAGAATGAAGCTTCCAGATCAGAACCCACTTGATTTCTCCATATTTTATGAATTCAGTATGTGGTATCTTAAGAAATAATGGCCTACCATCAATATGTGGAGGGTAACCAAGAACAATAGCAATAGCCTGTAATGTATAGGGTGCTGTAGGATGCCACTGGCCAACAGTTCTAAAAGTGGCGCCACATTATTGGTACTCACATTTTAATTTGCTAGTATGGGGTTTCTATTTGGGGATATTATCAGCAGCAGCATCTGTATTATAGGGCACCTCTTTATATATATATATATATATATATATATATATATATATATATATATGTGTGTGTGTGTGTGTGTGTGTGTGTGTGTGTGTGTGTGTATATATATATATATATATATATATATCTCACAAGTAAATTTTATATATATATACATACACATATGGGTGTATTATGAATATACATCTATTAAGAAAACTCCCTCCATAGTAGTCTTCTGTATGAGATTTTCAAAAGAATATATTTAGTTTATTCCTTGGCACCATAATCCCTTCTCTACCCTGCCTTCTAATCCAACCACATTAAACCTTTGTGTTCCATTGCCTCTTTATGTGATACATGACTATATACTACCTCTCCTTTACTGAAAGATTTTTCCCTTTTCCCTATGCCCCCCTGAGATGTTTTCTGACCTCATAATATTCCAAGTGATACACTCATATCTAAAGATTCTGAGCTAAAACTTACATGTAACAGAAAACATATGATGTTTTTATTTTCATTAACTTATTATTTACTCACTTTACATGCTCATCTCAGCTGCCCTTCCTCCTCATATGCCCCAACCCTCATATGCCCTCTTCCTCATTCCAACCTCCCCTTTACCTCAGATAAGGGGTGGCCCCCCATGGTTAAGACCTTTCCCTGGCATGATGCTTAGATGTTTTCCATCTAAGTTACCTCACTTAGGATAACTGTTTCTGGCTTCATCCACTTACTGCAAATTTTACAGTTTAATTTTTCTCTAAGAGGTAAATAATATATCACATTTCATTTACCCATTTATCAGTTGATGAATGAATGTCTGGGTTGTTTTTATTTCCTGGCTATTGTGAATAAGGCTGCAATGAACACAGATAAGCAGATATCCCTAGAAAAGCACATGGAGTCCTTTGGATATACTCCCAAGAGTGCTATAAATGGATTAGATATTAAATTCCTTTCAAGCTTTTTGAGGAATATCCACCCTGATATCCAAAGCAGTCAAGTCATTGGGCACTCCTGCAAGCATTACTAAGTCTCTCCCTTTACTTGCTAGCTCACCAACCTTGTTATAAATTATTATTTTTTTTCATCTTGGCCATCTGAATGGGGTAACATGAAATATTTAGTCTTAATTTCCATTACTCTGGTAGATAATGATATTAAAAATTTGGGTTTCATCTTTCAAAAACACTGTTTCATTCTGTGACTCACTTTTAATTGTGTTTTTGTTTTGTAGATATTTAGCTTTTTGAGTTTGTTGTGTGTTCTAAATACTAACCCTCTGTCAGATGCACAGCTCATAAAGATTTTTTCCATTAATTTTGTTTTATTCCTATATGAACTTATATAATCATTATTTTCTTCTGATCATTAAACACTAATATTGCTTAGATATCTGAAACATTTACAATTCAAATACATGTACAATACAGATAAAACATTTTCTATTTGTTTATTTTATAAAATATTTGTAAAATTTGACTTGATTCTGAGAATTATTATGCATCCAAACTAATTATTACCACACCTCTTCCAGACCCTCCTTAAACTCAAGTAAATTTTCTACCTGTCCCTTGTTCTGATCATATCCATGTATTAATTATCTGTTAGATTCATGATTACACATGACAAAACTGCTTTGTATTTTTGTATCTCTTTCCAGGGAATAGAGGTAACAAGAAGAAAGTGGTTGACAAATGTTTGTACAATGAATGAATGAATCTGATAATCTTGTAAATTAAAAATGCTTCTCCAGGTGTGGCGGTGCAGCAGAATAATGTAGTCACTTAATCACCATAGGCACTTCACACTGAAAAGGTCATAAAATTCATCTTTTATTTAATGCTCTGTATTTACATATGCAAATGACTGTCTATTCCAAGTATACATAACTTAAATGCAAATAGAGAAACAGTCAATTTTTTGTCTTTGTTTTTTAGTTGCATAAATAAAATAGCAAGCATGTAATTTTGTGTCTCGGTAATGGTCGAGTTGATATTTATTATTTGCTACACCTATCTAGTTATCACACTGAGTGAATCACTCTTAATAATGAGATTACATTTAAAAGAAAAAAAAAAAAAAAGCCTAGCTACATTCATACATATGGATGTGCCCATACCCATGTTAATTGAGAGAAGGAAAAAGAAGAGAGTAGAGAAGGAAGAAACGGATAGAAGGAGGTAAAGAAAAAAGAGAGTGGCTGAGCTGTCTTTTTCATTTGCTATTTCATTACCAGTACCTAGAATAAACATCAGACATATAGCAGTCATTCAATAAGCATTAAGAGTTTAAAAATTAGCATAATTCACACAATATTATACACAATTTTTAGCATAGTATTACACAATAAAAGCTTAGCTTTTATTGGCTAAGCCATCTCTCCAGCAAGATGTTTTTAGGAACAGTTTGAAGGTTAATCTTCATTTTTGTACCATTTGCAAATATGGCCTCTGAAGAAGTTTCACTAATTGGAAGAACTTGCTTTCAATCAATCTATTCTCTGTTGTCTCCAGTCAGAACTGCCAAGATCATACGGAGTCATTATTAATTGTGTCACTAGGAAATAGTCACTATGTCAGAGTTGTGGTTCCTAGAAGTCAGTCACAATCCTGTGAGTGAAATGGATGTTCGGTTTACTTCTCAGGTGTCTTACACTGCATGTGGGTACAGCTGGTTAATTCTAAGATAAGGCTACCCAAGCAGATTCAGTACTACACAGAAAGAAGCTCACTTCCAACTTGATGAAATCTCAGTGCTACGTTTACATGTGATAAGAATAGCTATTAATTTTTATCAGAATTAGTTTCCACTACTAACCAGTTACATTGCTTACATGATGTAGTGGTAACTTACTCAATATAGTATCATTCACATTATCCTTCCAAGTGATATGGAGTGCTTTGAATATTATAGTATTCAGGCTATTAAAGAGTATACTAAATATGAGTTTTCAATAGAAAGTTATATTTCTTCTTATGGTTTTCCTAATAAAACATCTAATGAAAGTACAAATATTAAGCATGTTTTTCTTTTCTATCTCAAATAAAAAATAATTAAGATTTAGACCTTATTTAATCCCTCTGATGTGATCTGCAAAGTTGAGGTTTCTTTAGCCACATATTGTTCTCTGGAGAGAATGTTAAAATCAAAGAGTTATGGGATTTCCTCTGTGAAATATGCAGCAAGGGTCAAAATATTTAAGAGAGAAAAAATTATTTCCCTTTAGTTCGTACACATTATGGTGTCTTATCCCTCTAAAATAACTGTGTGCCTTGGCTTTTTCTCACTAACTTGGACCTCTCTCAGCAGTTTTCTTGCTAAACCATGATTATGGATAGTTCCCATCCCATCAGCCACACCACTGAGGGTATGAAAGCATCTTCAGTTCCATGGTCATGGAATGCAACTCTCCCCTCCCTGTCTGTGATTAACCAGGGGTTGTGTACTTACCTCCTACATGATTTTATCTGTTCAACCATCCTATTGATTGTAATGTGCCAGCATTCTGAGTCTTTGGGACAGAGAAGAGAATAAAAGCACCGTATTTTATAGAATTTATATTTTTGAGGAATGATGGAAATCAAAAATAAATCAATAAGTAAAGTCGTAGGAAGAGAACAGTGTTAGGGGGTAAAATGAAGCCAAGTCTGGTGATAGAGAGAAATGTAGAGAGAAGATCTGATATGTGGGTTCATCCAAAGGCTCCTTGTCACAGGACACGGAAACTATGGCTTAAATATGGGAGGAAGAAAACCAGCACAGTCAAGAATTACTTCAGCATCTCTAATTACTTTGTGCCTTAAGAAGTAAGAATTAAGAAAAAAAAATGATGTTAGAGTCCGTCCTGCCTACTTATCTTTATACTTGAGAACACTGTGTGTCTTAAGTGACAAAGAGCAAAATCCTTGATTCAAATGATGTGTCCATTGGAGTAGAGATTCTTGGCTAATCTCACCTGGTGAGTGATGTAATTCAGTGATGATGATACCGAAAAATAATGGATGCACTTACACACTTACATGGAAACAATTTCTTCTGTTTTCTCCATTTTGGATGGTATCCAGGATGCATTAAATTTTACTCACTTCGGGGTTCCAACCTTAGAGACTATTCTCAAACCATACTTTGAAAGTTATTCCTTAATGTAGTTTAATATGATATAACAGTGTCCTTATCCCAGTCCACCCTAGCTCATTAATCGATTTGAATAATTTGCAGAACAACACAATGAAAACAGTTTTATTTACATTTTATATTTAAAAATTTATGCATATGTGATATTACATATGTGATTGAACAAGTGGTGTTAAGAAGAATTCCTTCTACTCAAGTGATTTTACCAAGTCTCTCAATTGTTGAATATGTAAAACCCAGTAAAAGATTTATTTGTTTAAGAATTTGGCAATGTTTGTTACATAAACTAAGCAAACAGTACTTTCGATGCAAGTTTAAACATATCAAATTCTAAAATAGAGCCTAAATATTTGGTTAAATTTAGCTGTTTAAGAAGAAGATAAATATTCAGCTTTTCTAAAAGCATCAATTAAAATTATTAACCTTAAATTAGGATGATGATATGTAAAGCCCAGTAGGAGTATAATTTGATCAAACAATAGCCTCCATACATTTAATACTTAGTGTTGAAGTAAAATTTAGGTCTCCAAATAATCTTTGACATGCAAAGAGTATGGCCATGAGGATATGAGAAAATTTCCCTGCTGTAGAATTTAAGCAGAAATCTGAAAAAATGGGGGGAGGAAGAATTAATCATGAAGGAAAAGGGTAAAATAAATGTGAAGTCCTGTTAATGGAGCGGACCTGATGTCTGTGACCAACCTTGACATCTATGGCCCTTGACCAGAAGGCTAAGCCAGAGAGAGAGGAAGTCATAGTTCACAGTCAGTGCAGTTTTGAAGGAAAATCCTTGCATCCCTATCTCACTTCTTTGTATGTAGGATAATAAATGCACCTATTTTATAAAAAGGGAGTCTGAGTTCGTACTTATCTGTTGCTTGCAGAAAAATAAATACCAGGGAATGTGAGTTCCTTTTTATATTCTTTTAATCTTCTTCAAATTCACAAACAATGAGCAAGCAATCTTGCAGGTGCTGTGCCAGGGGACTTTATTTTCTACTAGATTTGCATCTTCCTGTTCTCTTATAAACACTTGAAAATACTTGCCACTTCCCATGAAGCTCATCTCTCCCTCTGAGCTTCATCAGCCAGTCCCACAAGGAGATTCTTATTCTCAGGAGATTAAAAAGGATAACTGCCATCAGGAGCTGGACATTAGGTGCTGAAAGGCCAAGCACACTCCTCCTGCTTTCATGACATCTTACTACTGTTAGAACTGGTCTTGGGCATAAAACTGCTGGGTGGATGGAATTCTAAATTTATAGATTCAAGAAAATGAACTTCAAATAAGATCTGGGGCAAGACAGTAAGAAATGATTTGGTGAAACAGCCTTCTACGGGAAATCCTGGGAAAATATCCCACTAGTATCTCATTTATTCAAAAGTTTAACCTAATATTGGAAGAGGCAGATGCGTGTGTGGAGTTGAGAGAAGGGTAATCCTTTAATAGCTGAGTGTCAGGATTTAGTTTATTATTCCTAAATAGTTTGGGAGTAAAATGCATATGTAAATAATGAGAGTGATAACTTCTGAATAATACTCTACTGTATGACTGACATGGAGGGGCTAAACAAGGGCAAAACTCCTCATAAACTTGATAAAAGAATCTATAATTTTACTATCCAGTCTGGCAAACTATAACTTCTACCGTTACATCTAAAGTAATACAAAGAAAACACAACCATGCACTATTTGAATATTATATTGGAAATGAAGGTCCAGCAATTTGATTAGCTGGATTTGAAAGGTGGGGAGAGCTGATAAGATGGCTTAATCGGTAAAATGACGCCTTGAAAACACAAGGGTCATGGCTTAGTAATAGGTGTCAAGCTTGGACTGCATGAAGCCCTTGCTTACATCGATGACAAAAACAAATTTAAAAAACAAAAAAACAAAAAACTAAAACAAACAAGCATATACAAGTAAACAAAATCTCTTCTAGATTGTTTTGTATCCCAAAACTTAGAGTATGGAATTTCTGAACAAAAAGGCTATGGATATTTCATTATCAATCTGATATCATCAATGTGAAGGTTATTAGTAAATATATGTATGTTTTTTATTTTTTATTGGATATGTTATTTATTTACAATACAGATGTGATCCCCTTTCCCCATTTCCCTTCCCTAGAACCCCCTATTGCATCCCCCCTCCTCCTTTATGCTTTTATAACATTTTAATTACATGCAGGTATTAAGGTCAGTTCTAGGTTGAGAGACTAGCAATACAGTAGATGCAAATAGTCAAGGAACAAGCAAGACAATAAACACAAATAGTGAAAGAAAAAGCAAGACATTAAACCCAGTTATGAGAACACTCCCATGATCACTGTTTCTAAGGGCTTATCAGGATGACCAAAATAACTGAGCCAACTTCCCTGTCCTAGCGCAAGGTATCAATGCGGTAGCGCCTACTCTAGGTGCAATCGTTACAGTAAAGAGCTGAATTGAGCTCAGGCCTACAGGTGATTGGGAGAAATATGGGAAAAGTTTTTGCACATAAGCAAGGAATATGCTCATCTAGGATTGGATGAGGGAAGGTAGATAGGCTATGGGAGAAACTGATAATTAAAGTATACCAACAACTTCAGATAATATGCCTGATTAGAAGAGCTTGCTCTCAGATGTGGCATTTCTAAGATCTGTCTGGTTGCTTGTGTGGTCTCTCCTTACCCAGGTAAATTAGTTGGGAGAAACTCCTGAGGAAAAAAAAATGTGACTGCAAATGTTTGCATTCACTGATTGTTCTCATTTTCTAGAATAAAAAAAAATTGACATTTGTAACCTGAAATTATTCCTCTCTTCCGTTTTAAAACTGTAGAAAACCATTCTATTATGTGTTGCTTAATATGTAAATTCCATTCCTGCATATAAAAAGGATGTATGGTTAAAATTTTTATTTCTAAGTTTCATTCTAGGCTTTTCCCATGGTTTTAAATTACTTATAAAGTGGATTTCATGTTTAATTTTTTGTAGGACATGTACACAGGATTAATATATATTTGTGTGTATGACTTTGTGAGTGTTCATGTATATCTGAAATAAAGTACTTATCAAACAAAAGGAAAAATAAGTAAATAAATAAATAATAAAAATTTAAAAAATAAAAAGAAAGGAAACACAAGGGTCTAAGTTTCATTCCCAGAATCCATCTACAATAGCAGTGGGACCACATGCTATCCCATAGCTATGGAGGTCGGTACAGGTGAATTCCGAGGGCTCCCTGGCAAGTCTGGCAACTTTCATTGGGAAGCTACAGGTCAGTAAAAGATCTTCTCCCAAAAAAAAACAGAAAAGCAAGGTAGATAGAACCTGAGGAACAATACCATAGGCTGACTGTCTGTAATGTTCATGTGTAGTCCCCCATATAAGAACATGTACTCACACTCACAGAGAATGAAATAGTTCAGAGAATCAAAGAGAATGGCAATGCAAAGCAATCCGCAAAAGTAAGGCAAAGTCTGGGGAAAATCAATTAAATTCATAAACATGCTTTTGAGACTGAATCTAGTTATGATCATACAGAGAATGTCCAAGTGAAGTAATTAATTCCATTATATCACACTATTGTAATGTCTTTTAAAACAGACAACACTATCTGAACCATTCCTTATTCACCTCTGTATAGCATAGTAAAGATTAAGGCATGTTGCTTATTAGACAGTAAAAAGACTGTTCATTTCAAGGTAGAAGAATGCATTATTTTCCAGCTCTATAAAGAAAAATTCACTCCCTCGCTTACATGATTTCTCTGTTACTGTCATATACCTTCATTAAATTATCTCCTCAAGAAAGAGAGGCCTCCCTGTGAGTTGGTGCCCTTAAAGGTTGATTCTCAGATTACAAGGGAAGACTGAACATGGGAAAGAAAAATATGTGTTAATTAGGTTGCAAATTAGTCAGCAGTAGAAGGTCCCTAGCCCGAGGTGGGACACTCACTAACATCAGTATTACTTGTCCTATAGCTTGAAGAGAGTGGCTAGCACTTAACGGCACAGATGGTATGCTACCCAAGCCTTTTGTTTTTAGCCAAGCGTTTCGTTTAGTAAATATCTATTTGGCATTCGAAGTATCTAGCAGGGATGTATTGAAGATGTAGTCCTGTGTAAAACATGAACACCATCATCGATCTTTTACCTGGTCAGGGTATAAAATATAAAATGTCACGCAAGTGAACTGCAGTCCATGTTTGTTACAGTTAAACAAATCTGGACTATATATTAAAACATGAAGCGGGACTCAATCAGAAAATCTGACAAAGTTGTTTTGTAGTCGGGAACTTGAAAGAATAAAATATACACCTGAGGGGGATCTCAGAGAAGGCATTTCTGGCAGAGAGAAAAGCGGTGCATGTTAGGATGACAGCACAGGTGTAGCATGCTTGCTTAGCTCTCTGGAGTTCAATCCCCAGCAAAAAGAGAAAGAGTAGAAAGAGGCTGGAGAGACATCTTATTTGGTAGAGGAGTACTTGTCTACAGTGAACCAGCCCAGAGGCTTGACCCCCAGCCTGTATGAAACTGTGGTCCTATATATCCTCATGAAGAAGAGATGGGAGGGTCAGCCCTGGCTTTATAGCAAGTGCAAGGACAGACTTTGGAAACATGGAAACCGTGTCAGGACAATAAAAAGACAAACAGAAAGGGGTGCAAAGCTAAAATTGCAGTGACTGTGGTGCTCAAAGAATCATCCTAAGGTCTGAGAATAGCTTCAGGGATATTCAGGAGAGAAGTGGCAAGGTACAATGAAGAGCAGAGAGCTTCTTACTTCTAGGGCTTTTTTTTTTTTTTCTTCACTTTCTGCCAAGTGGTTCTAAGAAGAATCTTGCCTGGAAGTATTTCAAGAAATAATTTCTTAACAATGCACTTAGCAAAACCCACAGCCATGGAGCAAGTGTTCAATACATGCTGTCTTTTATTCCTTTATTATTATTATTATTATTATTATTTATTAATTATTTTATTTGCATCCCAAATGTTGCCCCCTCCTCTCAGTTCCCCCTCATAGAACTATATTCTCTCCATTCCCTTCCTCTTTGCCTTCAAACGGGTGCCCCTGCCCTGGCAGGGGAGATAGGAACCAGATATGCTATATTTTTGATTGGTATTTCATAGAAACGCTGATGGTCATTGAACTGGCTTGACATTGATTCTGTGACAACTAGGATACGCTAGGACTCGAAACTCCTGTCTGCTTTGGAGTTTTACCTACAGGGAGACTATGCCAGTGTGGGTGCTCTGAGTAAAGACAGCCTAAATAAACAGCTTCCTAATTTGGCCACTAGGAGCCTAAGTAATGAGTTCTCTTAAGAGAAAGAGTCCTGTTTCATTAACTGCCCTTGCCAAATGGCTTTGATGGTGAGACTCTTGGCCAGAGAAGATTCTCAAAGGTTGTTTCACACAGGGAAGCAGCCCAAGGGAACCTGGCAAAATTCTGACAGTTGCATCTTCCTCTGTCAACCAAGAGCATCCACCGTTCTCGGAACTATCATCTGTGGGCTCGTTTTAAAATAAATAGGGTAAGCCTCTGTATTCACTTTCACCTCACAACTGTAGGAATGAGGTGTGGAGAGATGAAAAAACAAACTTGGTTTTGAACTAAGAAAACGAAGGATCTAGAACCAGTAGGTCTATTATCAGATATCTGATCTTCAAATTGCCTGAATCTTTGGGCCTTCGTTTCTTTACAGAGCTAGACAGAAATGACTACAAACACTCTTTTGAGTAAAAGGATCGTGCAATTCTAAATAAATAATGGAATGGGAAAATTAATAGAATATTTGAGGGAGACATTTAACGGGTCCACAAATTAACACCGTATGTGATATATGAACAGAGCTACTGCTGATACACATGGCTTATATATAGAAAACTGAGGAGCATGAAGGGACAGAGGAAGACAGACAGACTCTGAATGCCCCCACAGGACGAGAAACCTGAGCACATTGGCCTCTATTAATATTTGTTAGTTAGTAAGTTTTCACTTTGTAGCTATAAGAAAGAGAAAATAATAAAAATAATAATAAACATTAACAACACTGATGGTTTCAAAACTAAAGGAAAATGAAACTCAACAAATGTCTAGATGGACGTTCTGAAAATAACTATGAAGGTCTTCCTGATGTTTCTTTTTTAAGTGCCTTGCTGAGGCACACAACCAGGCAAGTTTCCGAATTAGTACAATGCCTCCCGCCTCCCCTTAAGATGTCAGCAGGACAAGTGCACAGGCGTTTATGCTGGAGACGCCTGTCTTTATCCCTTGGATCACTGGTCTCTCTCTGTTTCACATGCTAAAAGACTGGAGAGCCTTTCAGTCCAAGTACCCTAGCGATTTTCCAGTCCTGTCATCTTAGAAGTAGCCGATGCTGCATTATAGAAAACCACCTTCATGAGAGGTTGAGATGGCCGTGAAAAGGGTGGGAGTCGGTTTCTCCTCAAAAGAGGCAGACTATGGTCCAGGAAACTGTGGCTTTCATAGTTTTCCTGATGAACCCGCACTGGCTACGTGAATATAGCAGATCTTTCACAAAAGAATAGCTTTCCTACTCCACGCTTCGCTGATAATGCACTCGAATCGATCAATTAGTGCAGGATAATTGAAAGGATCGCAAATTAATTACACCTGTTTTAAGCCACAACCCAATAAAACACACTTTAGTATAACAGGCATTAAAATATTTTTTTTTCATAGCAAACATCTTCATTTAAAAATGAGAGTGGAACAACACTCTTAGACAAAGAAACAGATTAGGCTCATTCGCATATCTATATGTAGCACCTTTACCTCCTGTAATTGGGTTTCTAGGGGAGATCACAGGGAGAGACTAACTTACATTGTTTACTGGTAGAAGGCAGAGAACTGTCTTAGTTGCTCTACCAAACAACACACCGTGCTTGCTTCTCCTGGCATCTGAGTGCGCTCCTTGCTGTCTAGAATTTTAGAGCCATTAAAGCACCATTTAAGGATTTCTTACGTTATAAACACTTACAACATTATAGCATTTATAACTGATAAGCACATGGAAGCATCAGAAACTAAATAAGTCATTTCCTCATAGTCTACTATGACATCCATCTCTGTGGTTTATTACCGAAAATGTAAACATTTCTTTTTGGTCACAATCAAACTCTCATAGATTATTTTAATATCTCACTACAATTTGACTTCCAAGTAACATTATTATACCTGGAAAATCTGCATTGCTCCATTTGTTACTCAGTTAAAGCTATTTCCACTGCATTTCCTTTCACCCAGGTTACAGAATGTTTGAGATAAAGGGACCAAAAGTAAAAAATATCTGAGTAAAATAAATAAACACAACTAATTAATAACTGTGGTTATTTTAATAATGACAAAGGATAGCAAAAATAAGATCAAAATATCTGATAGTGATTAGATACATTAAGAACATAAGAAACGGAATTTACAAAAGAGGATATAGAACCACAGAAAATTCATATGATTAATAAATGTAACCTAGAAATACCTCTCTTGCCTAGACTGGGTGAAAAGAATTTCCAAAAGGCTAATTTAAAGGGGATTGATTATATATCAATAGTCATTGAGACAAATGTATACAAATCATATTTTGATGATTTTTTTAAGGCCAAGGAAATGAGCATGTTCACTGTGGAATGCAGTGATTTGCAGATAAGAATGTCAGCTAAACTCAAATGTGATGTCACTTCCTTTCCTCTGGAATAATGAGAACACTAAGTGATGTGTCCACTGTAAATGCCATCACAGAAAAAGAATCAGGTCATAGGATTCCAGCACCAATAAACTAAGGCTTAAACCCTCATAAAGCTGAGATACACGTGAATACATGTGTAATTATCTGCTTAGGAAAAGAAAAACTAAACTTAACATATTTCATTGGATTTCAATACTTAATTCCATCCATTTCAAGATAGAACAATTATTTGTTACCTTCAATCAAATCTTACTAAATGATGCGAATTGAACTTTATTACTGTTCTGTTTGTTTATTAGATTATCGCTTTTCAGAAAACAGCACCTCGTAAAGTCAATTAAAATTCTCAGGGAATGAAATATATTTGTTTTGAATATTTGCAAATCCTTCAAGATAGCTCAGGAATCATAGAATGAAAATTGTATTCATTATCTTAGTACTTGGAGCATTTAAGAATAATTATGGCAAGTATATGAAAAAAAAAAACCTCTCAATTCTGTGTTTCTGGAGCATCACTTCAAGAGTCTCTTATTTACCCTGCAAGCATGAGTGTAATCCAGCAGCCATTTAGCCTAAACTATAGGCTGTTCTAGAAGGGTTATTTTTAAAACAGTGAAATAAAATGATCCTCGATTTCCTTGTCATTAAAGACCCCGTTCACAAACCACAAGCCTAACAGGAGTGAAATCAACTGAAAAGAAATGTGTGCTTGCAAAAGGAGCTACAGCTCATGTTCTGGCTATTTAGACAAGATTTAATGCCACCATTGATTTACATCATGTATTGTCGTTAAGATAGTAATTGCTACATCACACTTTATAGTATCGCTAGTACTCCTGAAAGATGTTCTTTCTAAAACATCACTGTACATCAATAAAGGATTGGGCCATTACTGGTTTGGATGTATTTTACTCTTTACATGGTGTCTTTTATTTCTACAAAATGAAAGCATTCTTCCCCTAGATCTAGTGATCCACATCAAATAGAAATCATCTCACAGACTCTATAACATTTATATTTTAAATATTGTTTGAACCTTGGATTACCATGTCACTGGGGGAGGTGTGAGGAATGGATAACAGAAAGACTCTGCCCTTAAAGAGATTACAGTGTCTTTGACTGTAAGAAAAAACAAGTTACCACACAATTACCCTGTAATGTGATAATAGCTTATAAGTACAGCGGGCTATGGGAAAATGAAGGAAAAAAGACTTACCAGTGGATCACAGAGACTTCAGAGAGTGTTCACTGATGGAAGTGATGGAACTGGGAGAACAGGCATAAAGGATATTCCTGAAGATGGAAGGTCATTTTCAAATGCTCTGGGAGAAGAACTATGCTGGTTATTTGAAGAATCATAAGAAGTACTTTTTTCTGGTTCATGTACTAGCTATGTGAAAGCATCATTAGACAATTATAGGTAGGCAAGAGAGACTTAGATATTAGAGCAACAACACATTAAACTGAAGATAATAAGAACCTTCAATGGACTTCACTAAAAGTTCTATACATGACACCTTTTCTGGACCATAAGAGATTCTTTTGTACTGACTTGTCTCCCAGAATTGGTGCATTTGGTTTTTCATCCAAGTTACAGTTATAGGGATCAACTATGCAAGCACATAACACTTTACACAGGAATATTAGTGCACACCGTTTCCAGTCTTCACTGGGAGAAACCAGCCCTGTATATCCAATTACCGTATTATAATAGAAAATTTCCAGAGTTATTTTTTGTTTTTTTTTTTTAATTTGTTTGTTTGGTTTGTTTTTTGGAACAAATACTCAGAAGTATGGAGATGTTTTGGCCCAAACTGTAATGGTAAAAGTAAAATGAGAAGCTATATTCTATGTATTTAACTATGAAAGTATTAATACTAGAAGATCAACTTAGCAACTTCTTAGTCAAATATGATCCATTTATCTAAAAGCCTTTTCAAAAATCAATTTTTTAGACATGTTATAGTTTCATGTGTGTAACAGCCATAGTTTACCTCCTGATGAATTAGCCAATGTTATCTTACACAAATGTCAAATGACATTCTAACACAGCATGAGGCTACAGTCAGAATGCTCAGACTTCTGAAAACTTTTTTATTCTGGGGCTAAAGCATCCTTTTAAAGACAGTTCACTTTCACATCAATTATTTGCAGTTTTTTTTTTTTAATCAAGTGGACTTGATTTTTGAACTCACATTTTTGACATGAAGATGCCTCAATGGAAATACTGGTTTGTGCATCCTTGTAATATGACAGCTGGCTTCACCCAGAGGGTATGATTCAAGAAAAGCCATGGATAGTGGAGCAACACACTCTACTATACAGGTCAGAAGTTCACAAACAACCACCTTGTATACAACCTACCAATAACAGGTAAGTCCCAAAATTCAACTCACAGTTAAATAGAGAGGAACCGGGCTATGTCTATTAAATGGGGAACTATCCTAATTTGTTGTTTTCAGGACTTTTCAGCCATTGCAGCATAAATCATACATGACAGTGACTGGAATATGGGCCTATTCACAATCTATTTGTAGTCTTGGCTTCGTCATACCATTGTCCCCATAAGTTCTTATACAGCCACCTCTCTGCCACACAGAGGTTAGTCTATAAATCCCTCCAACAGGACTTTTTTTTTTTTTGATGATTTTCAAACTGAGAGATGTAAACCCTGAACTGGTTTTTGTTCTACTGTAGAAAAAAAATAAAAAACTAGTGAAAATTCTCTTTGATGCTTAGAAAACATCTCCAAGTTGATTTGTAAGACATTATAGCACTTTTGGTACTCACAACTTGGTTGTAAATGAGTAAGTGTGTATTTGAAATCACCAAGAATTCTGGGTAGGCACGTGCCATAGGTTTCATGGACTCCTCACTCTGTAGCTGAAGTTACCATCAAACAAAGAAGACTTGGGGTGGAATACTGTGAAGTATAAGGCCCAGAGAGCAGCCACTTGTGGATTTCTCTATGATCAGCATTGCAGTAAACTGACAATTGTTATACTGAAGGTAGAAATTAAATGGTTTGCTTCCTAGAAGGACTGGCCCTGAACATATTATCCAAGTACAAGGCTCTACTGCAAAGGATAAGGATTCCTGCTCCATTTTCCCACGCAGCTGTAGCATTTAGAAGAAATGGGAGACTCATTATTGTAATGAAAACTTGATTGTCATTAACCATGCTTCTACCACTCACATTCACATTCCCCTCCTAACTATGTTTACTATTCTCTAATCATCCAATATGCCAATACTCCTCTCTCTCCTGTATTTTTCTCTCCCTCTCTTCTTTCCTTTCTCCCTCCTCCCTTCCACTCATCTCCACTCCACAGGCTAACTCCAACTCCCTTTCAATGTTGTTTGTGTGTCTGCTTGTGTGTATGTGTGTGTGTCTGTGTGAGATGCAGAAGCCAGTAAGGAGAGGTAGGGCTCTGGAACTGGAGCTAAATGTGGTAGTGAAATGACAGTCAATGGTGTGCTGGATAGTGAGATCCAAATTCAAGTCACCCGCAGGAGCAGCAAGGGATACAACCAGAGCTCTGACTCTTCAGCCAGTCCAGTTAATTGTCATCTGTAGAATACCAGCAGAAAGTCCTATAAAATGAATACAGGACCACCACAGCATCATAGGTATCTTCCATTATAGGCCAAGGAATTTGAGTTTTATTCGGAAGAGTGAGAGAAGTGGTATTACTCGGTTTGCATTTTAGAAGGTGTACTGCAGCTGCAGCATGGTGAGACAGAAGGTGATAGGACTTTCAGGTGGATACTATGGTGTCCGCTGAGACTCCACAATAGGCTAGGGGAGAGATCATAGCAGTTGCGTTGAAGGTTTTAAAAGTAAGGTATTGAAGATGACCAAAACTGGAGGGATATTTTAATAAAAAACTCCAATCAAAACAAAACAAAGAAATGTCGACGGTTCTGTAGAAGAACAGTGGATAAATTAGCTTGACATAAAATACTTTGACTATCAACACTAAGAGTAGACATGAAAAAATACATTTTGAATGCTTGAAATGTTCTTATGATTTCTAATCACTGTGAAATGAAGGTCTGGAACTATTAATTGAGGATTTAGTGCTGTGACCAGTATTCAATTTTGCAATTGAACAAAATAGATTGAACATAAGAAAAAAAATAATTTTTAGAGCTGAAAACTATCCAGGAAAGAGTAAGCCTGAAACTCACATTATTCATTTACTGGCAAGTGTGCTGGAAGTTATCTAAGTTTTACAATTGAACTAAAAAAAAATGTATAACCCTACTGGGTTAGAGATATATACAAATAAAAAAAAAAGCGGTGACAGCATAGCCTGAACACAAAAATTTCACAACAAAACTGGTGTATACTGCCCATTTACTCCATGGACCAACCTAGTGCCTGCTGGAGGGTGATGTACTTTTACAATGTGACAACATTTACATCAGGAGATGTTTAACACCCAGGGACAAAAGGGATAATAAATATAATATAATCAATCAAAGGTAGGTGTGACATGTACACACACACAAACACACACACATACAGACACACACAATTTTTTATACTTATATCTTCACAAGGATTTCTTTTGCTATGATGTCAATAGAACTTTAAATAGAAAGGTAGACTGGGTGGAGAAGAGTGAACTTAACAGAGAGTAGTAGACAAAGCTATTGGAAAGAGGATGAAAGAATTTAGATGAAATCTAGGACAGTGAAGTATAGAGTTTGCAGCCTGGGTTTGGATGTGGGTGCCGCTGATTGGAAAATATAATGTAAGAGATGTTGATACTGAAGAACAGAAGCCGTTCTTACTGAGACAAGCAAGCAACTGAGAGAGTTTGGTAGTTTAGGACCAATTAGATTGGGATTATGCCATCTTTCATTTCTTGTACTAATTGCTTAGCAACTCAACTCCTATCTGCAACTCTAAGTACACATGCGCTTTCTGAATAACAAACCTAGCAACGTCATAACCCCCATGTACTACCATTTGCATCAGTCCACAGAACTTATCTCTGGTAAAAATGTTCTGCCCCTAACAACCAAATATAGGTAGTTTCCATTCAAATATATTATCAGTGTATGAGAGTACAAGAAATAGGAATATACCTTCACCTCTCTTTTCTAATGCTTTCTAATACCCAAGGTTTGGACCAAAATCTTCAAACAACAAAACTCCTGATTTTGAAGGTGCTGATACTGAAATACAAAGTGAACATATATAACTTGTCTCCTGCTTATATTATATATTGATCATAAGATTATAAACCCATTTTATTTTAGCATCAGAGGCCAAAATATTTATTAGTTTGTTTATATCTGAATATATTCACTGATGACAGTAAAGCAGTACAAGGGGATTATTGGAACCTTAGAAATGGGGGAGATTATACAGGGAACATTTCAGAATAAGAGGTGAACATAAGGTAGCATCCTACAGAAGCTAATATTCAAAGAGAAGAATATAAAAGAAAAGCAACAATGGAGGCACATACCATCAAAGTATATTGTATCTCTCTAAAAATCTATTACAAAGCAATTATTTTATAAGAAGATTGTCTGTAAAAAAAAATGAGTGTTTTGGATTGGAGCCTTGTAGAGAACACTGGTCTACCATATGCAAGCTACATGTTCATTCCTCAGCAAGGGGGAAAATAAACGTGTGGCTAGATGTAATGCACAGCCCTTCAATCTCAGCAAAGGGAAAGCAGAGAGGCGAGAAGCAGAGGACAGAGGCAGAGGGCAGAGGGCAGAGGGGCAGAGGGCAGAGGGCAGAGGGGCAGAGGGCAGAGGGCAGAGGGGCAGAGGGGCAGAGGGGCAGACAGGCAGAAAGGCAGGCCCTGTGAGTTTAAGGCCAGCCTGGTTTACAGAGCAAACTTATAGCCAGGACCACACAAGGAAAAAAAAAGAAAAAGAAAAAGAAAAGACAAAAAAAAAAAAAAAACTAAAACAAAAACAAAACAAAGAAACCTTGTATTGAAAAAAAAAAAACAGACAAAAAATAGTATTCATTCTTTCTGACCCCTTTCTCTCTCTCTCCCTTCCCCTGTCTTTCCTCCCCATCTCCACCGGCCTCTTCTGTTTCCCCTCTCTCCCCTTCTCTTTCTCTGCCTCTATCCTTTCTCAACTCCCCTTCCATGCTCCCCAATACAATAAATTATATTCTATAATAAAAAGTATTTACTAGCAATAGAATGTGGCACCGAACACAATGAAGACAGCATAATGTAAAGTGGAAGGGGGTTTTGAATGATCTAAAGAAAACAAAATTATCAAAGTGATCATTTAGTGTAGTAATTGGTGGATATAGAAAGAGTCATTTTACTGAAATGTTGGCACTAGAAGTAATTTACAATAGGAAAAGGAAATGGAAGGTGAAGAAATGGGGGAAAAAAAAAACCAAGAACAAAATACATCTCTTTCCTAAGGATAAGCTTTGAAGAGGAGAAAGAAGCTTCTAGGCATTACAGATGCTGGGTATCTAAACCAGTATTTGCCATGGTGGTGGGTTTTATCTTTCATTTGCAGTTCTTTCCCAGGTATCAGGAAGGACAGTAAGCAAAGGCTCCACCAAGTGCTGAAGCCTCCAGTTAGGAGCTAACAAGGCACCATTCCTCCTACGAAAGGCCAACTTCAGATGCTATTTGTTCTTCAATGCCAGAGCAAGGTGAAGAAGACCTGCATCTCTATTGAGGCAGAGAGGCAAGAACATGCAAGATTAATAGGATATTTGGAGGCAAAATAATACAAAGCATGAAATTCTTTAAGTACATGGAAGTCTTCAAGGGAAAAAAAATCACATTTTACAAGTTTTTAAAGGTTTAAAAAAATAACTTCTAAGTTACATAATTTTTTCTTCAATGAAATTTATTTCAAATTGTCTTGTGATATTTGCAATAAATATTCATAATCAATTTCTGGCTTTGTAACGCCTTGAGATGTCTTATTTTGTACTATCTGTCTAGACAAAGCTCCCTGATTATTTCTGACTTGGATATTATACAGTCTTTAGGAGACAGTCCCAGAGAACTTTTCCCAACCTTGGTTCCCTCCAGTACTTGCTCTTAATTACTGATAAGCATAGTCAAATAGAAAAGCAATTCAGGCCTGGCTAGGCCTGCCACTTCTTCTATCAAACAAGTTTTTCAGGGAGTAATTGCTATTCTGACAGCTGCTGTAGCTTCCCTTAACCCCCTACAGTGACCTCTCTGGCATCTAACTTTTCCAGTATTACTAAAATGTATTATCTTCCAATGAGAAATATCATTGATTGTGAACTTACAGCCAATCTAAGCTAGTTCTAAAGCCAGGCAGCAGGACAACTTTCATTTTCAGTTCTAACATGCCTAGCATTTTGTCAAAGCAGTCACATCAAGACCTACAAATTATGTGTCAAGGATGAAGAACCACAGGATATGACTGTCTAAGATTTCCTTTCTATTTTTTTCCTCTTTTCCCCCAATTCTGATGCTTTACAAATTCTGAGATTTAAAGTAAACAATATGTTTTTACCCTACATGAAAATCTAGTTACATACATATGGTAGTACTAGTATTAATGTATCTCTAGTTATACGTTGGCCAATAGACCAACTAATGTCTGTCACTTTAATCTTCTTGTTTAGTTTTAATTTTCTTTCTGGGAGTATTAGATTATGATCCAGTGTTTTACGTTATGCAGAGATATGAAATTATGTGCTTGTTTGTTATTAGCTTGTATGGGGATTGCTATATAGAGGATGTATACATTGCATTAGCAATGATTGATACACATACCTCTTTAATATGTCAGACAAATATTCACCTGTGAGTCGTGTTCATCCAGATTTAAATATTGTGGAGGAAGCAAATTTAACATAGCTTAATTGCATGTGTGATTTACTCAGAAGATTCCATTCTTTTATTAGACATGGATTGTTTAACCCCATACCCTCCACTCCAGCTTCCATTGGTTCTTCCTCATGTTGTCTTTACCTGTTTGCTATCAACGATGTGCATGCAAAATGCTTACTTGGATCTCTGAGTCTATAGTCATTCATAAAAATATGCTACGTATTAACCATAATAGGGTTCATTTTAAAACACCACTCCAAGGATTTTCAATAACAAGACCTAGTCAAAAAAGCCATGGAGCATCCACAGCCCTTTCCTGCTCCTGTAGAAGAGCATTACAGTCCACTGATTCTCACTCTTCATAGTGAGAGAGCATTTTTGCAATACCTAGGGACTGAGTCAAATCATTAGTCAGTGTGCTTAAAGGCAAGAAAGGATCCTGTCTGTTTGTTTTACAAAGAGGATTTATAATGCCATATGTACTTGAAGTGGCAGGTGTTTTGAAGATGTTTCTGATTGTCACAATAAAATAAACTCCTTCGTAGAGGTTGAGAATAATGCTATTTCTATCATCATTTAATGAAAATTTAAACTAAAAGCACTACAACTTGAAGCTCTTAGCTACCTAATCGGGAGAACATGTTCCTCCCCTCCCCCGAAACCCCATACATACACACTCAGCTGTTTTACAAGGCAGATAGGTTCAGGAAAAGCACATTCTTTGCTCACATTTTAAGAGTGAGTGCACAAGAGAAGGTGTCTCAGAACTTCCAATCAATAGCCTCTCAAGTTTCATAAACAATTATTTCATCTCAAGTGACTACAAGAGGGTTAAAGGGCTTTAAGGTCACCAATGCATCGGCACAGCATTAATTAATAACGTGTGCATCTGTGGCGATTTAGAATGACCTTGCTTTTATTTTTTTAATCAATTATCTATTTTTTTTTTTGTTTTGTTTTTTGTTT
Source organism: Mastomys natalensis (assembly GCA_021653895.1). Classification (NCBI taxonomy): domain Eukaryota; kingdom Metazoa; phylum Chordata; class Mammalia; order Rodentia; family Muridae; genus Mastomys; species Mastomys natalensis. The sequence continues at coordinate 965,636 of JAJTUV010001097.1, read as the reverse complement.
TTTCGAGACAGGGTTTCTCTGTGTAGCTCTGGCTGTCCTGGACCAGGCTGGCCTCGAACTCAGAAAGCCACCTGCCTCTGCCTCTCAAGTGCTGGGATTACAGGCGTGCGCCACCACTGCCTGGCCATCAATTATCTATTTTAAGATCCAAAAAAAAAAGGCAGCACTATGCAAACAAGCTAACCTACATGAATGAGCCGGTTTGTTTCAACATTTGCTACAGGAAGCTTATCTAATTGTAAGACTCTTTGCAAGCAATAAATATGAATTGACAAGGCCACCACGGTGCATCCAAAAACACTGTAGCACTGTGTGTTCTGTCAGTGTTCTCATGTAGCTAGAACAGAATCTCATATCACAAATACTCTCACCTCTCAGAACAAGGAAATGGCATACAGTCAATTCTGATATTTTGCAGAACAATATTTCTTCCCCTTCCATCATCGAATATCTTTAATGACATGGTTCTATAATGAAGTGGTGTTGAAAACACACTTTCAGGGTCAGACATCAGGTTCTTTGAGTGACTACATTATTATGCCATGTGCATGAAATTTTGTTATTTTGGGGGGATGATACAGTTTTTGTTACAGTTTGTTTGGATTTCATATAAAACATGTCACCATACAATGTTGCATTACCTTGTCATATAGCTAAAGACACATAGTTTATTTCATATGTGGTGTTTTAGTTAAATATAACTATTGTTTGCGCGAGTTGTATATAATTACATAATAGCGCTTCATTTTAAAAAATATGGAAATGGCTTTACTGAACATACTAATTCTCTACCAGCATTCTTCTGTTAACATTGCCACATTCTTTTACCCTAAAGAACTTGCCTTCTCTCCCAAGCTTGCCATTTGAAAGGTAGTCTTTCCTCTACCAATCTCCATAATCTACAGTTGTGTAATTGAATCCCCAAGTGATCAATGACTTCTTTTCTTGCCAAAAGCACTCTATAACATCACTGGGTTCCCTGCAGAAACATTAAAAAGAGCTTAAAAACATGGGACTGCTCAATATTTAATCCTGATTAACAGCTTCACTAAGACAAAGCAATTAGTGAGGTCGTGAGTCAGGGTTGACTTTGTATGTTTACTTAACCCTTAAGAGTCATCATCATGTAGATCATCAATTGGAAGTGATCCAAAAATTGTATCTTATGTAAAATCCAAACCTGACAAATTCATAATTTTACTTTAAATCGTATGATGACAAGAATCATAAAATCATATTTATTGAAAAAATAATAGTGTACATCGATTAAAGAAAATGATGAATTGGATTATCATTCTCTAAGTTTAGCCCTTTTCTGTGACTTGGATTTTATAGATGATGCTTCATTGTTCTAAAAATCTTATGATTCCTACTTTTCTCTGATAGACATAGTTAGATATCTAGTTTCTTGTCCACTCGTTAGGTTTTTGTTTAACATAATCATTACATAAGCCTATGATAATAAAAAATAGCAAATGGCATAGATTTTCTTCATTTTACCAGATTTAAATAAATTAATTCCTTTTATTGTCCCTTTAAGAACAACAACACTAAAACTAGAATTGTTAGACATACATACAAATAGGATAGCACCATGGTACTACAAAATTTGTCCTTTCCCTGTAGGTGAGCGTGTGTCGTGTCACTCCAAAGGAAATGGCTGAGATTTATAGATACTTGAGCTATTTTGCTTTCAAATGTTTTCCTTAGCCTTCATTTCCCAAGTATTCAGGTAAAACTCCAGAAAAGCCAGAGAGTGGTAGTAAGTATCTGTATTCATTATCTAACAAAAATTTTGTTCAGGATATTGGTTCTGACCCTAGAGATATAAAGAATTTGCCTTATATTTTACTGGAAAATAGTTCATCAACTAACAGTTACTCTCTGGACTCTATGAGTTTTCCCACTGACTGTCAAAGGGATAATATGAGTTGGTCCATAAGGTGAATTATTGGGGACTGATGGTATACGATTTCTTAAGTGACAGCAGCTCTTAGTCCTGGGAATAACACTTCCCTAACAACAGGTGACTGATGTCTTTTAACCCTTCAGTAAAAACAGAGATTTGCAGGATTGAGACCACACAAGGTTGAAACAAAATTATAGTTTACAGTGAGACTTCAGGAATTTTGGGTTCTTTGAAAAAAAAAAAAAAAAACCATAGAAATATTCTAAGAATGTACTTTCATTTATATCCCAGGAGCAGACATGTGGAACTGCTTGGACTGTCTGAAGCAGCTATGATTTGCTTCATGCTCTAGGAGGGGCATGGTTTTACCAGCTGCTGATAGTTTCTGCAATTGTGTGACATTTAGAATTCTGGGAACTTTTCAGAGGGTGTGTAAATGCTAGAACCCCAAGAGGCAGGAGACTGTTGGTTGTTCAAGGGAGTTGATTGTGGTTTGTTAGATATTGTCATGCTCAAAAAAGAAACAAGAAAGAAATTAGATTCAGATTTCTCTCTTTCCATCTTTCTTCCTCTCATATCTAGTGATAGGGGTGAAATAGGGGTTGAGGGAGATAATGGGCAGGAAAAAGAAGAACTCATACAATAGCAAAGACCAGCTACAAAGTCTCCCAAAAAGGCTGACATAGTTTAACAAATGGTGAATGTGAATGCCAAATTACATTGTTTCTTTTTATTTTTCTACAGAGTAAAGCTTTTCTAAAGAGGCATTCATATGAACCTCTTATAAATAAGCCAAAATACATTTTGCTAAGACTTAGAAAACATACAGTTTAAATTTAATTGCAGGGACAAAAGTAAATGGTTCAGTTTGAAGTGTTCAAAATAAATAGCTGACAGCACTACTAACCATAAGAAAACGTAATAAATTTGAATTATATTCATTGCCAAGAGAGTGTTGTCTCGAAGTTTATATGTTAAATATGAGCTTAATCTGAGAATTTCTCATTATGTCGAGATGAATAAACTGATGGAAGCTCATGTTAATGAAACAAAACCCTAAAGATTTCATTCAATGAACTAAGACACTTTGAGCATTTCCACAAGAGAGATGATGTCATAAGTGCCATTGGTTCGGTTACTTTCTCTAATGTCTGGGACTATCTTGATGGTTGTCTGAGTGCATGATAATTTCTAGAATTTCTGAATATCTTTTATGATATTGGCATTGACTTCTATAAGTACCTATTATAATCTATGGTACAGATTTTCAGAGCAGTGCTGTGAAATCACATAGGAAATTGATACATAGATGCTGATTTACATGGCTTCTAATATATATAATCTCTATTGCCTTTGAGCATTCTATTTCTGGAAGCAATATAATACTCCAAGAAACTGTAAATGCAATGATAGCTACCACGCTAGAGCCTCAGCCCTTCAGGATTTCATGGTCATGGTTGTGTATCTTCAAAGTGGAGCAGAGATTCTCCGTGGCAATGTTGAAGGGCCTCTTGGTGACTACTAAGCTTAAAACATAACAAAAGTATTTTAATTGTCATTTGATATATTTTTAAAATGGCACTGAGCTACACAAGACCATTTTCATATGCATTTATATGGTACATTGAGTATTAGCAACTGGATGATAAAAGTGAACTGCATGATTTACCAAGTGATAACATAATTTGACAATAAGGAAAGTTGCCTCCTAGGAGAAGATATTTTAATATCCTTAAAATGACTTTAGGGAAGAGAAAAGCATATTAGAAATTTTAGACAAGCATTAGAAGAGCAGCCATTCCATTTGTGGACAGACACTTAATATCGTTTTGTATCTTTGTTTCCTCTCCACCACACTTTGTAGGTATTAAAATTTCTTGAGAACATCTAATAAGCTCATTTTAGGTCACAACACAGACAGACCAACAATTCACATCAAGAGGCTGAGAATTGAATTACAGTCAGGAAAAATAATTTTCACCAAGTTTCACTTATCATCTTACCATCCATACACAGCTATTGATGAGATAAAAAAGAAATTAGGAGGATGCTTTTCTCCGTCGTGTGCCTTTACCCTATGAAAAAGCTACATGCAACCCTTCCCAGATCGGTTAGTTGGAGTAAAGAGCGTGCCACGTCCCAAGATACTTCTTGGCAGCCATTCTGGCCTCCTGTGTCACAGGAGCACTGTGGTGAATCGTGACAGCAGCAGCACTGGTCCCCGGGTCCCTGAGAGCTTTCCTCTGTGCCTTGATTTGTCTAAGAGCTACTCTCTTACGCACTGTCTCTACCTGTGCTGAGAAACTGAGCTTAGAGAGCATGGCCTTGCTGCTTGTTGGGGCAGAACTAACAAAACGAAGAAGACCTTTTGGTAGTTTTTTGACAATTTTCAGATGTCTAGCTGTGTACATTTGAGCAGCTAAACGGAGCCTGTATGCCTGCTTTGCATGGAAATAAAGCCTGCTCCTCCAAATTGTCATTAAAACAGCAGCGTTTTCCGTTGCCCTGTATTCTTCCTGAAATATGGCGAGTTTATCTTTTGAGAGTTGATAGCTGCTTTTATTTAGCAAAAAATCATTTCCTTTGTTCCATTTCTCTCTGTCACATTATTCAAGGTAATAAATACACTATGGCAGAAACTGTTCCTGAGGGAAGTCTTTAAACCCAATTGGGGAAATGCTGAACTTTATATATTCAAAAGCTCTCTATCATTCAACAGTGCAGTGTCTCAGCTGATTCCTGTGAATTATATGTTTTCTTATGGCTAAAAAAGTGTGAGGCAAAATCTGACTGTAGAGTATGTCACATTTCATGTATTGGGAATATGAACATTTTGCTACACTTTGATATGTTTTTAAATATCAGACCTAACAAGATATAAATTTCTTCCAGGCATGATAAAAGGATGAAAATACCCAATTTCACACTTTCTAAATTCCCTGAGTTTGCAAGTCTTCTGGTCATTAACCATTCCATATTGACCTTTATGCCTTTACCCTGAGTGGTAGTGGACAGTGAACTGAAAAATACAGGCTTTCTATGACTGAAATAAAATTATTAGCCGACACATAGGAGTAAATACTTCATGGGTCATTATCAGAGATTCTTCGGTACCCCATCAGAATTTGTGCTTTTGATTTAAATGGTATGAGCTTTCCACAAATTAACAGAAATGTAAAAAGATAATATTGGCTCCTGTGATAATCAGATTTTCAACCAGTTAAGAGAGTGAGCATTTACATCTTAGAGCTGTATAATAATTTGAATTCACAGCAGGGAGGGGACACATTAAAGGGGACCCTTTGCTTCCCAAGTTAAGTGGCTATGAAAGTGAAACAGAGTCTGAGGAGAGACCAGACCTCACAGAAAGCCAGTATCAGAATGTTCCGACCATTCACCTATATGAAAATCATCTTATTCCTAGTCTCTGATGTTAATGTAAACTCTTGTTAATAGCATGGAAATCAACCAAATAGCAACTGAAGATTTTATAACTGTAAAAAAGTGCTAAAGGTCACCTAATATAATTCCGTGCTAATTCTTGAATCCTATTAGTCCCATGAAATGACACAAAGGTGGCAGAATGTTGTACCTTCTGGTGTAGCAGAATATGTTGTATTATTCTTAGATACTTTGCTTAGTCAAAAATTATTTTTGAAGCATAATGTAATAGCTCAAGTGCTTCAAACAAAGTGAATAAAAAATTTCTGATATGAAAACCAGAACAGATAGTTTTCTAAAAAGTGAACTTTTAAAGTCACTTAAAAGATTAAACAGGTATATAAAAAACCCACAACATTAACTAGATGTAAGAAGGATTATAAGGCCATTTGATCTTAAAACACATAATAAAACATTTTCAGTGTGGATACAATGTATACAATAATATTTGTAAGCTAACTATAGCATACATTGAGCATAACATGATTTTAAAACATGATATATAAGCAGAGAAAGTGAGAATGAAAGAGTAATGGAAATAAAGAGAAAACAAACTTTATAAAATGAAATGTTAGAGGAACATTTTAAAAATCAAAATTCATTAGAGATATAGGAAAATATTTTCAATAACTGGCAACAGTGTGATAATTTCATTGTAAAAAAAAACTGACTAGTTCAGATAAGGATTACTTAGGAATGAATTGATTAATTTAAATGTAAACTACAACAGAGCTTCTTTTGCTCACATCTAATTGAAGACACGATACTCCCTGGTATTTCAGACTTCATTGGAAATCTAGGATAGCTAGAAATGGGTAGAGACTGCATGACTATATAATCACTTTTCCTCATAGCATGATGGCTGCAAATATTTGGACATGTTTTTAACCACTCAGTGGCCAGAAAGGGGGCGGAGGACAAAGAATAACTCTTGTCTGCTGTATAGAGCTGCCCAGTGATGATAGAACGAACTCCCAGTATGTAGAACACTAGTAGACAGCCATTCTATTAGGTCACCTTGAAGGTGGAGGATTGTCATACAGTAGAAATCAAAAAGCCACTTAGTCTGGTATGATCACCTTCCCCAGACACGTAGTCTACAATTTTAGATAACCACAGTTACTCATACTCCATCCATAATCATACACAATCTCCAGAAATAAATGATTTATGTTTGAAATGATGTTCATTCATTTGAGTATATGGTTGTAATTGTGCTTATATTCATTGTTGTTCCAAAATGCTCACGTGCTGGATTTATAAAGGAAACTTTATCACAATTCCATAGTTGTTGAAAAATAAAAGGGATCTATATGGATTGATACTGTCTGTGGTTTCAGGTACTCACTGGGGTTCTTGGAGTTATCTTCTGAAGTTAATGAGGTACCTTGTATATAGTTTTGACATTTTTATAATATAGAGGGAAAGAGGAACAGTTTACTTTCACTAGCAGAAACAGAAAACTCTAATTTCAAGTAGAATAAACGCTTATTGTCTCTGTCATACTACAGTCTTCAGGAAATAGATCACTTGCTTTCTTCTACAGAATATAACTGGAGACCATTTACAACAAACATTCATTGGTCTGGGTGACCTGGAAACAGTGAACATGCTATTTGCTTTACTATATATATATCCCTAATTACAGAAGGTTGATTTGAAATTAAGATAAATTCCAAATTCAGGACCTTGCCACACTGCTAAGCTTCTAAACATTTGGTAGCTAAAGTGTATTTAAAGAGATAGTAAGACATTTCCAACACCAAGAACAAACTACAATGCTTACTAGCCTGTCTGAATTTTGGAGACAGGATTTCCCAAAGTTAATTCTGCTGATGTGTAGTCTACTTTCTGAAGATGAGATTCACAATGATAGAATCATCCCACAAGTATGGTGTCTTCCAACTCAGCTCACCACTACTGCTTAAAAATAAGTCTTTCCTCAACTATTAGTATTTTATTTTCTTTGGAAAACATGCTTCTCTTTTGGCTATGGGTTCTTACTTAGATAGGCATGGTCTATAGAACACAAAGAGAATTGAAATGTCTGCTACTCAGATTAACTTGGAGTCATCCAAATTGATCTGGTCTTCCTTAGCTGCAATAAACAAATTAAAATGTTATATATGCGATACCAATACATATTGTGACAATCTGAAGGGATGGAACAGTTATGATAAGCAGGATGCTTAGCCATCTACCATACGTAATCTCGCATCTCTGCCACATCTCTCCATACCATAAGTTCCCCTCAGGGTTCTGTATGTCCAGTTAGGGAAGTAATTTACTTTGTTTACAAAAATCATTGTTTTGTAACTGGTGCTGACAGTCATCTTCATTCAGGGATAACCTATAAATACAGTTATGAAGACAAACCTCTTATGGGCATATTTTGAGCCTGAAAAAAAAGTAGTATTAATATGTTTTGCTCACTTGCTTATTTAACTATACCATGGCTAAATAGGAACTTAGTAACTAAATAGCTTATAAATGTGAGTCTCTCCCATTCTCCAGTCACTCTGGTGGGTATGCAAGAGCTCACACAAAACAGCACTGTTGGAGAAAAGACACTACTAGGGGTCACCAACAACTAATCTTCCCAAATATTATTTGTGATTCTAGTGTGCAGGTTGCCAACAGCAGTGATCACCATGCCCAATTCCTAAGACTGATATTCCTTGAGATATCTGATCAACTACCTGATAACAATTTGCTAATCTTTGGGCTTTTTTTCATTGGCAGGAAATTGGTTTTTCATATCCATCCAAAAATGTCACTCAATCTGACATGTCTTTGCTATCTAGCATGTTTACACATTTGCACTGCTCGTGGACTTGCAGAAAATCCCATTTGCCTTGTTAGTGTACTACACATTGATTTAGCAACTACATTATTTACCAGGCAGAGTTCACCTGGTATATTATTGGATACACTTCTACCAATTCAGTTACAATGCCATCTAGAAAAAAGAGAGTAATCTGAAAAAGTGATTTTATGGAATATGTACATAGATTCATCAAGAAATATACTGTACAGTTTTTTTTTTCCTAGTAGTTAGAAGGTTCAGTATTCCTTTTCACACTGTATCTGCTAACACCTTTGAAGTCAGATGATTTCCTGTCTCTAGCTCTGAGCCTGGCTTGTTCATTGCACATAGTTCTCAAAAGAAGTCTCTAACCGAGATTCTGCTGAGTTGGTAATTATGACTGACATTTGGTTTCTGTTACCTCCTGGCCAGCAAGCTAAAATCAAAATGAAAGCTAAGGTTATTAACCTTTTGAGTATGCTATTACCAAGGAGAAATTAAACTCTGGCTACACACCGAGATGCCAACAAAAAGAACATCTGAGCAAAGTGTGTTCATCTACCCACCTTTAGTATTCTAGTCCCTTAAGGAGATTTAATAGACAGAAACCCACTAAAAGTAGTACTACAACACGCTCTTCAACTTCAGATTTCCACTTGCCAGTGAAAATTTTGTTTCTTGTCAAAACTGACTTTTGCGCTTATTTAAAACTGAGAAGTCCTGGCACGAATGAACTGGTTGGAAGAAAAGAGAAAGCCCCATGAGTTTGCTATAGCCCATTGTATCTGCCAGGTCCCTAGAAACCATTGTTCATCCTTCGCCTCTCCAGCTTTCACCACTTGCCTTAATATGGAGGCAGTTTGGCTCTTAAATTCTCACAATTTCCTTGTTCCTCATCCTGATCGGTGCTTTTCTTTTGTGTTCCTTTCTTAATAGGTACACTATTGAGGGTTTGCTTTTAGGCTTTCTCAATATTTCGTAGCTACTTCGCTATGTTAAATTTCACTCACTAAACAGTCTTCTGTGAACTTTCTTCCTTTGTTTCATCAGAAAATTTACTGATAAATAATTAGAAGTCAGAGAGTCCTCTTGTTTCTTAATGAAAAAAAATGTATTCAAATTTATCCAATGCCTTGCATTTCATATAACTGCCTGGCTCAGTAGAATCAATAAACCCATGTTTGAAATAATCCTCCTATGTTTGCTGTATAAACAGGGTTTTGAGAGAGTCAGCAAGATGAATGTGGCAAAGAAAATCAAAATTTAAACTTTTCGTGGCAGGCAGGCTTGAGCAAGAGTGCTTATGCAGACTCTGCCTCAACAAAAGAATTCTTAAGTTATTGTATTCATGCCATGTACGCATCCAATGCAGTCTTGTTACTCTCACCCTTCACCCTCTCTCAGCTCGTTCCTACACTTGTCAACCCACTCCTCTCCCTACAAACCCTTTCCCACACTCCAGTCTCATTTTTAAGATACCTCACTGGATTTACCTATTGCCATCATGAACAGTTTTTGACCCTGTTAGGCTCACTCACCAGTGGGTACACAACTGAAGTGAACAGCTCTCTCTCTCTCTCTCTCTCTCTCTCTCTCTCTCTCTCTCTCTCTCTCTCCCAAACTCAGATATAATGTTAGGAAATAAAAAAAAAATAATAGTTAAACAGTTTGCCCTAAAATAAACAATGTAAACAAAATTTCAACCTTTAGGGGTCCACTCACAAGATTAATAGAGAAACACAAACTGGACTCTGTAAGGGGACCGGATGTAGAAGAACAAAACTCAAGGTTGCCTGGGAAGGAAAAGAAGGGTGGAGGGGTGGTTATGAAGTGGGTTGAACAAGGAGTGAATATGTTAAAAAAAATACTGTATGAAATTCTCAAAGAATAGACAGAAATAGTAAAGCATGTCTTTATTCCCAGCACATAGGAGGCAGAGACAAGTGGATCTCTATGGGCTTTATGCCAGCTTCATATACATAGTAAGAGTCAGAGCATCATCATATTTCCCTGTCTCAAACAATAAACAATAAAAATATTGTCAAGAAAGTAATGTTCAATTACTTAAATTAAAAAATTTTATGAAAATTTTTAAAAAGACTTGGTTTAATAGAAGTTTCTTTAAAAATCTAAATTTTAAACAGCAATATACATTATACATAACTGGATACATATATTTATATACATACACACAGATATACACAACACACACACATGCACACGCACACACAAAGTATTTGAAGACACGATTTCTCTATATAGCTCTTGCTGTCCTAGAACTCAATTTGTAAATCAGGCTGGCCTCAAATTCAGACATCCACCTGCCTCTGCCTCCCAGGTGCTGGAACTAAAGGTGTACATTGCCATACCCAGCTACAAGCAATATAATTCAAACTTAAGCATTGACATTATTTAAAAATATCAAACATCATACATGTAAAACAATCCTAAATGTGCTCCCTTCCTCCCCAGAGAGGGTGTTGGCCACCAGCCTGTGGGGACAAGGGAAGCAGAGGTGGAAAGCAGCGTTCAGACAGCCATAAGTTTTGAAGGAATGACCTCTCAAGAATGTTGCAGCAAAGCGAATATACATTATTGTTTCAGGAATAGGGTATATAAGGGCTTTTGGGGGTTAGGGCTGGAAAGGGAGAATTAGTCATAGCATTAACCAAGCAAGACAGGCTGATTGATGATAATACAGCAACAAATTATCATAGGTTAGGGAAGCCAGAGCATAATGTGTGTACTGAGTTATGTGCCTTACAGAGAGCTCTGTTTGAGGTCACTTTTCAGACAAGGCCAGCCACCTGTGTCCAAGGACACTTCCCAGAAAAAGACACTCTCTAGATGGAGGCAGAGACAGGGAAGAGTCCCCTGCCTTTTCACTGAGCTCAGAAAGCCATCTGGTCATGGGAGACTGCTATCTTAATAGCAAGGTTTCCAAACACCGAAATAGAAATATATCTATTAAAACATGATGGTAGAAATATGGACATCACACTACTTAAACACAAACATAAAGAGATAGATGCATCATTTTAAATAAAAATATTTCACATATGTAATATGAATCTAGTTTCTGAATTATTTTTGCTCTATGAATTTAACTTCTTTTTGTCAGTGTAGATGGTGTGTGGGGTGTGTGCGTGTGTGTGTGGGTGTGTGTTGTATGTGTTCCATGTTTGGACAGTTACAAATGCGTGTGTTATCTGCAGATTAAACGTTGATACTGAGTATTTTCATTGATCTTTCTTCATCAGGTATACCGAGGCAGGTCTCTCTCTGAAATTCAGAGCTCAGTTGTTATTCTAGCTAGCTAGACTCTACCAGGGACCCATGTCTTGATCCTGAGAACTAGCATTACAGATTTGCAACCAAATCCATGTCATATTTACATGGACACTGAGTACCAAATTCCAGTTCTCTCACACTTATGTAGCAGGCATTTTCCCAGTTTTACTTTTGATATTTATTTATAACTTTCTTCTATTCTAGTAGGACAGTATATTTTACATGAAGTTAATAAAAAGAGATTGAAATGTAATTTATGGTCCAGTTAATGGTATCCTCTGTTGTCTCGGTGACCCATCACCGAGTAGGAGACAGAGACAGGGAAGAGTCACCTTAAACCTTATTTTTCTTTAGAAATGCATACTGCTATCATATTTAAACTATATTGTTTAAGATTATGCATCTAAAATACTTTCCTGTCACATATTTAAAATTAAGGGTTTTTTTTTCCAAAAATTAAAATATCACTGAATTGCTGACATTGATAACATGCAGCCTAAGTTTTATACAGAGAATGGAAAAATAGAAAAAAAATTACCTCTTTTCTGTCTTTCAAAGATTTACCTTGAATGGCATGACAAAATAGGTTGACATACAGATATTACATGCAAAAGAGCAAAGAAAAACTATAGTAATATCACAAAAAGCACAGTGTAAAAAACGTTATGAGGCAAAACGTACATTATAAATTGATAAAAGTTCAGTTGGGTTAAGAAGATGTAAATATTTTAGGCATAGTTACCACTAATGGGTGACTCAAAATATATGCAGACTAAAACCAGTAATAATTGAAGGACAGAAGAAAAGTTCTACAATAATAGCTTCAGATTTGAATAACAGCCTCAACAATGGATATCAAAATATATCAGAAGATACAAAGGGAGTAGGAAACTAATTACATCAAGAAAACTATATTTAGCACACATAAAGAATACTACCCAACAACATTATATAACACTCTCATCTCTGGGTCACCGAGACAACAGAGGATACCATTAACTGGGCCATAAATTACATTTCAATCTCTTTTTATTAACTTCATGTAAAATATACTGTCCTACTAGAATAGAAGAAAGTTATAAATAAATATCAAAAGTAAAACTAGGGAAAATAATCTCTAATTTGTGGTAATTATGCAATGCAAATCTTTAAGACAGGTAGAGAAATAAACAGAACTCATGAGGGAAATTAGAAAACAATGGGCAAAGAACAAAAACATAATATAGTAGCACTTATGAAACATGGCAAACAAAACAAAGCAGTGTTAATGAATAAACACATAGTGATAACCTCAACTCCCCAACATAGAATAAGAACTAAAACTGATAACTCATTTATATTTACAAAATGATAAAATGAACAAATCAAATCTAAACTTGGAAGGCAGGAATAATAAAGACTAGAGCGCAAATAAATGAAATTAAAATTAGAAAAAACAATAGAGAAATAAATGTAGCCCAAAACATTCTTCCATGGTCTCTGCCTGAGACCTACCTACCTGGGGTTCCTGCCTTGGCTTCCCCATTGATGAACTGTAATGTGTAAGGTCAGGTCCCTTTACTCCCAAGCTGGTCTTGATCAATGATTTATCAACACATCAGAAAGCAAACTACAACAATCATTAGGTCTTTCCACTCTTTGTTAATTTCTGAGTGCTTATGTTTATTGCTGCTATTATAAAGGGAACTGTGTTCACAAACTTATTTTAGATTGCCAGTGTATAAAATGTAACTGGTATTTGTTACTGTGATCTTAAATTATTTTTGCCTGCATATTATTTAAGGATTTCTCCATAAAAATATCATTTCATGTTTTTATTAGACATATTTTTTCTTTCTATTTTAGATGTATTGCATTTCCTTTCCTTGCTAATTTTTGAACTAGAACTTCTAATATTGTGTTAGGTAGAATTGATGAAAGATAGCTTGTCCTGTCCCTCATCTTACAGGAAAAATTTTCATTCACTTACTCTTGATTTGAACTTTTGCATTTGGGGACTTCTATTGTGTTTAGGCACATAAATTATATTCTTACTTCATTGACTGTTCTTTATTTAGGAGAGAGTATTGAAATGCATGAAATTGTCTTCTCTAGTGAGATGATCCTGTTTATCCCCTCCTACTCCTATTATAATGTATTACATTAATCTAATTTTCTTATGTTTAAAGCTGCTCAGTGACTTACTTTACATGGCTCATGATCAGCCAGCATTCTTCTAAAACTCAGGCCTACCTGACCAGTGTCATATTCGTCAAAGTGGTCTGGGCCCTCTTAAATCAACTAACAATGAAGAAAATGTCTCACAGACATGCTCACATGCCCACAGGTAAATCTGATAGCAGGCAATTCTTTTGAGGCTCACTATTCCCAGATGAGTCAAATTGACAACTGAGGCTAACTATGCCACCTATAAAACAAGAGAAAGAAAGAAAGAAAGAAAGAAAGAAAGAAAGAAAGAAAGAAAGAAAAAGAAGAAGAGAGAGAGAGAGGAGGGAGGGAGGGAGGAGGGAGGGAGGGAGGGAGGGAGGGAGGGAGGGAGGAAGGAAGGAAATTGGAATAAGAAACATAAAAGTATAAGTAAATAGCAGCATGTTCAATATTTATGGATTGGAAGGCTTAGTATTATTAATATATTGATCATTTGAAGTGATAGATTCAATGCAATGGTATCGAAATTTCACTAATCTGGTTTTATAGAAATAAAAGCATACTTAGGCTAAATTTTATATGAGATTGAAAGAATTCTGATTACCCAAAACAGAACTGAAAAAGAATAAAGCGGGCTTCTGACATTTACATCAGTGAGGAAGGCATTCAGTTCATTCACAAGTTTTGCAACAGCATAAAACAATTTATCACAAACCTCCAAAAATCAGATATGTCTAGTGTGACATAAAGATAGATACATAGAACAGATGGACAGACAACAAATTCCAGAAAGAATACGTTACATATACATTCAAGTTGTGTTCCAGAATGGTGCTATAGTTATTGTATGAGAAAAATACACTCTTTTCAAGAAATATTCTTGAGAAGCATTCTGAGAAAACTGGACATACAAACGCAATGTAATAATAAAGTTGGTCCCTTATCTAACACTTTATTAAGAAATGATGTAAACGGTTCTAAAGCATAAATAGAAGATTTAAAAATGGCAAACTTCCCAATGGAGGAGTTAGAGAAAGGACTGAAGGAGTTGAAGGGGTTTGCAGCCTCATAGAAGGAACAACAATATGAACCAACCAGACACCCCAGAGCTCCCAGGGACTAAACCACCAACCAAAGAGTACACATGGAGGGACCATAGCTCCAGCTGCACATGTAGCAGAGGATGGCCTTGTCAGACATCAATGAAAGGAGAGGCCCTTGGTCCTGTGAAGGTTCGATGCCTCAGTGTAGGGGAATGTCAGGGCAGGGAAGTGGGAGTGGGTGTATGGGTGGGGGAACAACTTCAAAGAAGCAGGGGGTTGGGGGATGGGATAGGAGCTTTCTGGTTGGGACCAGGAAAGGGGATAACATTTGAAATGTAAATAAAGAAAATAATTAAAAAATGGCAAACTCTTTCAATAAAACATGAGGGCCAGATTCATAATAGGCCTGTGGCTGTAGCTCAGTGAAGGAGCACTTTCTTTGTCTATTTGTTGTGTCTGGATTGAGCACCCACAGCAATTTAAAACAGAAAAAATGTCAACCCCTTGAAGTTGTTTCTTGAATATGACCCCAAGCAGATAGCCAAAGGATAAATAGGCAAATTGTATTTTGTGAGAATTAGAAGAAAGTTGACATCAAAAGATGTCATCAATATATTAGAATGGGTAATTGGTAAAGGATTAATATTTGGAAAACATTCCTGAAACGCAATAGCAAGAATAAACTGACAGAAAGATGGACAAATATCTGGCAACAGTTATTCATGTCCTTATTACAGCTTTCATTAGATTGAAACAGGAGCATCAGAAGTATAAGGCCAGCCTGTAGTACATAGAAATAACCTGTCTAAAATACCTGAATTCAGAGGACTGCATAAGGTTTTGTATAGACATAATCTGTACAATTTCTATACAATAGCAAATAAGCATGCAGAAACTGCTGGGTACTCTCTATCAATAGGAAAACTACAAATTAAACACTGAGAATTTTCCTCTGTGGGTAAACCGGGTCCTTCCCAGAAGACATGTGTGATTAAATACAAATTGCAAACCAAGGCATGAGATATGTCCCTACAGATTATTAGTCGGGGAGATCCCAGAAGTCCCCAAACCAGCATAATCTATTGGCTCTAGCCTTGCTTCCTCACCATAGGTAAACAGTGCATGATAAAAACCCTATTGCTAAAGATACTACATACTTTAACTGCAGGACATAGGGAAATCAATTTTAAACCAACTGGGAACCTTCTTCCCATAACTAGCTCTCATAGTATCAGAAAGGGCTATACAGGCTTCTAGGGGAGAAAAGACATCAATGGTCTTATCCTGCACTGGACCCAGCATGCTGCAACTTGCCAGGCAAGGTACATGTACTATGGAGTCATAGTTGCTTTCTGACTGGATTTGAAACCGGCTCCACAGAAGGGAATTTTAAATATGGTACTGACATCTTGGTGAATAGCCTATAGCATGGGAGATAGAACTTGATATTGTTATTTAGCTGAATAATCATGCTAACAAATTGCTTTACTATTATTTACTCTTATATATATTGACCTAGTCTGCTCTCATCTTTGGCCAGAGGGTCTTCTTTTGCTAGTGGACAATGGTCACTAAAGAGATCTATAAGTGGTCAAAATGCAGTGAATGAGAGAGACTGGCTTCTTAGTTCTAAACAGAACATCTTTATTAACTCCCACCACCATAGCTCAATGAAAATTGACGAGAACACACAAAAGAGAATAAGAATCAAAAGGTGGAGAGGAATAAATGTTGTCTTCAAACTTGATGTGGCCATCACACTTAGAATTCACAGAAAATATGGTTACCTGCATAAAATCTGTACAGGAGAAAGACAGTCAAAATCCTAACATACAAAAGCCCACGCCTCACTTAGGGATTATGTGCAGTGGATAATCGCAAATAGGAAAACCGTTCTCTTTTTTCTTTAAATTTAAATTATGTTTTTCACTGATTCACTTCACATGATTCACTTCAAATAGGGCTCACTGTTCCTCCCCAAATCACATAATCCTTTCGCCACCCCTCTCCTCTTCTCCTCTGAGAGAGTAGAGGGCCGGCTGGCTAGCCCCACACCCTGGCTCTTAAGTGTTTGTGAGGTTGAGAGGCACTTCCTCTCCCATTGTGGTCCAACAAGGCAGCCCAACTAGAAGAAAATACCCACACATAGGTAACAGCTTTTGAGATAGCCCCTATTACAGTTGTTCCGGACCCACATGAAGACCTAGCTGCTCATCTGTGACATATGTGCAGGGAGGCATAGGTCAAACCCCTTTATTTTCTTAGGTTGTTGGTTCAGATTCTGAGAGCCCCAAGGGTCCAGGTTAGCTGACTCTACTCTATTGGTCTTCCTGTGGAGTTCCTATTTCCTTGGGGACTAACAATCCTTCCTTCTACTTTTCCATAAGAGTACCCAAGCTCCATCTACTGTTGGCTGTGGGTTTCTGTATCTGCCTGAGTCAGCTGCTGGGTGAAGCCTTCCAGAGGACAACATACTCTTGTCTGCAAGCATAACAGAGTATCTATCATTAGCAGTGTCAGGGGGTGGTGCTCACCCATGGAATGGATCTCAAGTTAGGCTGGTTTTTGGTTGGTCATTCCCTCAGTCTCTGTTTCATCCCTGTGCCTGCATTTCTTGTAGACAGAGTAATGGGTTGGAACTTTGTGGGTTTGTTGGTGTCTCTATTGCTCCACTGGTGTTCCTACATGGCTAAAGGGGGGAAAACTGTTCTTTTTTGAAGATGTACTGACTGGTATGTTCACAGTGTTTCCTTGGATATCCCCACGTTTATGTACCTATGTGTACGCATAATGCTTTTGTGCACTGTGTAAAGATTACCCATGTGTGACTCAAATATTAATGCTGATTTCTTTGCCCTCATATCTTGTTTCAATCTAAACATGGCATTGTAATATTTATGGCAAGAATCTCCTGTCTCTAGTTTGAGTAAATAACGCTTACCATTTATTCTCTGCCTTGTCAATAAAAGCTGATCAGCTAATGTCTGGGAAGAAGAGTGAATAATGTTGGACTTTTGTCAGCAAAGGAGGAAAAGAGAGAAGAGTAGATTGATCCATGAGAAGAGCAAGAGGACACTCCATGAAAACATGTGAAACCCAGAGAGCCAGATCAATACTAAAATGCAAGTATCTTGGGGATTTTGACTGAGAGGTTGCCAGATTAGTTTAGAGGATTAAAATAGATCAAATGACGGCCCAGGAATTGCAGTAAAGCTTGTTTAAATGAATCTTGGTCTCCCTGGGATTTGGGGATTTTGCTAGATTTGAAAAAAAACAAAAGGCTGATATATTAATTTACTGCTTACATTTATATTAAAAACATCATTTACATATATGGATTGTACTGACTATATTTAAAAGTTTATCAAAAGGGAGTGGGAGGAAGTTGACATGCAGCTGGAAGGACATGTTGGAAATTTTATGGTGGGAGTTGAAGGGGTAAAATTAGGAGGAAAGGATATGACCATGTTTCATTATATATAAGTAGGAAAATCATAAATAATAAGAAAAATTAATAAAACTACAGTGGTATAGTCCCTCATATTTACTTGGATGACAACAATTCTCTATTCACAGTAGGCAGAAATTCAAAATAGACTAGATGTCTGTCAACATAAAAATGGCTAAATAAAATCTATAATTACAAAACGGAATATTATTTAGCTGTTGAAAAATGGAATCATGAAATTTTCAGGCAAATATTAAAACTATAAAGTATTCTGAGAGAGATCCCAAAAGCCAATACAGTATGTATTTAATTATATGGGGATATTACCAGTTAAGTCTTTGATAAGCAGAAGTTATCACAGAAGTTGTATACCACAGATGTTAGATATAGAATTAAGCAGGGCTGTGTGTGGTGTGGAACATCCTAAGAAGAGAAAATAGAATAGATATTTATGAATGGAATGGGGGTAGTCTGAAACAGGAGGATCAAATGAGGAAGGGGGAGGGAATATGATTGCGGTCAGCTAAAACTAAAGGGCATTTATATGGAAGGGTTAAATGGAAACATAATACACTAATATATATATATATGTGTGTGTGTGTGTGTGTGTGTGTGTGTGTGTGTGTGTGTGTTCCAAATGGAATCAGCAAATAACAGGGAAGACTGAGCCCCAACTGGACATCTCTTTCTCCACCAAATGAATACTCCATTTGTAGGAATGGGTTTAATCTACTTGAGTGGTTGGTGAAACCTCTTGAGAGCCCCTACACAACGCAGGCTGTACATGAAGGCAATTGATTGTTCTCCAAATCTTGATGGTGAGGCCCTTTTACTGAAGACAACATTTAAATAACTCAAGGAACATGGAGAGGTAGAGCTAGTCCCTACCTCAGCCCTACTGACCCCTACTGGTGTTCATGGAACTGGAAGGTACTCTGTATGCTATCAAAAGACAATGGTAAACATCAACCCAGCTACAAGTCCCTCAGTCTACTATGGTGATCAGAATGCCATATGCACTAATGCACTAGAGGCACAAAGCTTATAGGACTAACCAAACAATATCTGATTGAATTTAATGCCCACCTCATGAGAGGAACCCAGTCCTGACACCCTGCTCATGTGGCTTAGAACCTAAGCATAGACAGGCCAGGGACCTAGAGTAAAACCAAATAATAGTGTTCTGCTAACAGACCATAGCAAAAAGATAACTCCTAATTACATTCTTCTATAACCATAGATAAATCCTCTATAATAATGATTAGAGAACCTTCATCCTAAGTACAGGGAAAGAAATACAGAGACCCACAGGCAGAGAATATGAAGAAACTGAGAAATGTTGAAACACTCAGTCTTAAATTGGACATCTTTATGAAATTTGTCCCCTCCTGGATCATTACAACCTGAAGAAGAATAGGAGAAAGGTTATAGGAACCAGAGGCTATGGAGGACAGCAGGGGAACAAGGTCTTCTAAACCAGCGGGACCAATGCACACATGAAGGCACCAAGACTATGGCAGCATGCATGGGCCTGAGCAGGTCTGAGATCAATTTTTACTAAGAGTACAAATTGATACCTAACCCAGAAGCTATTTCCAATTGTTAACCTCTCACAAATAAAAAAAAAAATTACTTTTCTCTAATAGAGACTTATTGGGAATACAAGCCAATTCTTATTGCCAAAATGAACTCAATGGCATTTTTTTGGACATTCATAATGCTCATAATACTCTGTCAGTGCTATTTGTTTTTCTTACAAGTCTTTTACTTATATATTATGATTTTCGATTTTATGTTTTTATGGAATTTTTGTTTATGCAAATACGTGTGTCTCTGTGTCTCTATGTGTTTCCTGAGATTTTGCTTCGGCTTGTTTTTATCTTTTTCTTATCTTGTTTGTTTTGTCTTATTCTGGTTTGTATGTTTTTGTTTTATAATAATAATATTATTATTAGTCATTATTATTATTTATGCCTGCTTGAATCCTATTAAGACAGGGAAAGAAAGGGTAATGGATTTGAGTAGTAGAAGAGGTGGAGAAGATCTGGGTGGAGATGGGGAAAGGAAACCATGATCAGAATATATTGTATTACAAAATCTATTTCCAATAAAAATGATATAAAGTGAAATTCTTGGTGAAAATTTTGTGATATAGAAACTTTTATGTCAGCCAGGCGGTGGTGGCACACGCCTTTAATCCCAGCACTTGGGAGGCAGAGGCAGGCGGATTTCTGAGTTTGAGGCCAGCCTGGTCTATAGAGTGAGTTCCAGGACAGCCCGTGCGACACAGAGAAACCCTGTCTCGAAAAACAAAAAGAGAAAAGAAACTTTTATATCACCATTAGTGTTAAGCAATGCAATTATTGCTTTGAACATTGTAATAATTCCTCAAAGAGGTCACAGTGCCCAAAAGTTCCACAAATGATGATATATCCCTCCAAAATTGGAAACAGGATCTCAGTGAGATAGTTTTCTATCTATAGTCATAGCAGCAATATTTCTTGTTGCAAAATTGTTGAAGAAAAAAGTATCTATGCATAGATTACTGGATAAAGAAAATGTGGTACGTATGTGCATGCACACAGTAGCAGAAGACTCAATATCAGGATGGAGAAGCACTCTGAAACAACTTGGATGAATAACAATAACATTCTATGACACAGATGCACCAGTAGAATATCAGTTGTAGTGAAATAAGCTAGCTACAAGGGGTCATATGGTGTTTGGTTCTACTTATATGAGGCAGTCCAAATTCCACAGGCAGAGAATAGGAAAATATTTGCAATGGTAAATGCAGGGAGTGAATGAAGAGTTATACTTTTAGTTTTGATGAAATGATTATAAAGAATGATGATGATTTTGATTGCATAGCAATATGAATTATTTAATTCAAGTGAGCTACATACTTAAAGTGATTAAGAAAATAAATAAATCCTTTTAAGTGTATTTCACCACAATTTATCACACAGGATGGATTGATTTCATGAACAGTGAGGATGTATCCTCCCTATAGTTTATGATCTGATCTGCATGTATCCCAGGGTAGCTATGGATGAAAGCCAAGAGATTTGTAGAAGATGACTTGTCACAGTGTCAAAAGGTTGGACACATCTTTATGTTATGATTTCCTAAAACATATATCTGTATGTTATATTCTGTAGCTGTGGTTACTGGATTATTTCCACATTTAAATTTTCAAAGGAAACAAAATACATTCTCAATTGAAGGTATATGCTTAGTGCTTCACAAATACATCTATGATATAGTCTATCAACGGCTACATAGAAAGCACTCTAAACTTGGGATAAAATTAGTAACTGTCATAACCTTTCTCTGTTACATGATATTTGGGACAAAAAGGCAACAAGTAGCTCCGCTGAGACAAGAACACTCTCCAAGTAA
This sequence comes from Mastomys natalensis, assembly GCA_021653895.1. Lineage (NCBI taxonomy): Eukaryota > Metazoa > Chordata > Mammalia > Rodentia > Muridae > Mastomys > Mastomys natalensis. Next base: position 944,148 of record JAJTUV010001097.1, on the reverse strand, counting down.
AACAGAAGAACAAGACAACTGGCAAAAGCACATACACCATGGTTCCTAAGTCCCAAAGTAATCTCAGAGTTGAATAATAGGAATCCAATGAAAGACTCTGATAATAAAGCTGGCTGCAGTACAGTTTGCTTCTAATTAACAAATCCCATAGTTTTCCCTTCCTCTCTGTAGCAATCAGTCTCCTGAAGGAAACCAGGCAGCAAACTGTCTTCTCTGTGCAGATGACACGCTGAGTCAAGCAGGTCACACTACTTTTACTGAGGAGGAAACTTCACTAGGAAGGCCACGGAGCAGCACAAAAGCATGTGCTGTCATTTCTGTGAGATCCTGCTTCTGGGTGTAGGACAATACCAGACTTCTCACTTGTTAGCATTTATTGTTAATGAATTGAGTCAGTTATTTCCCCAACATAATATTTTGTATTAATTTTGGGGGAATTTCGTACAATTCACCTGAATCAAATGGACTTCCCATTCCTCCCAAGTCCACTCTCCCATCCTTCGTACCCACTCTCAAAGAAAAGAAAAACACAAAACAAAATTAAAAAGCCCCACCAAGTCCATTTCATGTTGGCTGTATACTCGCTGGAGCATGGTCAAAGTCAATTCTTAAGATTAGAGAATCGTAAGATTTGAGGTCTGAAGTCCTAGGCTTGAACTCTAAACACCTTTAAAAGAAATGACAAATTATAATTCTACAAAGCACTTTTTGGAGTCAGGTCTATTTTCTATCTACATGGTATCCATGGCTTTATGAGTACGCCATTGCCAAAGCAAAACAATAACATTCAGATTATGAAGTCTTTTAAAATGGAGAATGGTTCCATGCTGGGTTCTGCCCTCACCTGGCAGATCCAACTGCCAATTACCCACAGCTGTCTCTATGCACTTACAGATTGTCATAGGGAAAACTTCTGTATGCACGCATGTGGCTAAGCAAATATTTATCTGTTGCCCTGTCTTCTGTTTTTTAATTGCAGCTGCTTATTCCCCTCAAGTGGTGTGTTTCGTGTGAAAGGCAGAGAGCCTGTAGGAATGGGATGTGTTGAACTCACAAGTGTAACAATGACAACGGGAAGCGTTCTCAGCATTGAATAATGACATTCTAATGAAAGACACTGATGACGAGGTTGTCCACAATACTGTTTGGTTATCATTAACAGATCACATTATATTCCCCTTCTCTCTGTAGCAATCATAGTCTCCCAAAGCAAACTATGTGGTAAAGTCTTTTGACAGAAGGCAGTTCCGTTCTCCATTTCGCCCTTAACTCCATAATGAAAACCTAATGAACGCTAAAGGTTTCTGTGAGGAGCACAATAATCATCTATTGTATTACTGATTGAAAAGAACTTGCTGCGTATTCAGGGAGATAGAAAGAACCTGATTTTCAAACAAATAGTTTTGATAGGATAGGCAGATTCAGGACAAAGCTAAATTGTATTTAATTACTCTCCATTGCCAGGCTCTTATGATGGGTTTTCCACATGTCAAGTAATATCTTTCATATCTTTAAGAATTATTCTGATATGCACAGTTCAGTCCTTGATTAGTCACATCCATTTTAATCTCAGTTCTGTGTATCAGTACTCTTGGAAGAATGGCATAATAGTTTTTTAGGGAATCACAATATTGTAGGAAATAAAACATTTAGGGATGACATTTGAGACATGTATCCCTATGGGGACTAGGTTTTTTAGAAATAATTTGGCCTTTCTAAAAAGAAAAAAAAATGAGCTAAAAAGGAAAGCTTTTATGAGCTCTCAATTGTCTATATACTTAAACTCAGTTTTATAAAAGCAACATATACATATTTGTGAGGATGTGCTGCTTTTACTGTGTGTATTTCTGACAGCTTGTACAACCAGGACTTGAGACAGTACTTAATACTATGCACATCTGATTCTTTGTGATTTCTCTACCTCTCCACTGTTAGCAAAGTAATGTATGGACACATCCAAAATGTTTCACCAAGAACAAAAGCACAGCTGATTATTAAATTAGGTTTCAAATAACCAGTGAGAAAATACTGTTTCATGGGGAAAATCTGGGCTTTATTGCATTCTATATGTTTGTGTGTTTATTGCTTAGTGGGATCATAATATAATTTTCTTACCTTGTGGTATTTTTCTATTTTCTTTAGTCACTTATTTCAAATTTATGCACTAGGAAGCTGCCACTTATCTTTTTTTTTTTTTTAAATGAGTGAAACATTTAACAAAGCAGGTATTGTGGAAAAACAAAACAGCAGAAGTGACCAAAGAGAAGAGCTGTGTGACAGAGAATGGACTTCCTGACCTTGTCAATTAGTTCAATTTGCAAAGTGAGTGACAGATTGCAGTTTGCTTTTGCTAATGATATACTTAACCAAGATAGCATGGCAGTTTATTTACTTCCAATTTCCTGATGGCCTCTATTTGTGATTATCCTGATTCGATGCTACAGACGGATGAGTCAAGTAATATAGAAAATACAAAAATTTATTCTCCAGGATATTTTCTTCTAGATGCCATCCTTAAATTTGTAGCCTTATAGGAAAGTGACATAATGGAGGAAAAACATGCAATAAAACCTTTGATTGTAGGAAAATCATGTACTTTGAAATTATTAAGAAATAAGTCTAAATAAATAGATAAATAATAAATAAATAAAATAAATAAATATAAAATAAATAAAAATAAATAAATCTCAAGTTGGTGTTGTATTTCTAAGTTAAGAAAGTTCACTCTATCAATACATGAATTATCAGTTATTCATAAAATAAGCATTTAATCATGGGCTAAGCAATATTTTTAAAGATGTGACTAAGAACTAAGAAATACTGATACATGATCCAAGGGAAGAGAGCATACAGTCTTCTTACTCAGTAGGAGTAACAGCTATGATTTATAATGATGAAACCCAGTCAACCGTGTAATAATTGTCAAATGTTTCTTGAGTAAAATATGCAATAGCATAATGCAAAGATGTGAAAGGAAGAGCAACTAATGATTAAGACAGCACGCGCTGCTGACAGTGTGACAATTAAAATAATAGTGAGATGCTATTTTTCTCTAGCATATTGTCAAAAGTCGAATAAAATAACAGGAAATGTTTGCAAATATCCAACAGATCAAGTAAGCTCATATATTTCTGGTGTGGATCTTTTTTTACTTTTGTAAATGCAATTACTAAAATGGTATTAATACAAACATAATTATGCTTTTCTTAAGTCCACCTTTAAGAATTTATTGTGGGGGGGGGGTACAAAAAAAAAGAATTTATTGTGTTCGTTGACCTAAGCATTTATACAATTCTGAAATGTTCATGGTAACTTCTTTTAATATGAAGCTATAAATAACCTAAATATTAAAATAATGAACACTGACTCAATATATTGCCTGATACTATGCACTCTGAACAATTTTTATGTTTCTAGAAATGTAGCAACATTTTAAGCAAGAAAAATAGAATATGAATGTGCTCATATTATGCAAATATGTCTGCTGTCCTGTATTTATGTTTGTCAAAAAAGAAGCCAACTTGAAATATCAAAGCTATAAAAGTTTTAATTTGATATTGGTTGCACACAGAGGTGTGGAAAAGTGGCCACTTATTGACTTGACAATTTTGTTGATCAACAACCAAACTCTGATTGGCAAACCCCTACTGGTACATGTGTGTTGCTGTAGGTCTGGTAAAGATTCATGTGAAATCAGTTGTCGTATGACAGCAGTTTTTGTATATCTGGTGATAGATGGTGGCTGTCAGTAAGGTCACAGCTGTCAGGTCAGGGTGACGGAGTAAACTGGAAAAGGTTTTGTTTCTCTAGCAGACTAGCTGGGCATGCAGACTGAGTAGCAGTTTCAAAGTTTCTTTGAACAACAGGCTCCAATGATTGGTCACTTTAAATTTTTCCTTACATCACATTTGCTATTGTTTCACTGACCTATATATGTGGCCCAGTACATTGTCCACGGGCAAAGGTGCTGAACCCATACTGTTGTAATCACTCCATCCCTACTACTTTTTTCCTTTGAGTTCCATATTTTATTTATTCATGCTCACTAAAATTGATTTTTAAGCAGTTTTATTATAAAAACTTTGGTACATTCCCAGTTCACTGGTTCCAGATTTTATACATACATGCTTACAGACAGACAGACAGAC